>CM076579.1:1353357951-1353770144 GCA_034641835.2 Pinus albicaulis
ATGAAATTGAAATTAGACATAGACCTTCAATCCCTGACAATGTGAAACATTGGCAAGTGTTTGATGATGCTGAACAGATAAATCAGTTCCTGACCATGATTGGAAACTTTTAAGATGCTAAGATAGACCAAGAGGAAGAAAAAATAGAGCAGAAAGCATAAATAAGAAACCTTAAGCAGTCAATAGGTGAACAGAAGATTATCCAATTGAAAGATAATGTGCTCCCCAAAGGGTTGGTTCCCCTTGAAAGATTATTCGATGCTAATGATGTTGTTTTTTATTCAAATAAAACACATCAAGAAGAAGAGATGGAATATTGTAATTTGGGAACTCAGTAGGAACCCAAAATAGTGAAATTGTTCAAAGGTGTTCCCAAAAACTACAAAGAAAGATACATTGATCTTTTTAAGAAATATATGGATGTGTTTACCTTGTCATATGAAGACCTTAAAACATATGAAAAAATCATAATTCAGCATAATATTCCATTGAAGTAAGGAATCAAACCACATAAATAGAAGCTCAGATAGATCAATCCTTTATTGTTAGCTCCAATCAAAAAAGAAGTGAAGAAACTATTGCAGGCGAAAATTATAGTCCCTCTTAGATATTCAGACTAGGTATCTAATCTGCTCCCTGTAAGAAAGAAGAATGGAGAGATAAGATTGTGTGTAGACTTCATGAACTTGAACCGAGCATCTCTAAAAGATAATTATCCTTTTCCAAAAATGGATTATGTTTTAGAGAAGGTGACTGGAGCTCACATGTTGTCTATGGTTGACAGATTTTTTGGGTATAATCATGTAGTAGTAGAAAAAGAAGACCAAAAGAAGACCACTTTCACTACGCCCTGGGGCACCTTCATGTACGCAAGGATGCCATTTGGCCTTATGAATGCAGGTGCAACATTTTAGAGGGCCATGGACATAGCCTTTGTTGGTGACAGGTTTGTAGTTATATATGTGGATGATGTAGCTATTTTCTCAGGGTTAGATGATGAACACTTGGAGCATTTGCAGAAAAAAAATCAAAAGTGCAGAAAGTTTGGTTTTTCATTAAATCCCAAGAAATCTTTATTTTCCTTAGAAGAAGGTAAATTATTGGGTCACATAGTTTCTAAACAAGGATTAAATATTGACCCAGCAAGGGTGGAATCCATTCAGACTATTCCTTTACCTAGAAGCAAGAAAGATATCCAAAGATTCTTGGGAAAAAAAAACTTTCTGAGGATATTTGTGCCCAGTTATGTTGAGATTGTGAGAAGTATAACAGATATATGAAAGAAAAATACAGAAGTGAAATGGGACAAAGGAGCAAGAGAAGCATTTGCTAGAATAAAGGAAGCACTGTAGGAAGCTCTAGTTCTGATTAGTCCAGACTATCAAAATGCCTTCCAGGTATTCTCATTTGCATCCCCCACTACTATTGTCGATGTGTTGTTGCAGAAAAATGAAGATATTAAGGAGCAATCAGTTGCATTTTTCAGTAAAGTTCTTAGAGATGTTGAGCTCAAATACAACATTATGGAGAAACAAGTATATGCTTTGTTCAAAGCACTGAAAGCCTTTAGGACTTATGTGTTACAGTCCAAAATAACTACTTATGTTCCTAATTCTGCTGTGAAATATGTGCTAGTCCAAAGCGATGTTGATGGAAAAAGGGGGAAATGGATAAAAAAAATCAAAGAGTATGATTTGGACATCTAACCCACCAAGTTGGTCAAGGGACAGGCGTTAGCGAAGTTGTTAACATAAGCAAATTTTCAAGCCTTGGGAATCAATCTGTTGGCACCAGTGGATGGAGTTGTTAACGAAGAAGGTCAAACCAAGTCCAAAACAGGTATTCAATACATTTATTTTTGCTTTGATTGGTATAAATATATTGTGCATTACCCGTGTTTCTTTTCCTGTCCAACTTCACTAAATATAACAAAATATAGAGCTCTCAAGCTCAAGTCTCAGCCATATGTTATCATAGAAGCAAAGCTATACTGGAAAGATCCTTCTGGTATTTTTCTATTATGTTTGATTGAAGGAGAATCTATTGAAGTCACCAAACAATATCATGAAAGTTTGTGTGGAGGAAATTATAGCTGGAAGGTCACTGCTAATAAATTATCAAGTAAGGCTTCTATTGGCCAACCCTATTTGCAGATGTTTATAGACTGGTCAAATGTTGTCAAAAGTGTCAGTTGTTTGCTGAAAAGAGAAAACTTGCTCTGTTACCTCTCATCCCAGTATTTATTGAAGAACCTTTCAGGAAATGGGGATTGGATTTTATTGGAGAGATCAATCCACCATCAAGTGGACAGTTCAAGTGGATTATGACTGCCACTGATTACTTTACAAAATGGGTTGAAGAAATACCCACTAAGAAGGCAAATGACCAAGTAGTGATGAATTTTCTGGAGGAAAACAATTTTAGCAGATTCAGATGTCCAGTCAAAATTGTGACTGATAATGCTCAAGTATTCAAATTTGCTCGTTTCATTAATTTCTATCAAAAATATATTGTAACTTTATCACATTCCACAACATATCATCCCCAAGGGAATGGATTGGCAGAGTCCTCAAATAAGGCATTGGTCAGAATCTTGAAGAAGACAATCACTGAGAATCAGAAGGATCGGGATATGAAGTTGAAGTTTTCCCTTTGGGCAGTTCGAGTCACCCCTAGGAGATCTACTAGGAAGTCTCCCTATGACCTGGTTTATGGGACTCAAGCACTATTTCCTACTCAGCTGGCCAAACAAGTGATTTCTTTCCTTCAAGAAGCTAAGGGAGAACCTAATGCTCTGGTAAGAATATTGAATAAGATAATTGAATCAAGTGAAATCAAAAACAAATTCAGGGATAACTTGATTACTTATTAGGAAAAGATGAAGTCTATATTTGATAGAAAAGAAAAAGAAGTTCTCTTTCAAGCAGGAGATTTGGTACTAAGGTGGGACACTAGACGAGAAGAAAATGGGAAGCATGGTAAATTTGACCCTATCTGGTATGGTCCATACAGAATCTCTGAGGCAAGGTCAAATAACACATTCATTCTATAAGATCTAGATGGAGAGTCAGTACAACTCCCTATGAATGGGCGGTATCTAAAGCATTATTTCCAGCATTAAAAGTCAGCATTCCACCATTGAAAATATTGGATTGCTCATTTTTCATATCTCACCAAGCAATATTTGAATCCATGCCCAATGGAGAAGGCACTAATATATGGTTCTTAGCGCTTCCTTGGAAAAAAACATTATCCCCGGGTGGAGCCAGATGTTGTGGCTCATTTGCATTTACCTTTGAAATATTTTTCAAAACACCAAAAAAGCATATATGTTAAAAAATTTAAAAGTTTGTATGTTGAAGAAGAATTTTGATTTATATGTTGGTACATTAACATTTATTGATGAGATGTGATGGTAGGTCAAAGGATTGGATAACCAGAATAAAGCTCGGGAGGGTTTTAACATCGTGGAGAAAGATGGAGTTACACAAGTTCACTGAATGAACTATCGCAGGGAATAGCGTGGAGAAGATGGAGCTGTAGAGTGGCGACAACCAAAGAAACAGAGAAATTGGTTAAGGAAGAAAATCTTTAGAAGATTCCCAAAGGAGGTGATCTGACGATGAGGATTAAATTACAGAATTAAAGTGAGAGATGGACGGACCAAGTTGCATCGCAAATTTAAGTTTGATAAATTGTGAAGTGGCCACGTGTCAGCATAGCGCAATTTCACATCGACGATTATTTAGTTTATGCGTTAAGGACTTTTCAAGTTAAACAAAATAACTTGCGATGCAGTAAGAAGCGAAACTTGTGATGCGATAAAGGGAGGAGCCACGTGTTGGCACATTGGGTCAATGCATATCGCACATCGGCAGGTTTAGAGTTTAGCTTTAAGTCTTCGCAAGGTAAAGTATTTTGGTTGGGATGCGACAAATGGGATATGGCGGTGTGAGATAGTACAACGGGACTGTTGGATTGGGGCGTAGATCAACGGTGGAGGTTAAATCGCAAACAGAGCGTTTTTGCACATCGACATTATTATTGTTTTCCATTTAAGCTATTTGTTATAGTTGCCAGCATGCGATATCGAATAAGTTGCAAAGTGTGATTGCTTTTGTTTGTTCAGGTTATGTGTGGGCCCATAAACCACAGGTCTGCAGGGTTTGTATAAAGTTGCAGCCGTGTATGCGATAAGGTAATGCGAAGGGGCAGCCATTGAATAAAGAGGCATAGGCAGAGTTGGGCAGAAGAATGTATAGTGGTATTTTGGGAAGCACGACAGCTGGGTTAAGTCGGGCACCAAGGCGTTGTTACTGAATTGTGTGACTGTTGCATCATAACTAGAAAGGACACCTCGTCACTTCGTGAGGACGCATCAGCAACATCAAATTCAGCGAAACGAACAATATTTCCAATTTTTATTTGTTTTCTCTGTATGATTGCATAAGTAATCTTAACAGTTTAGGTAGTCAAATAGTTTCAAGAAGTTCAACAATTATGAACTACTTTGATGTATTTAAACAGATAGAAATAAAGAAAAAAGGTTTCGAGTTTTGGACCTCTAGATGAATGTTAATTTGGTATTGAATTTTTTGAGAAATTAATGAAAGAAGATCGAGTTTCCTACACCTGTTGATGTTGATATGTCTTTCCAGTTTCGCTCTGTGTTTATTCCTCTTTGAATGAAGTGAATTAATGTAGCAGCCGGTCTCTTAATTACATCTGTGAGTAAGAGTTAAATCACCTTAATTTGCGCTCCTTCACTTCATCTCTTCTCTTTTCACAAACTCGTGATGAAACTTTAAAGAAATAGATTTTGTGTTTACAACATATTATTTCGAGTTTCCTCTCTCTCCATGATTTCATTCGAAACTTAAAAGTGATAGATTCTGTTTTTCAGCGTATCATTTTGAGTTTCTCTTACAGTTATTCTTTTTATTTCATTCAAGTATCAGTAGTTTATGGCATTGTGAAGGCTTTCATTATATCAGACTATTGAGGGTATTAAGTAATTAAATTCCAAAGGTGTTAAAAAGAGGCAATTTGATATCATAATTGCGACATACATTTATAAAATGTCTTAAGCACTGATTCCTTACAATAGCTAAGGGATTGTTTCTTGAGATACAACAGCCCTCATCCCCAAATCGAAGGAGGCAACACGACTGGGGGGTTTCAGGCCTACGCCCTATGAAACGTGATTTATAGGATTCTTTCCACCATCATGGTCCGCAGGCTCAAGCCATTGCTTCACTGCATCATTAGTCATGAGCAATCGAGGTTTTTGGAGGGATGTCAAATCCTGGATGGAATTGTCTTCGCGCATGAGACCATCCACTCTATGAAAATGCATAAGCTCCATGGAATGTTGCTGAAACTGGATCTATCGAAAGCATACGATTTCCTCAGCTGGGATTACCTACTGGAAACCCTACCGGCTTTTGGTTTTGTATCTGAATGGATTCAA
Organism: Pinus albicaulis; assembly: GCA_034641835.2. Taxonomy (NCBI): domain Eukaryota; kingdom Viridiplantae; phylum Streptophyta; class Pinopsida; order Pinales; family Pinaceae; genus Pinus; species Pinus albicaulis. Next base: position 1,353,363,422 of record CM076579.1, read on the forward strand.
TGAATTAAATCAATGATCTCCACTTTGTTTTTCTCCATTCTCATAAACAACACGCCATCAGAAACCTTTCGGTCCTCGAGGGGTATTCATCAAGGTGATCCGCTCTCCCCCTTCCTATTTATTATTGTTGTAGAAGGGATGGGCCGCTTATTCAAGGCCACTAAAAAATCCAATTAGATAACAAAGCTCCATTTGCCTGGATCAAATGTTGACATGACTCACCAACAATTCGTTGTTGATAACCTCTTCTTCGGTGCTGCCACTTTGAAAGAAGCCTCCCAGCTCAACATCATCTTGGAGGACTTCCAAGAAGCCTCAGGTATGATCCTCAACAAGATTGAGTCTAATATATATTTCTTCCATACTCCTCGTCTAGTTCAAGTCTGCTTACCTAGAACCTTGGGTTTCAATATTGGCTCTCTCCCCTCCAAATACCTGGAAGTTCCCCTCCTATTCAATCCTCTGCGCATTTCCCCCTAGAAATACCTCTGTGCAAAGTTGTTTAGTAAGCTCTCCAACTGGATTTTATGGGTCCTAAAACTTGTGGGACAGGCCACCCTCCTCAAATTTTTCCTTCAAGAAACGCCCCTCTACTAGTTGTCCGCTCTATTGTCCCTGAACTGCATCTAATCGGAACTCATTGCCTTACTCTGGTGATTCCTCTAGGGAGGTACTGTAGATTATAGAAAGTGGCCTCTAGTGGCCTGGCATAAGTTGTGTCTCCTAAAATTGATGGGGGGTTTGAGCTTAAGGGACCCTGCTATTCTCAACACAATTCTAGAGGCCAAACTCTGGTTGTGTTGGTTGAAAGGAGGACCAGAACTGTGGAAGACTATTTGGTCTCACAAGTATGGCCAGGGGAGAACTCAATGTGAAATCCTTCACACACCCCTCCATATTCAAGGGTCAGCCATTTGGAACCTCGCCAACATTAATAGTGACCTGATTCACATGTACTTCTTCTGGGAGGTGCACGGTGAGAAAACTGAAATATTTTGGGAGGACTCTTGCCATCAATCCCCCTGCCTCTCTCAGCACCATTCTTTGGCGAATCTCATGCCCCTCTTCCATTCCTGAAGAGATATGACAATAAAATATTATTGGCGCAACCGATTGGACAAGCATGGTTGGCGCCAATGGAAAATTGCAGAAGATTGACCTATAGACCTACCCCGTCAAGGGTCTGATCGGCTTGCCCAGTATCTCGCCCAATAGAAAATCCATGCCTCTCAGGGTCCAGACAAATTAAGATGGGGCCTCTCGACCTTCGGGGTCTTTTCAGTCAAGGAATTTTATCTCCTTCGTGCGGTGGTGCGAGTCATCCCCAAAACTTAGGTTTGGAAAAGAATATGGACCAGTCATCTCTGGCCAAAAGTGGCCCACTTCCTTTGGTTAGTTGTTCATAAATGCATCCTGACATGGGATTGTCTCCTTAAAAGGGGTTTTATTAGGCCGTCCATGTGCTTCCTTTACAGGCAGGCCGAAGAAACTCAACATCACATCTTCATGGATTTCCCCTTAACTAAACAGGTCTGGTCGCAAGCCTTTGATATTTTTGGCCCCGTCGATGACTTCCCTGCCACCACCATATCCCTGCTCGAAGATTGGCCAACCCTCAGATTCTCCAACCCAGTGTTCTCAAGGGCTTTGTGTCTCCTCCTGGGTCTCCTCCTCTAGAACACTTGGAAGGGAAGAAATCGTTCTATATTTGAGAATCAAGCCCCTTCTGCCCCTCTCATCTGGTGCTCGACCATATCCAACATTCGGGAATCCATTCTCGTGGACCCTGCAGATTGGGATGCGGGTCTGCCCGATCTAACCATCCCGCATCTCCTGAATCTCTCCTCCAACCTGGTCCACCCTTGCCCGACTTAGGGCCATCCCCCCCGTCTTCCTTCTCCCTCACCCCTTTAGGTTGTATTCAACTTAATTTTGATGAAGCCTCAAAGGGAAACCCAGGCCAGGTGGGATATGGCGACATCCTCTGAGATGAAAAAGGATCATCCCAGGTAGCGTATGCAGGATCTATCGGCACGTTGACAAATAATGCTACAAAACAAACTGGGCTGGAATTGGGGCTGACTCTGGCGATAGACCTTAGCTATAAGCATATACGCATAGTTGGGGACTCACGACTGATTCTGGATATGACCCAGAAAATCATTAATGACTCAGATCCTCAAAAAATAGTTAAGAGCTTGTGGTTGGACGCTAAAATTTCTCGCATAAAAGGTCTCATCAGTAAAATGGAATACACCACTACGAGCCACATGCTCTGTTCAGGAAACAAGGTGGTAGATTGGCTAGCCAACAGGGCCACGAACAAGCCAACACATGAATTTCGTGGCATTTGGGATGAACTATTGTCAAAAGTATACTTGGACCCTAGCGAAAGCCGAGATCTCCAAAGTCTCATGGATGAAGACCTTTAAGTCCTCGTTGGGGGTGTCCAATCACTGAGACAAGTGGGAGGTGGGCAGTTAAGGTTCACTTGTTCCCCAACCACATGCCTGCCGACTCACCACCCTCCCATGCGCGAGTGGTAAAGGACCTCGGGGTAGGGGTTCCTACATCATGTAAGTTGATTTTTAAGGGTGTGATGCACGTCGTTCAAGGAATTTGGTTTCTGCAGGCGATGGTGAAGGTCGATGCTTTGGATTGGGCAGAAGAGAAACCGCTGGCTCTTAAGCCATGGCGTGAGCTCCGTCGGCTTAAGACAAGAAGGGTGACAGGTCCGTCGAGTAGCAGTGGCGAGAGGTTGGTAGCTGGGAGGCATCCTGGAAACGACATGGGAACGAGCACGTTGCACTTGGAGGCGAACGAAGGTGGTGAAGGTGAATTTAATGTGGAGGGCACATCTCTGGATGGAAGGTTCTGGTACTCAGCCTGGGTGCCTGTTCAAAATTTGCGGATTACGCAACAAAAATTCCTTGGCCCGAGCCCAAGGTTGTTCTGCCTTGGGCTCACAAAGCATTCAAGATCTCCTGCACTTCAAATTTGTGGGTGGTGGAGCTTTTGCACCTCCTTGGACAATAATGTGGAGACTGGTGGCGGTCGTGTGTCTCTCGTCTATGGGACTCAGGTCGTGGTCAGTGAAAAGCTTAGCCGAGGGTGCAGGTTTGGAGTGTGGGTTTCACGGGCTGTGGGAACTGGGGCGACTTGGCACTACAACCTAACACAATGAGCGGAAGTGGAGGGTGACTGCATGCCACGTGAATGTGGTCGAGCTCGGCGTGGTGGTCTCAGACGCGGAATAGACAAATGCGAGGTAGCCGGGGACTCGAGCTCCCACTTGGAGTCTACGGAGAGCCAACAATCAATAATGACCATGGCAGTTTCTCTGGCTCAATCACCAGGTCAGATTGAGGCTTCGACCACCCTTGAAGCCATCTTCGCTTGGCACTAGCAGATCCAGACACGCTGCATGAACAAAGGTACGAGGATTGAAACGAATTAGTGGCCTACATCAATGTTGTTCAAAACCTGTAGACAGAGACCATTGAGGCTCTGGAGAGTCTGTGCCATTTACTGAGGCGCTCCCAAGGCCACCTCTGATCCCTGGAGACCCAAGTGGATCACATCAGCTACTATATGCACCATCAAAATCGTCTCTTCGCGGCTCCTCCGCCTGGCCCCCTGCACCCACCCTCATGATGATAGTTTTGGTATGTTTATTTTTTAATTTTGTGCCGTAAATAACCAAGAGCTTCGAATGCCTTGGCAAGCACCCAAGTTCTTACAGGCAATGCATGCCTTCTGGATTGACTGAATGTAATCCAGCCACGATAGCTTCTACTATAAATTTTGTCTCTGATATGATAATATAATACAAAATTTGACCGACAAAAAAAATAATTATTTGAGAAAAAAGATGAAATATTTTCTACTAAAATTTAATTTTTATACAGTATATACAATGAAATATATACAACATTGTACTTGTTAGAGAGACTCTCATTTAAAAAAAAAAAAAAACAACAATAACAAAAAACAAAACAAAACTATTATATATATTTTTTATATTAATGGATTTATCTTATAATCCAATTTAAATTTTAGTTGAAAAACATAAATAAGTATAAATATGCAATTTTAACTCTTATAATTTGTAATTTTAAATTAAATTCTATAATTCCAATTTATACAAATATTTAAAATCATCATTTACATAATATAAATAGTAATGGTAGCATATCTTTTTTTTTTTCCATGTACAAGTGTATATTGCAAATGAAATTATTTTGTAAATGTAATTTTATTATTTTATATTTATATTTTCTAATTAAATTTAGGTGATATAATTGGTTGTGAAATTATAATTTTTTATTATTTAAATTATATTTTTTAATTTTATAAATGAGTTTAAATTCTATAATTCCAATTTATATAAATGTTTAAAATCGTTATTTACATAATATAAATAGTAATTGTAGCATATCTTCATCATTTTTTTCATATGTAAGTCTATATTGTAAATGTAATTATTTTATAAGTGTAATTTTATTATTTTATATTTTATCTTTTCAAATTAAATTTAGGTGATATAATTGGTTGTGAAATTATAATTTTATTATAATTTAAAAATATATATTTTTAATTATATAAATGAATTTAATATTTAAAAAAAAACTTTTAAAATATTTAAAATTTTCACATTACATAACTCAAATATATAATTATTTTATATTGTTGAAAAATTAAAATTATAAAATAATGAAATTATATTTTTTAAATAATTTGTACCACAAATCATATAATTTAAATATTTATTTTCAATAAAAAAATTAATAAAACATATGTAATTACAAATTATATAATTTAAATATATAATTTTAAGAGATCTCTACAAAATTGAAACAAAATTAATCACACATATACCTATAAAAAAATGAAAAACTTAAAAAAGCTATACACTTTTTTGTAAATGATTCACACACGCTGAGTGGTTATGGCTCATTGCAAAAGTTGTGAGAATATTGAATAGTTGGTCGGCTTGATGCCTCTCACGAGCAAGTTGGCTTGTGCTGATTAAATCAATCTAAGAAGCCATCCCTATTTAATGGATGTACCTTGCATGGATTCTAAAAGGCATACTAGAAAAAATTCGAAGAATGTGTTTCAATTTTCTTTGGTCTAGAAAGCAGGATTAGGGCATCCTCCCTTGGATAAGCTGGGCCAAAGTTGTTATGCCAAAATAATTTTGTGGCTAGGGCCTAAAGAACATTTTCTTTTTCTTTATAGATATGGTTGCCAAGTGTGGAGGGAGACTTATCTCAACTCACAGTCTATGGTTGACTATTGTGACACAAAAATATATAGCCACAAAATCACTCGAGGGTTGGATTAGGAGGGTTGACAAGTTTCGTGTGAATATCTTTGCGATCTGGATGGTTGTTCTTAACTCGTTTGATCTTATCAACAATAGACTATCGTGGAAAATAGGCAAGGGGGATTGTGAGAGATTAGGCCTCGACCCTTGGCCTAACAGTGGACAAAGTCATATTATCCTACCCCCCCGCCCCCCCCTCTTATTGAATTCCTTTGAGGAAGAGGTCAGTCCAAACTCTCTCACATTGCCAATAAAACTAATACTTCGATCTGGAATAAAGGTTGGCTCTAAACATGTGATTTAGGTATTGAAAGGCATTTCAGGGAGGCATGGAATGGTTTCATTAATGCCTTATCAAGCAGTCATATAAGGTTTACAGTGGGAGAAGATGAGTTAGTGTAGAAATTATGATGTGGAATTGTAGCGGCTCGTGAAATTTTGATCTAAATCACAAGACACAATCCTACTCTACTGCTATGTGGAATTCAATTCACAATTTAGAACATCAATCACAAACATGTAATAAGAAAGAACACATGCACAATATTTTTCCAGGGGAGAACAATATGCTGAGAAACCCCTTTGCTTACTTGCATTAATCTGATGAATAAAGATGTATTACAATTGCTTTGCTCAACTAAGAACAACTTGCAAGTGAATAACCTATCTCTCTGCTCACTAAGAAGGCCCGTGCTTGAGCCTCTATTTCCTTTCGCAAATCCTGAGGAATTAGGCCCCTATTATTTAGGTATTTCCTCCAAAATGCTTATACAATTCCTAAGGTTAATCATCTGACAACATGCAACACATGTACACTGGAGATTAGTCTACAACTGATGTTACACTGCCATGGAATCTCCACTACATCCGGGGAACTCGAATTCTCTGCATGCACTAGTTATTTTGCGTTGATTAACTAGTTTAATTGATGATCACTAAGTTAGATTGTTGTCCCACTGCACTACTGACCTTCCACTAGTTCCTCCAACAGTTAAAACTATTTTAACCAAACACAAAGTAATATAACTGACCTTGATTGCTACAAATTAGAAATTACACATGATTAAGTGAACTCTAACTCCTCTAACACGAATTTTCTGAGCTAACTGAGTGACAAGATACATGTCACACAAGTTAACTGCATCCAAGTTATTTGCTGATGTGGAAATTCAAATTTTTCCAATTTAACCAAGGCAAAATCAAATTAAGAATTTCATGCTTCATTTTTCAGCGCTCCCTCTCAGCAAGAAAGGGACTATCAACCACCCCTATCCTGCACATGTGGAACACAAACTTTCATATTGATAAGGCCTTTGTCAAAATATCAACATCTTGTTCCTCTGTCGGAATGTATTGAAGTAACATTATCTGCCTTTGCACACAATCCCGTAAATGGTGATATTGAATATCTATATGCTTGGATCGATCGTGAAATACTGTATTCTCAAAGATCTTAATGCAACTATGATTATCACAATAAATCATAGTTGGATCCATCATCTGAACAAACAGTCCCACGCGTATCTTTCTCATCTAGATCATCTCACATGTTGCTTGACTTGCAGCCATTTATTCTACTTCTGTCGAGTTGAGCACCACAGATCTTTGATTTCTGTTGTACCAGGAAACCGTTGCAGACCCAACACTAAAATTTCTACCTAAAGTACTCTTTCAGTTTGATGGACTCCCCACCCAATTTGCATCTATGAAACCACACAACTTCACTCCCTCTTTCCATCTATACCAGAGTCCAAACTAGGTAATGCCTCTGAGGTATCGTAGAATATGTTTAGTTTCCTTCCAATATAATATGGTTGGCCTAACCACAGCTTGGCTTATCCAGTTTTCTGCATAGCACATATCTGGTAATGTGTTCACAAGATACAACAATGAACCCTCTAGCTACCGATAAATGGTAGCATCCACTTCTTCACTTGAAGTGGCATCCTCCTTCCTCCAGTTGGTCGCTAGAGGTATCTCCATGGGTTTACAACTCTCCATTCAAAATCTCTGCAATATCTCATTTTCATACTTGCCTTGAGATACAAATATTTCCCCATCGCCTTTCCATACTTCCGACTTGAGGAAGTAGTGCATGAGACCCATGTCCTTCATTTCAAATTCCCTTGCAAGGTCCTCCTCGCAAGATCTAATCAGCTGCTCATCATGAGTTAAAATCAAATCATTAAAATATAAGAAAATAATAAGCAATTTACCTTCTACCAATATGTGATATAGGTTTTCATCCACTTCACTTTTGGCGAATCCCAAACTAGTGAGATAATTGTCGATCCTATTGTAGCAAGCGCGGGGTGCGTATTTGAGACTGTATAACGCTCGCTTGAGTATTCACACATGAGACTCTCGATAAAATGTCTCAAAACCTTCTAGTTGCTCAATGTACTCCTCCTCAACGACTCCATTGAGTAATTTTGTTTTTATATCCGTCTGGTGGATCTTCCACCCCATCTGCGCAACTATTGGAAGAATTGATCTGATGGATGAATACCTTGCTACAAGAGAAAAGGTTTCCTCATAGTCAATTATCTCAACTTGAGAGAATCCTTTGGCCACAAATTTGGCATTATACTTCTCCATGTTTTTGTATGCTGCATGCTTAACCTTGAAGATCCATCTTGAACCCACTACTAATTTATCTGATGGTCTTGGGACCACTTCCCAAACACTATTCTTCACAATGGATTCATACTCTTCCACCATTACATCAACCCATATAGGTTTCTCTACTTATTCCTCAAAAGAGGATGGATCTACCTCTACAAGCTCAATCATTAGAGCCATATAGCTTATGTACCTCTTAGGTGACCTCCTTTGTCTTGCAAATTTGAAGGAGCTCCCACATTCTCCCTCGCATCCTACGTTGATTTATCAACTTCCCTGGTTCTTTTCTTACCTTCTCTGGATGGTTATGCTTGAGTAGTTGTCTCCACTCTCTTCTCCTCCATTTTTGGTTGCTCCATAACTTCCTGAGGCTCCTCCTTTGGAACTAAAATCTCCTCTTCTAGTGGGATCTAAAGATCCCTCTCAAGAGAGCAATGTATCAATTTCTCCTCATCAAACTTTACATCCCTTTGCACAACTCTCATTCTAAGGGAAGGTAAGTACACACGGTAGTTCTGAGGAGTTTTTGTGTAACTAAAAAATACCCCTATCTCTAATGTCAGCTCAAGCTTTGTCCTTGATTCTTTGGAGACATGGCAGTAAATAGAGGCTCCAAAAATCCTGAAGTGCGACACATTCGTATTTCTCCGAGAGAAAGCCTCTTTTGGTGTAATCATGCCTAGAATCCGATGAGGACTTTGGTTCTACAAATAGAATGTTGTGTTGCATGCCTTAGCCCACAAATGTAGAGATAGGCCTTGGTCATGCAACATAGCGCTCACAACTCCCACAATACTACGATTCTTTCTCTCAACCACTCCATTCCGTTGTGGGTTGTGGGGTGTTGTCAACTCTCGTTGAATGCCTTATTTCACACAAAAAAAATTGAATTCATTTGAAATGTACTTAGCTCCATTGTCGCTCTTGAGAGCCTTCACCTTCTTGTCGATTTCTTTCCAAACCAGTGCCTTGAATTATACGAACTTGGACAATGTCTCATATTTCTTCCACATGAAGAAGATCCAACACTTCCTTGAGAAGTCATCAATAAAAATGACAAAATATTTGTGTCTGGCAGTGGAGGCTATTGAGAAAGGTCGACAGACATCAGAGTGGATCCTTTCTAGGACTACTTGTGCTTTTTTGTCTCAATCTTGGAATGTGGATTTTGCATACTTCCCCAAAGCAGATCCTTTTGCAAACATCTTGCTGCTCAAGTGCTCCTTTAGGAGGTCAGTGGTTATTTGTTGCATAATATTCAAGGCACAATGTTGAAAATGGCCAAGTCCTTTTTGCCAAAGTTCGTCGACAACGCGGCCCTGCACTTTCTCCGCCTTAATGCTTGATGTAGCGCAATCTTCCACATCTAGCTTATACAGGTTCTTCACACAAACCCTGATGTGCTTCACCTATCCCTTGGCTATGTATCTTGGGAATGCTTTCCCTTTGCTAAAGATCACATCATAACCACAGTCTTCCAAAACTACAAAAAAGATGATATTTTTCTTTAGGCTTGGAACAAATGACATCCTTGAGTCTAAGAGGGGTTCCTGATTCCCTCTGAAAGGTGGTTGTGCCAATTTTGGTCGCGTTGTACCTTCCGTAGTCCCCCAACTAAATTTGTATCTGCAAATATTTCTCCTCCAGGTCATTGAAAAACTCTCTACACCCTATCATGTGGAATGAGTCACCTGATTCCAAGTACCACACGCTCCCCATCATTGTGTTGGCCATGCATGCGATAAGGGTGAAGTCAAGCTTAAACTGTGAAACAGAGGCTTCACCTTCTACTCCTCTTAAGCTCTTCTTGCTTGAATTTTTGTGTGGAAAATTTATGGCACAGTGCTCGAATTCATGACAATTGAAGCATTTGATTTTGGACAAGCCTTTTTTCTTACCCCCTTGGCTAGATTTTGGTTTGGTTTGAGATTTCTTCCCATTTGCCTTATTTCCCTTTCCAACCAATGCAAATTTTTCTTTGTCCTCGCCCTTGGATGAAGTTCTATCTCTAGTATTCTACCTTATTTCCTCCTGTACCAAATCATACCATAAGTGTTCCCAATTCGATACGTATTCCCTTTCAGTCACAGAGTCCTGGTAGTTGTGCCAAGATTTTGGAAGGCTTAGAAGGGCTAGGCTTACCAGATCATCTTCTGCAACATTAACACCAAACCCACCAAGTTCATCATGTACTTGTGTGAACTTGCTCAGATACTGCAGAATAATGTCATTCTTCTGCATCTTGATATCTTGAAGTTTATCCTTGAGTGTCAACTTCTTTTGGTCACTGTTATTCTCAAAAAATTATGAAAATGCCTTCCACATTGCTAAAGGAGTTCCTTTCCCATGGATATTTGAGACAATGTGATCCCGTACTCCCTCCAATATTATTCTCCTCGCCTTGGCTACATTTTTCTTCCATTGGGCTAGGTTATCTGCATCAGATGCTTGTGGTTTTGCAACATTTTTCTTGATGTATTCAAGTAATTCGTTGTGATTCAATATCACCTCCATGTGATTCTTACATGCGATGAAATCAAAGTTTCCTTCCAAGGAATACTCTAGTCTCAACCCGTTGAAGGTCAGCTTCCCAACTGTGAAGAGATCCCACTACATTGAATTGCAAATTTGAACCTCCTAAGAAAGAACTCCGAAATTCCTGCTCTAATGTGAATCATGCTCTGATACCTTGTAGAAATTATGATGTAGAATTGAAACTGCTCATGAAATTTTAATCTAAATCACAAGACACAATCCTCCTCTATTGATTTGCAGAATTCAATTCACAATTTATAACATCAATCACAAACATGCAATGAAAAAAACACATGCTCAATATATTTCTAGGGGAAAGTAATGTGCTAAAAAAACCCCTTTGCCTGCTTGCATTAATATGATGAATATAAATGTATTACAATTGCTTTTCTCAACTGAGCACAACCTGCAAGTGAATAATCTATCTCTATGCTCACTGAGAAGTTCTGACCCAGACTTAGTTAATTTCGGCCTCTACTTGAGCCCCTATTTCCTTGTGCAAATCTTGAGGAATTAAGCCCCTATTATTTAGGAATTTACTCCAAAATTATTGTACAATTCCCAAGGTTGATCATCTGACTGCGTGCAATGCCTGTACACTCAAGGCTAGTCTACAACTCATGTTACACTGCCTTGGAATCTCCACCATAGTTGGGGAACTCAAATTCTCTGCATGCACTAGCTATTTTGGGTTGATTGATCAGTTAAATGGATTATCATTAAGTTATGCTGTTGTCACACTGCACAACTAACTTTCCACTAATTCCTCCAATAATTAGAACTTGTTTAATTGAACATAACTTAATATAAATGACCTTTATTGCTACAAATTAGCGATCACACTTGCTTAACTGAACTCCAACTCCTCTAACTCAAATTTTCTGAGCTAACTGAGGGAAAAAATCCATGTCACACGAGTAAACTGCATCGAAGTTATCTACTGATGTGGAAATTCGAATTTTCGCAATTTAACCAAGGCAAAATCAAATAGATATTTTCTTGCTACATTTTTCAAAAGTTGGTATGGAGCACCTCTCCTTTTGGCTTCTACACTCCCAGACTTGGATACATATCTCTCATGGATGTCAAAGAGGATGCCAGTATCAAGTAGTGATAAAAGTGTCATGGAAGGCTAAATGTCCAACAAAATCCAAACCCCTTATGTGGTATATTCTAGAAAATAAGGTCCCCACTTGGGACATTCTCCAGAAAAGATATCTATTTTGGCCCGAGTGGTGCTCCGTTTTAAAAAATTACGAAGAAACAATAACTCACATCTTCATGAAATTTCCTTTCTACCAACAAGTATGGCAAGTCTACAAACTAGTAGTGGGCCTTCCAGGGGCATGGGTAACTGAGGATTTAGAGGGGGCCTGGAGGGGTTGGTTATCCAACCCGTCTTGTCGGGCCTTAATAACCATACCTCTGATCATAAATTGGGGGGTTTGATTGTCTCATGGCATAGCCATATTTTAGGATAAGTCATCTATTCTTGAACACATTGTTACGGAATGTCTTACTATATTGGCTCACTTCCCAAAAGAAAAAGGGGTAACCCCTACTCAAGCCATCATTTCAAATACCTTGATCACTCCAAACCCTAGGAATTTTTTGATGGAGCATCTAGTCACTCATGATAGAGCTGTGGTGGAGGCTTCATTTCACACCTTTTATATTTACACTTTTTATAAGTTAAGATGGGTTTCGACATAGGGTCCAACAACAAGGTTGAAATTCTTGCATGCAAAAACATGATTCTCTTCGCCTTTGCAAAGGACTACTCTCAACTCCAAGTCTATGGTGACTCCATGCTTATTATCATTAGCTCAATAAAACTCAAGTTTGTAGCCTGGACATTATACTTTTACCCATAGTGGTTGAAGCAACCCAACTCAAGCACTCTTTTAATTTTTTCTCTTGCTCTCATATATATAGAGAAAGGAACATAAAAGCATACCTTCTTTCAAAATAAGGTTTGCTAATGGTTGAAGGGCCATGGGATATCTTAGAACTTTGTGAAGGAATTACCGGCTATGCCTTCTACCTCATGCCATATAGGGATTTATTCACAGGGGAAAAAATACATAAACTCCTGCAACAAAACTCCTCTAGTTCATTTAACAACTTTTTTGTGATTTACTGTTAATTTGGTCACCCATTTATATGCTGTCTCTTTAGATGATTGTGATTGTATCAAGTTTTTGTAATTCTATTTAAATCCCTCACGGCTGATACATATATGTTTTTTTTGTAAATTAGTTTTGGACAAGATACATGCCTCAAACACTATTTTCTTCTTGCATGCACAATCAAAGTGTATATGCAAAATGTAATTTCATCATTTTAATGAATGCAATTACGATTTTTTTTCCTTAAAAAAAAAGAAAATGATTCACAGCCACCGATTTTAATGGTTGTAATTTCTTTGTGAATAATGTAATGTTTTATCTTGTTATTTTAGATAATAAGTAATACACGCCCTAGGTTGTTCAACCAGGATAGGTAGTACCAGAAAGTCATCAAAAAGGGCCATGAATGCCTTGATTTTCGAAGTTCTCTATCATTAACAACTTGTTGTGAGCCATGATCCAATAGAATATATTGACCTTGGGGATCCCATCTAGGTGTCATATAAGTTTTCACAACCTGGATTTGGGAAGGGTTCCATTCAGAAATATTTGAGCCTCTTAGCCACCTTTCACTGTATTTTTAGCAGATCCATATCAATGAGAATCCTCGTCATTGAAATGACTAGGTGCACGACTAGAAAGTTACAATAATGAGAGGGTTCCAAGATAAGATTAGACGACCCCAAGATGCCACCCTGGTCAGTCCCGTCATACTGTCCAAACTGATACATCATACAATGTGTGTTTTCTTGCATGATCCAACCAAGTGCAAAGAGGAAATAAATGTTGGATTTGTCTAATAGGAGATTTCCCCATTGTGTTGGCCACCCAAATTTTGATATGTTTCCCATTGCTAGGAACCCAAGATAGACTAGATTTAAAAATAAGGAGGACTACTATTTAAAATATATGCTAAATCTAAGACCCTCCTCAAGTAGTTTCTACCTAATTAAGGCACCTCTTATTATTCCCTGCCAAATATTTGTTGTGGATGACTTGCCTCCACTAATCATAATTTTTTGGGAGGAACCTCCATAATAGCCTGGCTTTGAAAGCTAAGTTCATAAAAGAGGGATCTTTCATCCCCAAACCCCCATGGATCATGGGAGTTATTACTAGTGGCCACTTAAGTAAATGTTGATTTTGCCTCCCTATGAGAGGAATTTGTGAAATTCTTGGGAAATATTTTGTTTAACACATGAAGGGGAAAGAAAAGTATGAATTGAAAGAGAAACAACACTGAAAGTACCATCTTGAAGAGAACTAGATGATCCCTAATAATTTTTTACCATACAATTAGACAATTCCTCTAAATAAATCAAGTTATATTTCCTTTATTGCGCCCTAAGGCACTCTCAATATGGAAGAGATGTTGTAATGCCTTGTCTTGTCGTGTCAAACATTTTGAGTGGGTCGAATTACATAAAAAGAAAAATAAAAGAAAATTTAAAAAGTCTCCAGCCTAGTATGAGAGAGATGTAATATTTAACATTTTGACCCGTCAAATTACATAAAACATAATAAAATTAAAATTAAGTAAACTAAATAGAATTAAGAAACTAATGATTATAACTATTAATAAAAAAAATTCACTAGGTATAAGTACATAAAAATAAAATAATAAAATAATATAAAAATAATATAAAACATTTATGAAACATTTTGACTCACGGTTTTCACAACCCATGGTTTTTTCCCATGAAATTATTCTATAATGTAGCATATAAAATAAAACTACCAACTGCCCCTAAAGGTGAAAATAGACACCGAAGGAATTGAACATGCCTATGATGTTACTGCAAAAATGTTGCAGCAAAGGAAAGATAACAACCTAAAGGGTGGAGGATGGAGGGGAGAAACACTGTTCAGGCTTGTAATAGCCTCACACTTGCAATAGTCTCACACTTGTGTTGATGCTTATTTGACAAATGTTGCTCGAACCACCTGGATAGATCATTTTTTTCCAATCATACCACTATGTCAAAATCTTATATACGTAATATATCCAATTTATAACATGTAAGGTAATGAGGACAAACATTACCATAGGTCCTCGTGGGCACTCACGCACAAAAAATGTAATTGCACAGAGGAAATGACTAAAGCCACTATCTATTGATTAAACAAATAGCATATTTCACTAAAGTGACCTTTAGATTCCAAGAAATTCCACAATAAACATACAAAAGGGGGTTTGTTTTATAATTTTAGCTATCTCCTTTTAAAAATTTTAAATTAATTTGGAGCCATTAATTCCAGTTTTAAATTTAAATTTAAATTTTGTCTAGCAAAGATTTGTTGGAATTGCAAATTTATGTGGTGTATTTTGGACAATCCAAGTGTCCAAGTAAACTTTCAAGGCATTGTATGCATTTATGCATTCAAAAATAAAATTTTAAAAATGAAAAGTTACACATGCTATATGCATATATAGAACCCATGTATAGATCCATTTTGAAGATGATTAAATCTCTTGAGGTGCATACTATCTTTCAATTTTTGCACTCTAAAAGAGGTCTCATAGTCTATCTTTAGCCTTGTGGACGTTAAAATTTTCTTTCTTTCTTTCTCATCTTTCCAAAAGTAATTACGGTTGCCTTTACACAGCGTGTGCGAGTCCCACAATAACGAGTCAAAAACTTTGGTCGGCTCTTTTCAAGAAATGTATCTCTATTAATGGTCTGAAACCTTTCTCTAAATTTCTTCTTTCTAAAGTCCTGATGATGGATCCCCATTGGGATTCGAAATGTCGACACATGTTCCTTAATACTGTGGATAATACGGGAAGTTCTTTAAGGAGTGACCATGTAAGTTAACCATAGTTAAGAAGTTTTTATGTCAAGGATGGTCATTCCTAAACAAAAAAATACCCAATAACATCTCAGGTTGAACACAATTTAATGTGGGACTTTATCATAATTAGTTAAAGAAATTTTGTGTGGTAGTTATCTTAAGAATCCCCAAAGGCTGAATTTCTATACGAACTTGAACAAAAATTTAGATATTTTCAGTTATATAAAAAATTTGGTTAGTTTATGATCTAGATGTAAACTGGTTTTAAAAAATCAAAATTAAGCCCACTTAATTTTTCAATTAAACATTTTATATCATTCTACCTAAAAAAATTCTTTAAACACTTAAAGGAAATCTTTAAAAATACATAATTTAATCTAAATCTTATCGTATTTATTAATATGCTAGCAATAAGAATAGTGTAAAATGCCATGGCGAAAATGGCTTGTTTAAATCAAATTTATTTTAAGGTGTTCATTCCCCACTACATCATAGGTATCATGGATTTTGAACATGAAGCCCCATAACCACATTCTAAAAATGAATATATTTAGTTCTTATTTATGATATATAAATAAATATTTGACTGCACATTACACGTATCATAATCAACCTATGTAAAACCCTTGTACCTTTCCTAGTTCCAAGATGAAGACAATTCAATATATTTTAATAAAATAAGAACTCTTTTCTTGTAAAAGTTTTTATGACTTCAGTAATTGATTTGTTGCATGAGCTTGCTTATTTATATTTTATTTTGAATGTCATATTATAGTGATGCATATTTATTTCTAATTTTTTAGTAATTTAAATATGTGATATAATTGTAAAAAGTAAAGTTATCAAGTTTTTTTATTAATATAAAGATTTAAATGTGAATTTTTTTAAAATAATGTGAATTAAAAGTGTATTTGATTAATTGTAAACCTTTTATAAATAACTTAAAAAGTATTTATATTTAAAAAATAAAATAATTATCCCCGATGGAGGTGTCAGACACTTGGAACCACGTGTCACGTGAAGAATGGAATTTGGCATAAGGTATGAGCGGAGGAGGGAAAACATTCAACCCTTCCATCACGTTGTGGTTAATTTCTCTACATTCAAATGTGTGAAGCATCTTGCTTCACTTGCGTGCAAAGGAATAGTATTGTCTCGAGGATCAATGGCGTCGACGTTACGGTGGTTAAGTAGTATGGCGCATGGATCTGTCTCAGTGTTTCTTGCCTCATTGAGGGATAGAAATTTACCCGTGTTCTCATTTATTAGGGTTGTGTAGGTATGGTGGTGGTATTTTATTTATCGCTCCTCCTGTGGTTTCAATAAGTTAACAACTCTCTCCCTATTGCTATGGGTGAAGCATTCCCTTTCATTCCTTGGCCTGAGGGTGTGTTGTTTAAAGATTTGGTCGGTTCTGGGCATTGATGTTTTGGGCCTATGTGGATTTTTTCTTTGGCATTCTGGGTGGTGGTTCTTCGTTTGTTTGTGTAAGGTGTCTGTTTCTTTTATAAGTGGCACCTAAGCTTTTGGTGGTGGTTGTTTTTCTTAGGCGGAGGTTTTAGTGTTGGTGTTGTTTTGGCTCTCTAGCATGGGAATTGCCTGGATTTTCCTTCCTAGGGCCCCCGATAGAAGGATTCTCTTTGGTAAAGCCCAGTGGATTTGGCATCAATCATGTTTTCAGAAGCCTGAAATTCTAGTTCTTCTTGTGCACAACTGGGAGGTGTCCTTCTAGATTTTCTAGGAGAGGGATTATCTGCAAGTTCTAGCTTTGATTCATGATTTTTTTGCGGTGATTTTGGGTTGAGGTGACCAGTGTTGAGAATCTGGAGGGGTTACGGTTAATACAAATTCTCTTCTTGAGAATTACTTGTGAGCTAGCTTGTGTAGCTTATGTATTCTCTTAGTTAATATTTCATAAAGTCAATTATCAAAATGCATAGGACACAAATATTTACGCAGAAGTAATACTTTTATTGTAGGAAGGTAAATCACAAATTTACCTTCCTTAAATTACACTTAAGATTTGCACTTCAACACTTCACTTGCCTTCAACATTTAGCATTTACTTTCAGCACTTCAAATTTACCTTCAGCACTTCGGGGTTACCTACAACACTTTTGATTTATACTTCGGATTTACCTTCAAAATTTTGGACCTTCAAACTTCGCTTTTACCTTCAGACCTTCAGACCTTCAAACTTCGCTTTTTCCTTCAGATCTGCACTGTTCCTTCCGCAATTTATACTCTTGAATCCGCACCAAATTATGTCCTTCAAATCTGTACTTAAGCTCTGAAAAGGCTCAGACTGATCTGCAGATTTCTTGTTCTCCAAATGAGCCGCAGGACAGTTATATATATAGATGACTTGTCCAGCTATTAGGTCGACCATTCTATTGTTATTTATGCTGACTAGGCAACTTGAAAATTAGGCTGACTTGTAGTTTATTTTCTCCAACATTTTTATGAGGTATTACTTCACATATATTCCCATATTGTTGTAGGTTGTTTCCACTATATTTTTGAGCCTGTCTGCCAAAACTTCTGGAGGGTTGTTGAGAGCATCTTTACAAGGTCTTGGAGCATATCCATCTGAAGTGGATCCTTCATGATTTTGACACATAATCCTAGAAGACAAAAACCTAATAGACATCAAGAAGAAGTCTATCTACATAATAAAATCTTGCTCATGAAATCCATGAAGCAAGTACAACAAAATACATTTTATTATCTTTGTCTCCTTCTTTTCATAATTACATAGTCAACATGAAGATCGACCTAGTTACATTTTACAACACTCCCTCTTAATTAGGGAGGTATTCATATAGTTACATGATCACTTTCAAACTAAATAATCTCATAAGAAAAATTGGATTGGTAATCGCATCTGTATAGCATCATATCAACTAGAATTGTCCTAGTGCAAGGCCTTGACTAACAACCTCATCTCTTCAACGAGACAATGGGCTTCAATGCTGGCAAGACACATGGGTTATAGACACTGTCGTCATTGTCTCTCCTAGGTACATACTCCACTCGGGTTTTCCCAAAGTATGACCTTCTTGGACTATTCTTCTCTTGGGTAGTTAGCCCTCAAAGAATATCGGTCCCCGAATACTCTTATCTTGAATGCCCTATCACATTCTCAAAGAGTATCGAATGCCAAATGATTACCCAATCCTCCATTATGTCTTCCCAAGACCAGAATGATGTGTCTATCTCTCCCTCTCAACCAGGGAGGACCTATTCCACAAGTGAATGTACTCATTCCTAAACAAGGAATGTACCTAAGCTCATTCTTAGGAATTAGCAAGTTTCTTCCAAGAAAGAAACTTACCATCAGGCTCCCTCTTAACTAGGGACCTCCAACAACAATGGTGAGACACCCAGTAGCTCATGAAGAATTCTTGTCCTCGATGTCATGGATTTTGATATTGAGGAATCTCCATCTTTTAGCTTCATAGGGCACAAATCATCCATCACTTTTATCCTGAGTCAAGTCAGCTATCAGAAAGTGATTCATCAGACTTCCTTATCTGGTCCACTTGTTATGCCATGCTTCTTTCCTTAGAATCATCTCAAGGATCATACATCCTTTCTTATGATTAGCAACCCTGCACAAGTTCATCCAAATAAGCATATACATATGAAATTTTAGAACAAAAGTTACCTTAGTGATGATCTTTCACCATGACATCTTCTTATAGGCATCAACATCCTTTATACAGATTGACACTTCTCCTAATGATATTTTTTTCCAAGGGTCTTCTTCTTTACTAGACTTTCGTCAGTCTACATATCTTCCTAGGAGATCTCTTAGTCACATCTTCTTGGCCTTCAAATGATAACTGCCTCTTGACATGGTTGCATTTCAAGATCTCTTCCTCTCTGCACATTGTTTATTTCCAAGAACTTACAACCTTTCTAGTTTCTTGTTCATATACAACCACCTCGTATTTCATGAGGACATATTATGTTAATTTCATCTGTCCATGCACTGAGATATACTCCTCCATAGATCATGCTTCAAAATACATAAGTTCATTACCTGCAACCATATGACATGACTTCACAACATCCAATGTTAGCATATAAATATCTACATACCTCATACCCTTTTTCCCTTGAGTCATCTTGTAGCAATTTCTCAAGAATGAAGAGCTTCATTCTCTTGGCATGCTCCATCAATATCCCAGAGATTTGTTTTCATAATGACCCTTGCTCTTGATGACTGCTTTCCATTAGTAATTTTATCAGAGAGGTTTTCCCGGAGCTGATTCACCAAGAGCTCTTACCATGCTTTCATCAAGATGCCACATTGCTTCCTATCATATAACCAACAAAAATCACTTAAAGAAGAAGATGATATTAATCATAGTGTAGAGCCCTTGCTTCTTATTTCTTAGATTTTTCTTTGAATCAGGTTCTTCCTTTTTCTTCAGTTTTTTTTTGAGTTTTGAAAAACTATTGCCTTCAACTTGTCTTCTTCCATAGAAACCCTAGGTTGATGAGTGAGGTAACTTACTTATCCCATGATTTTGTTACCCTCATGATCATATGAGTTCTTGTTTCTTATACTTCCATAATGTCACATTGCATCAAATCTTAAGAAGGATCTAGGAGCCATAAAGAGACTTATTATGAGAGGGACTATTCTTAATGATCTCTTATTCCCTCTATCCATCCACTTTTTCCATCCTTTTCGGTGACATGAACTTTCTTGTGCTGTTCATAATTCTTCTTCTAACTTCTTTTGTGTCTCCAATATTGTTCATGTGAGAGAGCCTTAAGAGTTTCTTTCCATGAATTCAAAGGAGACCCTAATCTATGACTTTAGTTATCTATGAGGACCATGACTATCCTCCTTGTTTCATGCAAGGATCTTGATAGCCAAACTAACTTATAGATCTCCCTGCAAAAACAAAGTCATTTAACCAAATTCGATTAATGAAAGATACTTACTTGACAAGTGAAGATAAAGTCTTCAGCTTGATTTATTCGATGGTGGTTGATAAAATATTAGTGCTTTCTCTTTGGATGCTCTTCTTCAAGGGTAAGGATTAGATCTTTGTTGTAATGATGATAAAGCCTTCTTTTGGTTGTTTATGTCTTTTTGCTATTTCTGTCATGAAATCGAGGTCTCATTTTTTTTTTTTTTTGGGTGCTGAAATCATTATTTTAAGATAGCACTGTGAGTTCTCCAAGATTGCGGTGTCAATATATACGTATCTTTGTTCCTTTAGTCATGAGGTGGCAGTATAGATATGACTTGGTCCTTTATTACTTTGATGGAAATATAGAAAAGGTTTTATACTATGATTTTGTGACAGCTTGAATATCTCAGTTTGTAGTTATATAATACTTCTATTTGAGATAATATTATGAACTCCCTCTCTAAGATATCTAACTTGATTTACAAGATATCAAACTTGGTCTCTGAGATATATCAAACTCTTTTCTATTCTGCAATTGCACCGAACTTGTTTTTTGAAGTTGCACTGAACTTGCATCACTGAATTTTCATCGAACATGTATCTTTGCAATTGCACCAACCTTGTATCAATACCACCGAGATTGTATCTCTGCAATAGCACCCAACTTCTTCTTTGTAATAGCACCAAACTTCTTTTCTCTGAATTTGATCTCAGACAATAACTTTTATCAAAATTTTCTTGACAATAAGGTGATCTTCTTTTACCATAGCTCTAATACCATGTTGAGAATTTGGAGGGGTTACAGTTAATATAAATTCTCTTCTTGATAATTACTTGTGAGCTAGATTATGTCGCTTATGTATTCTCTTAGTTAATATTTCATCAAGTCAATTATCAAAATGCATAGGACATAAATATTTACGCAGAAGTAATACTTTTATTGTAGAAAGGTAAATCACAGATTTACCTTCCTTACATTACACTTAAGTTCTGCACTTTAGCACTTCACTTGCCTTCAGCATTTAGCATTTACTTTTAGCACTTCGGGGTTACCTACAACACTTCAGATTTATACTTCGGATTTACCTTCAGAATTTTGGACCTTCAGACCTCCAGACCTCCAAACTTCGTTTTTTCCTTCAGATATGCACTGTTCCTTTCACAATTTATAATCTTGAATCCGCACCAAATTCTTTCCTTTAGATCCGTACTTAAACTCTGAAAAGGCTTAGATTGATCCGTATATTTCTTGTTCTCCAAATGAGCCGCAGGACAGTCACATATATAGATGACTTGTTCAGCTATTAAGACAACCATTATATTGGTATTTAGGCCAACTAGGCAACTTGCAAATTAGGCTGACTTGTAGTTTATTTTCTCTAGCATTTTTATGAGGTATTACTTCACATATATTCCCATATTGTTGTAGGTTGTTTCTGCTATATTTTGAGCTTGTCTGCCAACACTTCTGGAGGGCTATTGAGAGCTTCTTTACAAGGTCTTGGAGCATATCCATCTGAAGTGGATCCTTCATGATTTTGACACTTAATCCTAGAAGACAAGAACCTAATAGACATCAAGAATAAGTCTATCTACATAATAAAATCTTTCTCATGAAATCAATGAAGCAATTACAACAAAATACATTTTATTATCTTTGTCTCCTTCTTTTCATAATTACATAGTCAACATGAAGACCGACGTAGTTACATTTTACAACAACTAGTGGCATTGGGTTACCTTTCCTTCTTTGTTTGTTGTGTGGAATGTTGGGCTTTTGGTCGAGGGTGGCTAATTAATAGTGTGCATCATTTCTGTATGTGTGGTGCTAAGTTTGATTAGGTGGTCCTTGGTGTGGATTGGGGTTAGCCTCCGGGGTATGGGTTTCGAAATGACCTCCATCATGAAACCAAGTCCGTGTTCCTTGCATGCCCTTGTTCAGGCGAAGGCGGAAACGTCTTGTCTTGGGAAGGGGTCAATTATGTTATATGGAGTCCAGGGCAGCGGTGTGAGAGCACATGGTGGTAGTAGTAGCGAGGGTGTGGGAATTGTGCGCAGCTTTGGGCATGGGGTTTGTGGAGCACGTGGTGGGCGAAGGTCTTCGATCGCTCATGTGGTTGGAAGGGGTAGCGAGATCCTTGCTTAGAGTGGTCATGGAGCAGGAAATACACGTAGGGGAATGGGTCGTGGCCGAGTCTCAAGCATATGGGGGGCAAAGTAACAATCTGAGTGGTGTGGGGTCAGTTGGACACACATCTTCTAGGTGTGTTGCGAGAACTATGACACTCGAGGCGATGGTACAATCTGTCATAGACATTATGGAATCTCATGATAAGGTTGGAAGGGAGGACCACGAGGTAGTTATGGCCATGCTAGAGAAAATCTATTATTTTTAATGCCATGTCCACAAAATAATTGTGGTTCTCTGGCATGGGCATAATCTGTTGAATAAGAAGTTCAAAAAGTTGGAAGCTTGGCTTGCTCACTTTGAGCAACATGCCAACTGCTTACATCGTCCTCCCCCTCCTCCAGGAACGGGGCCAGAGAATCTTGCTTCAATCACTTCTGATGACTAATTATGGTAACCAATGTCTTTCTAGTTGCTTTTTGTTTTTTGGTATGTAAGGCCTATAAGGTTGTGGATCTCTCCGTTGGGATTTTTGATTTTTTTGTGTAGCATGGTAATAGTATTGGTCAACAAACCTGGTCAGCGTGAGACCACATGCATTTTGACATCTTTGTATATACTTTTTGAGTAATGAAAAAACTTTGACTTACAAAAAAATAAAAGATTATAATAATATTTTTAAAATGGAAATATCTAGTTTAAATGAAAGTGAGTTATTTAATTGATGTAATAATTTTTCCATCACTTGAATGTTAACATTGTTAATAATTTCTTATTATTGTCTGTAGTTTTTGCGCGCGAACAAATTTTCTCTGCAGGCGTTCGATTAGGTCAGCGACCGAAGCGAAGCCACTACCGCCGCCATGGGCGCGCCTGGGGGTGGGGAGCCTTCTCCCACCCCTCCAACTTCTTCTGCGGATTCTTTTCGAAATATTTTATCGCAGAAAGGGAAGAAATGACCAAATCTCGACGTCCCGAAATTCATAAAAAAACTTGAAGAAATTCCAAAGATTGCCCTGCCTGAGGAATAACCGATCAAAATATCTCTTGCCTTGGTTGACAGAGGATTGGTAGGGCAATTTATGGGTCGCTGGCCATCAAAAAATCTACTGATGACTGGGTTCAACGAAACTGGAGGCCTCAGCTGACAAACAACGTGATCTGTTATGCTGTCGGAAGAGGCTATTTCATTTTAGAATTCACTACCAAGGAAGATCGAGATCTGGTGTTCAGAAATGGTCCGTATTTCATGGGAAATCAGGGCCTTTATCTTAATAAATGGACCCCTGACTTCGATCCTTCTGTCGATGTCCCTAAGGAGGTTCCTGTTTGGGTCCGGCTCCCCAACCTGCCGATTCATTGCTGGAGCTATCACTCCCTGCAAAAGATTGGAAATGGGCTGGGCCGATTTATTGACAAAGCAGATAAAAAAGGCCAATATACCTGCGCAAGAATATGCATGGAAGTCGACTTGGAAGCTGGTCTGCCGGAAGCCGTAAAAATTACAGTTGGAGATTGGCATCATTATCAGAAGCTGGACTACGAGCAATTCCCTTTCAAATGCAGAACCTGTCATGAGCATGGTCACTTCCAAAGAAACTGCCCAAAAGCCCCATCAGGGGACAAGGTGGAAGAAGAAGGATGGAAAGAGATAAAAAAGGGCAAGGTTGTCTCAAAGCCTACTGAGCAGAAAAACTCTAGGCCTATGGGGAAGCCTTAGACTAAATCAAAGACCAAACCAGCTCCAAAAGATGGCCCCGCCTCAGGTGAAAAGGTGGGTGCCATTGTGATCCAAGAAGAAACTGAAGATCTGTCGAAGAAAGTGAAAGAAACTGATGAAGAAATATCTGTTCCTTCAGCAGATGCTGATCAAGGGGGAAACGAAGGCAACGAGGAGCACATCAGTCTTGCCTCTGATTCTGCGGGAGAATCAGAAGAGAGAGACTCTGAATCAGACAGTTCGCAAATCACCCCTATCAAGTCGGCTAGGGGTCGAAAATCCAAGAAGAAACAGAGAGAGGAAAGAACTTATCTGGATGTACTCCAAGGCTCCCAGAAAAATCTCAAAGGTATGATGAACACCAGATCCGGGCGCAAGCAAAGCAGGGCTCCAAAAGGAGCCACAACCTCCCAAGCCAGTAAATAATGAAGTACGTCTCCTGGAACTGCAGAGGGTTAGGCAGCAGGCTGAAAGAAGAAGCCCTGAAAGACATTGTGAGGATGTATTCGCCTGAAATCCTTCTCATCCAGGAGACAAAGCTGGAGGATATTCTTCTCCTCCAAGCTAGCAAAACTTTCTGGCAGAAAGGTCACGGAAGAGCTGTCAGTGCTAGAGGCGCCTCTAGAGGGATTGCCTCCTTTTGGGACAGCTCCATTTATGATCTGATTCATGAATAAAGCTACCCCCACTGGCTTTTCACTCAGCTCCTCCACAAAGATTCTGGTCAACAAGTAAGTATGTTCAATCTTTATGCTCCGGTCTTACTAATTGAGAAAAAAATTTGCTGGGACTCGATCCAGTCCTATCTTTTATTGCACAATCCAGAAAACATCATTATTGCAGGTGATCTGAATGTTACTCTAGCTGTAGAAGAGAAAAAGGGAGGTTCCCCAGTCAGGGACCCAGCTAGAGAATGGGTTGAAGACATAATGTTGGGTTGGGATCTGGAGGATATCAAGCCTTCATCTGGGAAATACACTTGGTCCAACAAAAGATTAGGCCCCAGCCATATAGCTGCTCGTTTGGACAGGTTCCTCGTCCAAACCTCTTTCCTGACTTGCGGTCTAATGGCCTCCTCTAAAATCCTTCCAAACTGCACTTTTGATCATAAGCCCATTATCCTTGAGCTCTCCCTGGATGGAAATCTTGGCCCTATTCCCTTTAGATTCAGTCCTCTGTGGATTCAGCAAGATGGTTTCCAAGAGGTGGTTTCAGAGGCCTGGAATCGGCACGTCCTAGGATCCCCATTCTATGTGTGGGAAGAAAAATTGAGGGGTCTTAAAAGAAGGCTCAAGGAGTGGGCTAAAACATTGAAATTACCCACTATCAAGAGAAAAGAGTCCCTAGAAAGCCTTGCTGTCCATCAATTAGCAATGGATAATTTTGTTGTATCTCAAAGTCTACTTTCAAAAGAAGTTGAACTGCAAAAGGATTTCCATAGAGCTAGTAGGGAAGAAGAAGAGTACTGGAGACAAAAATCCAGAAGTCTTTGGTTACGTTCCGGCGATAAAAATACCAGATTTTTCCATAAGCATGCTGAAGCTCGCAAGCACTTCAAAACTGTTTCAGAAATTCATTTCCAAGATGCTGTGGTTAAAGACTATGAAGGCATCAAGAGAGCAGCCTTCACTTTTTTCAAAGAGCTTTATACGACGCCTGAAGACCCTCCTATAGATCCTCATGCCTATCTGTTTGATCTAATTCCTCACTGTGTTCAAGATTATGTTAATACTATGCTGACTGCTCCAATCCGTATGGATGAGGTCAAGAAGGCTTTGGATTGCATGGAGCCGGACAAAGCTCCTGGCCCTGATGGGTTCACAGCTAGGTTTTTTCTGTCTTGCTGGTCAACAATAAAAAAAGACCTACTGAGAATGGTCAGGAAATCTCAATCATGCGCCAAGATTGGAGGCAGCATCAACTCGGCCTTCCTTGCCTTGATTCCGAAAGAGAAAGGAGCTTCCGATTTTAGTAGATTTCGTCCCATCTCTTTGTGTAACACTAGTTACAAACTGGTTACCAAAATAATAGCCATCCGCCTCAAGAATATTTTGTCGGTCATCATCCCGGAAAATCAAGGAGGATTCATCAAAGGGAGAAAGATTCTGGACAATATTGTGCTGGTGCAAGAAGCAGTTCACTCAAGCTGCCAACGAAAAGAGTAAGGAATGGTGATAAAGCTTGATCTGGCAAATTCCTTTGACAGGGTGAGACATGATTTCCTGTTTGCTATGATGAAGAAATTGGGCTTCTCAATAATCTTCATAAATTGGGTGAAAGCCTACATTGCCTCCCCTTGGATTGCACCGTTGGTTAATGGTCGTTCAATAGATTTTTTCCAAGCCTCAAGGAGTTTAAGACAAAGTTTCCCATTGTCCCCGCTCCTCTATGCTATTCAAGCCTCTGTGCTTAGCTTCCAACTGGACTACAGTCAACAGATCCAAACTCTGCCAGGCCTTAGAATGGTTCACAATGTTAAAGACATAAATCATGCCTAGTTCGCCAATGATACTTTACTGCTTGGAGGAGCGAGCATAAATTCTGCAAGATCCTTCAAGAAGGAGTTGGACATTTATAAGGAGGTCTCGGGCAGCAAGTTTAACTATTTAAAAAGCACAATCTATAGATGGAATTTCCCGATCAAGGAACTGACAGACATAGCAAGGCTCTTAGAAATGAAAGGAATTCGGATTTGAGAGTCATTTAAATATCTTGGGATTCATATCTTCAAATCCATTCCTAAAGTAGCCCACTGGACGCCCCTGCTAGACAAGATAAAGCTTAAAATTCAAGCTTGGGGAGCCTCTTGGTTGAATAACGCCGGGAAGGTAATCCTAATGAAATCTGTTCTCATAAGTCTGCCTCTATATTAGCACTCCATCCTGCTTGCCCCCAAAACCTTTATCAGTAAAATGGATAGTCTGCTGAGAAGATTTCTGTGGGAAGGGGGGAAAAATAATGAAAGAAGACTTCATTTAGTTAAATGGGACACTCTTAAGAGGCCAATCTTGGAAGGAGGTCTTCAAATAAGAGATTTGGCTGCCCAAAACCTCGCTCTGGGATCCAAGATCCTGTGGAACATTGTCTCTGGGAATTCTAGTTGGAGTAAGAGAGTCCTGTGGAAGAAATATTTCCATGGGCAGTGTTTGAGATGTTTGGATCAACTGCCAAGATCCACCAAAGGATCTCCGATTTTCAAACTTTTTCTCTCTGCTATGGAGCACTTTAGTCACAATCTTTACTGGATTCTAGGTAATGGGGAAAAGATCAGAATCTGGGAAGATTCGATCCTAGGTGATCATCCTTTGAACCAAGTGGATGGTCTTGCTAATATTAAAAATTGGCTTCAGAACAGCAATATGAAAACCCTGTGGGACATTTCAAACTGGACGGATGATGCAAGAAGACTGTGGGACAACTGGAATCTGGGGGAGGTTCCTCATTGGCTGTAGGGAGAAGCTTCGTTACTGTTGGATAAGCTCCAAGGGAAATCCCCTTTAAAGGCAACAACTAAGGACAAACGAGGGTGGGGCTCCCTCTCAGGATCATTCTCAACATCAGAAGGTTACAAAAGTATGATGGCTGTTCCTAATGTCCCTCCAGATCCAAATCAATGGAAATTTATTTGGGCCTTCCCCTCGCTTCCCAAAGTTGACTTCTTCTGTTGGACGTTAGCGCATAAAAGCATCCTCACCAGAGATAATCTGAAAAGACGTGGAATGGAAGGGCCCTCCAGATGCCCCCTTTGTATGTCGGATGAACAAACGACTAACCATCTGTTGTTAATGTGCCCCTTTTCTCAAGATGTATGGAGGGGGGTCCTGATGTTAGGATCCGACAAAGTAGAGCTTCCGGGAAATATACCAAATCTGCTCCAAAAATG
Organism: Pinus albicaulis; assembly: GCA_034641835.2. Taxonomy (NCBI): domain Eukaryota; kingdom Viridiplantae; phylum Streptophyta; class Pinopsida; order Pinales; family Pinaceae; genus Pinus; species Pinus albicaulis. The sequence goes on from CM076579.1 coordinate 1,353,391,492, forward strand.
GGCCAAATTATCTCCGTTCTGTCTCACCAAAAAAAGCCTTCTCAAGTCTGCCTGGATGTGGATTCCCAAATTCACATGCTGGAAACTGTGGTTGGAGAGGAACAACAGATTGTTCAGGGAAGAAAGTTGTACTCCTGCCAAAGTCATCTCTAAAATCAAAGCTCTATTGGGAGAGTCTTTGGAAGTCAATCCTACAATAAGAAATGAAATGGCTTTGGACAGTGAGGAGGAGCATTGGCTCAAAGAACTTGCTCCAAATTATAAGGACAACCCCATTACCCCTGCAATAGCCCATGCTAATTGGGAAATCCGGCTGGAAGAACAGGAGTTTATTAAGTGGTGATCTGCATTGGATGATCACTGTCTGTTCTTCGACAGGGCCTCTAAAGGAAACCCTGGGGTAGCGGGCGGTGGTGGGGTTCTTCTGAGACCTAGTGGTTCTACAAAGTTTCGGTTTCAATGGGGGCTGGGCATCAAATCAAACAACAGAGCGGAGGCTCTGGCTCTGTGGCAGGGGCTAAATCTGGAAATCAAGAGGAACTTCCTATCAATATCGGTCTTTGGAGACTCCAGGCTTATCATCCACGCTGTGAATTCCCAAAAGAAACCATCGCAGGTTCATTTAGCCTCCATAATCAAGAAAATCAGGCTTATTCTGGCCAAGTTTCATAAAATTTCCTTCTACCATATTCTAAGGAAACTAAATACTCAAGCAGATCTGGAAGCCAATCTAGGCTCTATCCGCAGTCGGAGATCCCTGTTAGTCAATTCTGTTGAATCCATTTGCAGCATACCTTAATCTGCTGATGAACGACCTGTATTACAAATTTTTTCAAACCCCAGCTCTTTTGGTTCACTCTAGTTCGAGTAGTCAATGGCTTTTGATCTTGGATTCTTCTTTGATTTATGCCTGCCTTCTATCTGTGCTTATTGTTGTCTCATCTTCCATGCAAGAAATGGGCATGCAATGTCGACTGTTTCAAAGGGTGCAATATTATTGCTTTGGATTTTCTTTACTTGGGTCTTGCAAGATCAATCGACTGGCTCACTGGATTCTCTAATGGCAATCAACGCCGCTCTAATATATCCATGCAAGCACTCATGGAGGAATCACTAGATGTCTCTTTCAGGCCCCAATTTTGCAAGATGGAGGAAACGCAAGCTACAGTGAATTTTCATGATTCTTTCTGCAATCTCAAAGCATCTCCAGTAGCGGATCTATCCTTCTTGAGGCGCGTTATCCACGGCGCTTTCACTATCTGTATCAAGGATCGAAATCCCTCTCTGTGCAAAATGAAAATCAATCTAAGACAGAGTAGTATTGTATCAGTCCGTGGCAGCTGGTTTGCCGCCCTTTAATCAAAATAACCGTTACTGTCCAAAAAAAAAAAACATTGTTAATAATTTCTTTTATTATGATTTACTTTTCTTTAATAATGAGTGAGTAAACATTTTCTCCATTTTTAATTTGAAACAATAAGTAAACACTCCTCACTCTTGATTTGAAGCAGTACCTACTAAGTATATGATATGCATTTAGTTTAAATGAATGTGAGTTATTTAATTGATGTGATAACTTTTCCATCACTTGAATGTTAACATTGTTAGTAATTTTGTTATTATGCTCTACTTTTTCTCTAATAATGAGTGAGTAAACATTTTCCTCATTTTGAAACAATAAGTAACACTCCTCACTCTTGATTTGAAGAAGTACCTACTAAGTATATGATATGCCTTTATAGTTTAGAAAATTTTCACATTATTGAATTTTTTATTTTACATATATTTGTTTTGTATGTGGAATGGAGAAATTATAAATCTCAATTTCATATTAACAAAGTATAAATATAAAGGAGAGAATATATATATATATATATATATATATATATATATATATATATTCTCTCCTTTATATTTATACTTTGTATAAATATATATATATTCTCTCCTTTATATTTATACTTTGTTAATATGAAACTGTTAAGAGTATGTGTTTCACAATCCTAATGATGTGATTAATCTTAAAGACATTTATCTACATTATGGATCACAAAATTCATAGATCTAACAATATGTGTTTCTTTGGTAAAATGTTATAGGTTCAAATTCAAAGAGGATTAAAATATATATGCCTTTATAAATTTTCTATGAAAAAATCTCATATATCAATTTAATATCTAATTTAGCCATAATCTTAAAATTAAATTTTATTTAGCAAAATGGTCCATTACTTTTAATATATTTAAAAAATTATATTCGTGCTACGTGGCTCCCCATCCACCAATTTCCTAGAGATTTGAGAGTATTCCAATTCTAATAAGTTCCTCATTATTATTCATAACATTCATTTATATATAAACAAATTTTATTTAGCAAAATGGTCCATTTTACAATAAGATGTGTAATTCTTTTTTTTTTCTTAAGTTAAAATTGACCAATGTCAAAACAAACAGACGGAAAAATGTCAAATGGAGATGAAACATTTCGATTCATTGTTTTCACAACCCATGGTTTTTTCCCATGTTATTCTTCTCTAATTTAGCTTATTTAAAGACATAAAATTCTATTGAATTTTCTACACAAAAGTAACCAATTGTCAATTTGTTGTGCCAAATTTAAATAATTTTGTGTGAGAGCTATATATAGACACAAAATATTCACAAAGCGATTATTTGTTTTTATTTTTTAATTATATTTTAAATATTTTGCAAATGTTTTGTGTAAATAAAAAAAATTATCACACCAAAAATACCTCTATTTTGTAGCAATATGTTTATATGCAAAGTTTTTAAAAAAATAAGGAATCTCGTTTCGTTGATTTTGTTTACGTATATATAGTGTTTATGTCTGAAAATTTAGGCTTTACTTTTGTATAATTATTGTTGTCCTTCAGCATGAGAGTGTCTTAGAGGCAAAGTTTTAAAAAAAATAAGGAAAAGTTTGATAAAACACTTTTCATTATAGTTTCTTAATTTAAAAAATAAAATGTAAGGAAGAGTTATTTTCTCTTTATTCCATTTCAATGATTTTGATTCATGTATCTATAGTCCTTATGTCTAAAAAAGTTAGGCCTTATTTTTGTATTAGAATGTCTTATAGGAAAAGTTTTTGAAAAAAATTAGGGAATCTAGTTTCAATGATTTTGATTTCTGTATCTATAGTCCTTATGTCTGAAAAATTAGGCTTTACTTTTGTATAAATATACTTTTGTATAATTATTGTTGTCTCGAGCATGAGAGTGTTTTATAGGAAACCAAAAGTCAGAGTGTTTTATAGGAAACCAAAAGTCGATTAGGTGTGTCAAATTTGAGATTTGAATCCTTTGTGTGCAAGCTATATAGACACAAAAAATTCTCAAAGTGATTAAGGGATCAAGACCTCTAGTTGTCAATCTCACATATGACTATTATTGGTGAAGGTTAGTCTTCCCTAACACCAAATTAGGCTTTATTTTTGTACCTCTATTTATTGTTGTCCTCCAACATGAGAGTGTTGTTATGAAAGTGTATTAACTTGTTTCTTTCAAGCTTTTGTGAATGATCCTTATGTTTGAAAAGTTAGGCTTTATTTTTGTATTGGTAAAACTTTCCAAAAAATCAATGATTTTGATTCATGTATTTATATTCCTTATGAAAATCCATGCTTTATTTTTGTATAATTATCTATTATGTAAAGCAACATAGATCCATCTAAACTCTGGATCTATAAGGACAATCTTTCTTTAAGTTCAATCTTTAAACCTCTTTTTTTTAGCACAAAATTTGAGAAAATGTTTGCAGTTAGAGAAATTTAATTCCTTTTGGCTATGGATAAATCCAAAGTTAAAATAAATTTACACTAGTAAATAATACAATTTTATAGAATTGTTTATCCATTAATAAAAAATTTAAATACTTTATTTTTCATTAATTTTGCTTAAATTTAATTAAAATACAAAAATTTGAATTTTATCACTGATTTGAATTAAAAATATTTACATTGTTATATTTAAATTTTTATATAATCAAATTTTAGAATCATTATAGAATTCTAACTTTATGGTTGTTTATTAGTAACCACACAACTACTCCATACAAATTATAATTAGACTTTAGTGATAGTGACGTTTTATTGATTAATTAAACCATTCCAATTATTTATTACTTTAGCTAAAACTCAAATTAAAAAGAATATTCTTGATTCTGATTAAGTAATGATTAGTACAATGTTAATAAAAATATTGTTTAAATAACATCAAATTAAAAAATAATATTCTTGATTCTGATTAAGTAATGATTAGTATAATGTCAATAAAATATTGTTTAAGTAACATTTTTTTACTTGATGAAATTGCAATTTTTTTTATTAAATTAATATATAAAATAAAATGCTATTATATTATATTATATGTTTTTATATTAATGGATTTTATCTTATAATTTAATTTAAGAATATTTATTAATAATCACACCATTGTCCAACTACTCGATAAAAAATTATGGCTGTACTTTGATGACGTTTGATTGATAAATTAAATCATTTCATTTTTTAAATTGATTTAAGTAGAATTTAAATAAAAAATAAAATAAATTCTTAACTTTATTAGAATTTAAATAAAAAATAAAATAAATTTTTAATTTTATTTAGTTGTGATCTATATAAAAATCGTTGTGATCTAGATAATAAAAATATTATTTAAATCACAATACTTTTAAAATGATAATTTTATTTATATTATTAAATTAAAATATAAAATATAAGAAAGATTTTACTTACAATTTATGGATCATACAAATCAAATTCGTAATAAAAAGAAAGATATTAGTAAATTTTATTTTAGAATCCAATTTAAATCAAATTGAAAAAATTGAATAAAATCATTATTAAACAATATGCATAGTAATGATAGCATATTTTCATTCATTTTTTTTTTATCTAAATTTTTTATTCATTCATTTTTCTTATATATATATAAATATATATGTTAAATGTATTAAAATATTTTAGATTTTTTATTTTTATTTTTAAATCTTAGAGAAATTTAATAGTTTGTTTGAGACGTTATTATTAATAAATCTTTTCAATCACCAATTGAGACCATCTCAAACTTACATAAAATTTTACTTTGTAAAACTTTAATTTTATTATTTTATGTTTATATTTTTTTTAAGCTTGCGGGACTACATCTTTATCATGTTCAACAAACTATATCATGACGTTGTCATCAACACACACCTGATTATTTGAACGACTTTTCAATCACCAATTGAGACCGCCTCAAACTTACATAAAATCTTATTTTGTAAAGTTTAATTTTATTATTTCATGTTTATATTTTTTTGTGTAAGCTCGCGGGACTACATCTTTATCATGTCCAACAAGCTATATCACAACGTTGTCATCAACACACACTTGGTTATTCAATTGCGAGGACGAGCTTTTATGGCCCCCTTCAAAATAGGGATATTATTCTCTAAGAGATGGCTATCGATACACGCCTCTAAGGAACCAAACACTTTATGTTGGTGGTGGCGACACCTTTGGAAACTTAAAGGACCTGCAAAATCCCAGATGCTTTTCTGGTGTATATTGGAAAACAAATTTCCCATAGGAGAAAATATGAAAAAACAATCCTACTATGGTCCCTCAAGGTGTGCCTTGTGCAGAAATAATGAGAAAACAACCGAACATCTTTTCTTATCTTGTCAGGTAGCCTGGCAGATTTGGAGTTCCATAATTCAGGGGCTCTCCATTTCTAATACATGGCAGGGTGAAAATATCCTTCTGGCCTGGGAATCTTGGTGGAACGAGTCCACATCACACAAGCTGCGAAACATCCCCTTGCTCGCTTGTTGGGGCCTTTGGATAAGAAGGAACAAACAAATATTTCGTGACTATTCTTTTTCCTTGGATCACACCTCTGCACAGATTATTGCCATATACTCTCTCCACCCAGACAATGAAAACCCACCTACGACTCGTACTGTAACCATGGAAGTCATCGATCACTCAATTCCCTAGGAATACTTCGACGACTCCTCACAACATGGCCACTGTTGCGGTGGCGCTGTTCAACACCTCGATCAATCTCACCATTACCATCTCAAAGCTGGACTAGGTCAAGGCACCAACAACTATGCTGAATTACACAGTCTTAAACTACTCCTCCTTTTCGCTCTTGAGAAAGATTGCAGACAACTTCAGGTCTTTGGTGATTCAAAAGTAGTGATTGACTGGTTTACATTGAAATCCACATGCCACACACACACTCTCAGAAGTTCATTGGATGAAGTAATTTTGCTCAAATATCGTTTTGATGCCATATCCGGTCACCATATTTACAGGGAGCAGAACCATTCAACATAGCAACTATCCAAAGAAGGCGCGCAATAGGTGTTTGGCACTTGACATGTGACAGAGGTGGTTGACACTAACATTACCAATACTACCATTGACCTTTTGTTGAGGATTACAGGTGCTCGTAGATATACAAGATTGATAATGGTTTTTTATCACTATTGGCACATCAGACATACCTACAACCAGAGATATCACACCTATCTTTTTCTGCACTATAAATTTTTGTATTTTTGTTTCTTAGCATACTTATTACAATTGTACTTTCATATATATGAACTCGAATGACTCTGGTAGAGATGGCATAGTAAAATAAACAATTTTTGTCTATGATGACTTTGAACTATACAACATGTAATTTGCATCTTCTCATTAATGAAAATTACATTTTTTCTTTTAGGAAAAAACTTTATCATGTCCAATATATCACCCCGATTCGGACATAAAATTAAATTGATAACTTTATATCAAGGAGTGCCTTTCCAAAACTCCATAAACATTTTATATTTATATTTTTAAACTAAATTTAAAAATATAATTTTTAATTATTTAAATTATATTTTTTTATTATATAAATTCACTCAATATTTTAAAAAACCATTAAACATTTGAAAATTTCAAACTACTAAGTATAACATATACTTAACTCTAACATATAATTGCAACAGATCCACATAAAATTTTAAACAAAAATATTAAAACAATAAAATTATATTTTAAAAATACTTTCCATCACCAATTATATAATTTAAATACAAACCATTAAACATTTGAAATTTTCAAACTATATAATTTAGATACAAACCATTAAACATTTGAAATTTTCAAACTACTTCACTCTAACGTATAATTGCAACAAATCCATATAAAATTTTAAACAAAATTATTAAAACAATAAAACTATACTTCAAAATTAATTTCTATAACTATATAATTTAAATATATATTATTAAACATTTGAAAATTTCAAACTACTTAACTCTAACATATAATATATAATTGCAACAAATCCATATAAAATTTTAAACAAAATTATTAAAACAATACAATTATATTTAAAAAAAAATTTCTTTCACAAACTATATAATTTAAATATATCATTTCAACACAATTTAAAAACAATATTGAAAAAACACATACATCACAAATTATATAATTTAGATATAAAATTTCAACATATATCTGTAAAAAGAAAGAACAAAAGAGAATAAATAAAATCATACGGTTGAAACAAAATTGACCACAATTATACTAAAATGAATGAAGGAAAAAAAAAAAAAATCATACATTTTTCTGTAAATTAATAAAAAACACTATAAAAAAGTTATACACTTTTTTTTTAAATGATTCAGATAAGCTCAATTTAAATGTTGTAGTTTATTTGTGAATGAATGAATGATATTTTAAAATTCACTATATTAAAAATAGTCTATAGGACTACATTTTCTTTTTTTAATTCAAATTGATGATTTGATGTTCTGCCTTGATACACGCCCCAGACTGTACAGTCAGATTAGGTAGATCCAAAAAGCCCAATCGGTCATCCAACAGAAGGAAGTTTGAAGATGCTATCCCCTTTACTTGCAATTCAGAATCTGCCACAACAACCCAACTTGCAATATATATATATATATATATATATATATATATATATATATATATATATATATATATATATATTCTCTCCTTTATATTTATACTTTGTTAATATGAAACTGTTAAGAGTATGTGTTTCACAATCCTATTGATATGATTAATCCTAAAGACATTAATGTACATTATGTATCACAAAATTCATAGATCTAACAATATGTTTTTTTTTGGTAAAATGTTATAGGTTCAAATTCAAAGAGGATTAAAATATATATGCATTTATAAACTTTCTATGAAAAAATCTCATATATCAATTTAATATCTAAGTTAGCCATAATCTTAAAATTAAATTTTATTTAGCAAAATGGTCCATTTTACAATAAAATGTGTAATTTTTTTTTTTTCTTAAGTTAAAATTGGCCAATGTCAAAACAATAGACCGACAAATGTCAAATGGAGATGAAACATTTCCATTCACTGTTTTCACAACCCATGGTTTTTTCCCATGGTATTCTTCTCTAATGTAGCTTATTTAAAGACATAAATTTCTAATAAATTTTCTACACAAAATAACCAATTGTCAATTTGTTGTGCCAAATTTAAATAATTTTGTGTGAGAGCTATATATAGACACAAAATATTCACAAAGCGATTATTTGTTTTTATTTTTTAATTATATTTTAAATATTTATTTTGTTTATGTATATATAGTGTTTATGTCTGAAAATTTAGGCTTTAGTTTTATATAATTATTGCTGTCCTCCAGCATGATAGTCTCTTAGAGGCAAAGTTTTAAAAAAAAAAAAAGGAAAAATTTGATAAACACTTTTCATTATAATTTCTTAATTTAAAAAATAAAATGTAAGGAAGAGTTATTTTCTCTTTATTCCATTTCAATGATTTTGATTCATGTATCTATAGTCCTTATGTCTGAAAAGTTAGGCTTTATTTTTGTATTAGAATGTCCTATAGGAAAAGTTTTTGAAAAAAATTAGGGAATCTTGTTTCAATGATTTTGATTTCTGTATTTATAGTCCTTATGTCTGAAAAATTAGGCTTTACTTTTGTATAATTATTGTTGTCTTCGAGCAGGAGAGTGTTTTATAGGAAACCAAAAATCGATTAGGTGTGTCAAATTTGAGATTTGAATCCTTTGTGTGAGAGCTATATATAGACACAAAATTCACAAAGTGATTAAGGGATCAAGACCTCTAGTTAGTTGTCAATCTCACATGTGGCTATTAGTGGTAAAGATAAGTCTTCCCTAACACAAAATTAAGCTTTATTTGTGTACCTCTATTTATTGTTGTCCTCCAACATGAGAGTGTTTTTATGAAAATGTATTAACTTGTTTCTTTCAAGCTTTTGTGAATGGCCCTTATGTTTGAAAAGTTAGGCTTTATTTTTGTATAGACAAAGCTTTCCAAAAAAATTAGGGAATATCACTTCAATGATTTTGATTCATGTATTTATATTTCTTATGAAAATCAATGTTTTATTTTTGTATAATTATCTATTATGTAAAGCATCATAGATCCATCTAAACTCTGGATCTATCAAGGACAATATTTCCTTAAGTTCAATCTTTAAACCTCTTTTTTTAGTGCAAAATTTGAGGAAATGTTTGCGCCTCCTAAATTTGATCCCTTTTAGCTATCAATAAATCCAGAGTTAAAATAAATCTACACTAGTAAATAATACAATTCTATAGAATTGTTAATCCATTAATTAAAAATTTAGATACTTTATTTTTCATTATTTTTGCTTAAATTTAATTAAAATACAAAACTTTGAATTTTATTACTATATTATTGGTTTGAATTAAACATATTTACATTATTAAATTTAAATTTTTATATAATCAAATTTTAGAATCATTATAGAATTCTAACTTTATGGTTGTTTATTAGTAACCACACAACTACTCAATACAAATTATAATTGAACTTTAGCTACAGTGACGTTTTATTGATTAATTAAACCATTCCAATTATTTACTGCTTTAGCTAAAACTCATATTAAAAAAAGATTATTGATTCTGATTAAGTAGTGATGAAAATCACTTCTTAGAGTGCCCCGCATACAACCACATTAGAGCTCAATTTCATAATCTTTGGCCTTTTAAGATATCAAAATTATAGTGAGCTCGGGAGACTTCTCTCCAAGTTTTTTGAGCATAGGAATAAAATCTTAAATCAAATTAAATAACTCTTTTCTTTAAGTTTTATAGACCAAAGATTGGTCTCAGTGGACGTTAACCATCATCATCATCAATTATCAATAACCTCACAACTACTCCATAATTAAACCATTCCAATTATTTATTGCTTTACATAAAGTCAAATTAAAAAATAATATTCTTGATTCTCATTAAATAATGATTAGTACAATGTTAATAAAAATATTGTTTAAGTAACATCAAATTAAAAAATAATATTCTTGATTCTCATTAGCTAATGATTAGTACAATGTCAATAAACATATTGTTTAAGTACCATTTTTTTAATTGATGAAATTGCAATTTTTATTATTATATTTTTTTAAGTAAATTAATATATAAAATAAAACGCTATTATATTATATGTTTTTATATTAATGGATTTTATCTTATAATTTAATTGAAGAATATTTATTAATAATCACACCATTATACAACTACTCGATAAAAAAATTATGGTTGTAATTTGATGATGTTTCATTGATAAATTAAATCATTTCATTTTTTACTCTGATTTAAGTAGAATTTAAATAAAAAATAAAATAATTTTTTAACTTTATTAAGTTGTGATTTATATATAGATCATAAAAATATTATTTAAATTACAATATTTTTAAAATGATAATTTTATTTTTATTATTAAATTAAAATATAAAATAAATGAAAGATATTAGTACATTTTATTTTAGAATCCAATTTAAATCAATCAAGTTGAAAAAATGAGTAAAATCATTATTTAAACAATATGTATAGTAATGGTAGTATATTTTCATCCATTTTTTTAATCTAAATTTTGTATTCATTCATTTTTCTTATATAAATTATATATATATATATATATATACTTTAAATGTATTAAATTTATTTATTTATTTTTTAAAGAAATTTAATAGTTTGTTTGAGAGGTTATTATTAATAAACTTTTTCAATCACCAATTGAGACCATCTCAAACTTACATAAAATCTTATTTTGTAAAACTTTAATTTTATTATTTTATGTTTATATTTTTTTTGTAAGCTTGCGGGACTACATCTTTATCATGTCCAACAAACTATATCACGACGTTGTCATCAACACACACTCGATTATTTGATCGACTTTTCAATCACCAATTGAGGCCGCCTCAAACTTACATAAAATATTATTTTGTAAAGTTTAATTTTATTATTCCATGTTTATATTTTTTTTTGTAAGCTCGCGGGACTACATCGTTATCATGTCCAACAAACTATATCACAACGTTGTCATCAACACACACCCGATTATTCAATCGAGAGGACAAGCTTTTATGGCCCCCTTCAAAATAGGGATCTTATTCTCCAAGAGATGGCTATCGATATACGCCTCTAAGGAACCAAACACTCTATGTTGGTGGTGGCGACACCATTGGAAACTTAAAGGACCTGCAAAATCCCAGATGATTTTTTGGTGTATATTGGAAAACAAATTTCCCATAGGAGAAAATATGAAAAAACAATCTTACTATGGTCCCTCATGGTGTGCATTGTGTAGAAATTATGAGGAAACAACCGAACATCTTTTCTTATCTTGTCAGGTAGCTCGGTAGGTTTGGAGTTCCATAATTCAGGGGCTCTCCATTTCTAATACCTGGCAGGGTGAAAATATCCTTCTGGCCTAGGAATCTTGGTGGAATGGGTCCACATCACACAAGTTGCGAAACATCCCCTTGCTCGCTTGTTGGGGCATTTGGATCATAAGGAACAAACAAATATTTCACGACTATTCTTTTTCCCTAGATCACACCTCTGCACAGATTGTTGTCATATACTCTCTCCACCCAGACGATGAAAACCCACCTACGACTCATACTGTAACCATGGAAGTCATTGATCACTCAATTCCCTGGGAATACTTCGACGACTCCTCACAACATGGCTGCTGTGGCGGTGGCGTTGTTCTACACCTCGATCAATCTCACCATTACCATCTCAAAGTCGGACTAGGTTAGGGCACCAACAACTATGCCGAATTACACAGTCTTAAACTACTCCTCCTTTTCGCTCTTGAGAAATATTGCAGACAACTTCAGGTCTTTGGTGATTCAAAAGTGGTGATTGACTGGTTCACATTGAAATCCACATGCCACACACACACTCCCAGAACTTCATTGGATGAAGTAATTTTGCTCAAATATCGTTTTGATGCCATATCCCGTCACCATATTTACAGGGAGTAGAAACATTCAACAGAGAAACTATCCAAAGAAGGCGCGTAATAGGCGTTTGTCACTTGACATGTGATAGAGGTGGTTGACACTAACATTACCAATACTACCATTGACCTTTTGTTGAGGATTTACAGGTGCCCACAGATATACAAGATTGATACCGGTTTTTTATCACTATTGGCACATCAGACATACCTACTACTAGAGATATCACACCTATCTTTTTCTGCACTCTACAAATTTTTGTATTTTTGTTTCTTAGCATACTTATTACAATTGTACTTTCATTGTAATGTTCCCAAATTTTAGCCTCAAAGCTAAATGGAACATTAGAGTTTTCTAAAGAGCTTCCCGGCTTATCCACAGTATCACGAAACATTTGTTGACGTTTCGAATCCCAACGGGGATCCATCTTTAGAACAATGGAATGAAGAAATTGAAGAAGGGTCATAATTCATTAATAGTGAAGAAGAGTGTGACAGGAGCCAACCAGAGAGACTTTTTAATTTTTTTAATTTTAATTTTTAATTTTATTTCTTAAATTGATTTCTAATTTTAATAATTTACCCATATGGATTAATTTAGTTATAAATTTTTAATAATAAACTTATTACATAAAATGTTTATTAAAAATGTCAAATTCTTTTTTATTCTTTTTACTTTTAATTTAATTTTATTATGTTTAATGTTTATAATTTTTGATTTAATAAATTAATTTAATATATTTCAATTATAAATCTTCCGAGATATCACGTAAGGAATTTTTGGAACCGACGCGTTTCGAACTCCAACTGAAGTTCATCATCAAGATAATGATTTTAGGATAATATATATTTTAATAATTTATAAAGTAACTAATTATATTTGTATTGACATATTTATTTTTAAATTTTTTTATTTTTATTTCATTAATCATGTTAATTATTTTATTTTATTAACTATAATTATTATTTAAACTAATAATATTAATTTATGAATTAATTTTATATATATTTTAAAACGAAAATAAACTAATTATTTACTATAAGTATTAATATTTATTTAAAATGTAAATAAATATTAATACAGTAAATAATTGTTTGTTTTAATGCATTAGTTATGTTTTATTAAATCTAATAAATAATATTAAAGTTATGTTTATTGTTAAATCTAAATTATTATTAAACTTGAAAACCAAAACATTAGAGTTATTAGTATCTTTAGCCGGTGAATAAATGAGTAGAAAAGCCCATAAGCCTCCTAAGAAGGAATAAAAACCCTTCAAGTGTGAAAGGAGACACTCCTTGTAGCTTAATAAAACACCTTCATGTGTGAATAGGGATAATATCAGGTTGATTCAGTCTACTTTGACTAAGTCAACAACGTAGATGTGGAGAAGTAGGGATCAAGGAAGGAATAACGCAGTTTTGGAGGGAGATGAATCTCTTGATGGAAATGACCTAATTGGGTGGGGCCAAGGGCAAGCAAACTCACATTTTATTTAAGGAAGAGGATGGCAGCATTATTCTTCATGTTTTAGATTTTTATTTTGGTCTGCTCAGAATTTTGTTGCCTCTTGCTGTTTAGCAGGGTTGCTGTGCTGTTTAGCACTGGGTGTTCCCTAGCGGGAATCCCACTTCTTTCCTTGAGGAGCCTCTTGGGAGAGTTTGCATTCATTTTCCACATCAGGTTTTCAGGCCAAGCTTAAGCTTACTTCATCAGCGCAGTTTATGCAAGTCATTGTGCTGTGTTGCAGGGTGCAACAGTGGAGGGGATTGGAATCCCACTTTCTGAGCTAGTTTTCCATTGGAGGGAGGTTTCCTTCACTTGGGAGACTTGTTTGGAGAGGTCTTGAGCTCATTTCAGAACTATGGCATTAGGCCACACATTTCCCCAACATTCCCAGCGCTGTTCCAACTAGGGAATGCGTTATTTTTTAAGGCAGCTTCAGTGGATGGTCTAGTGGCATCTTTGCAGTGTTTCCTTGTGATTGAGAGGTTCATCCTTTCATGGGAGGAATCCCTTGAGGGATCTACATCAGATCTGACATATTTCAGCTCTCTACACTCTTATTCTTCAGTGTTGCAGTGATTATTCAGTAATTTTCTGAAGATCACATTTGTATTCAGAGTGTATGACAAGAAACCCTTCCCGGGTTTTCTTGTAATTGTAATAAGGAGACTAGATCTCAATTTATGAGCACAATTGTCTAATATATGAGCAGATCTATTTTTATTCTTAATTTCTGAGTTGAAACCCTCTTAAGACTGCGCAGTTTCCTTTATGCATTATTTCTAAGGAGCAATGTTTGGGGTTTTAGTGTTTTTCAGCTACACTAGGTGGTGGGAGGTTTGTTTATCTCACCTAGTTTCATTTATTTCTGATCTCCTCTTGGACTTAGATGCTAGATGGATATATCTAATGGATCCAAGAGATGATTTTCATTTTTATGGCATATATTTCTGGAAATGCGTTTTTCTGTGAATGCATTGCTCAGAAGTCCATTTTTGGAATATTTTAAGATATTCCCAATACTGCTTATTTTCCCTATTTTGGGATATTACATTCATATATATGAACTCGAATGACTCTGGTAGAGATGACATAGTAAAATAAACAATTTTTGTCTATGATGACTTTGAACTATACAACATGTAATTTACATCTTCTCATTAATGAAAATTACGTTTTTTCTTTGAGGAAAAATCTTTATCATGTCCAATATATCACCTCGATTTGGCCATAAAATTAAACCAATAACTTTACATCAAAGAGTGCCTTAACAAAACTCTGGATTAGTTTTTATCCAAAACTCCATAAACATTTTATATTTACATTTTTAAACTAAATTTAAAAATATAATTTTTAATTATTTAAATGATATTTTTTTATTATATAAATTAACTCAATATTTAAAAAAACCATTAAACATTTAAATTTTCAAACTACTACGTATAACATATACTTAACTCTAACATACAATTGCAACAAATCCATATAAAATTTTAAACAAAAATATTAAAACAATAAAATTATATTTTAAAAATACTTTCGATCACAAACTATATAATTTAAATATAAACCATTAAACATTTGAAATTTTCAAACTACTTCACTCTAACGTATAATTGCAACAAATCCATATAAAATTTTAAACAAAATTATTAAAACAAGAAAACTATACTTTAAAAATAATTTCTATAACTATATAAATTATTAAACATTTGAAAATTTCGAACTACTTAACTCTAACATATACCATATAATTGCAACAAATCCATATAAAATTTTAAACAAAAATATTAAAACAATAAAATTATATTTTAAAAATAATTTCTATCCCAAACTATATAATTTAAATATGTCATTTCAATACAATTTAAAAACAATATTGGAAAAACACATACATCACAAATTATATAATTTATATATAAAATTTCAACATATACCTGTAAAAAGAACGAACAAAAAAGTAAATAAATAAAATCATACGGTTGAAACAAAATTGACCACAATTATACTAAAATGAATGAAAAACAATAAAAAAAAGAAAAGTCATACACTTTTCTGTAAAATGAATAAAAAAACATTATTAAAAAAAAAAGTCATACACTTTTTGGTAAATGATTCACACAGGCTCAATTTAAATGTTGTAATTTATTTGTGAATGAATGAATGATATTTTAAAATTTATGAGATTAAAAATAGTCTATAAGACCACATTTCCTTGTTTTTTTGTCTTTTATAATTCAATCTTTTTCTCATTCAAATTAATGATGTGATACACTATACGATTTAGATTAAATTCAATCTTTTTTTTATTCAAATTGATAATGTGATGTTCTGCCTTCCTACACGCCCCAGACTGTACAGTCAAATTAGGTATAACCAGAAAGCCCACCAGTCGGTCATCCGACAGAAGGAAGTTTGAAGATGCTATCCCCTTTACTTGCAATTCAGAATCCACCACAACAACCCAACTACCACATTTTGCAACCAACGAATTCCCTTGCAATACTTGTAATAAGATCAGTCACTGATACTATATATTTCTCTTTATTTTTATCCGCTTAGTGCCTAGCACAGTTGCTCGAATCCTAGCTGGTTCCAGGCTCAGGAAATAATCCAGCATCGGTGAGGATCTTTATTACTATCAAACACCCATTTAGTTTTGTGCAATTTCCGCTTGATTTAGCTTTTGAATTTTGCATCCGTGACTATGATTTTGTTAGATGAGCTACAATTAGTTCTTAATAATTATGATAAGCACTTGGAAATTGCACAGGTGGGTTTTGGAGTTCGTTTTGGTTGAGAGGCACAAATGGCACAAGCAAACGGGGATAACAAACCTGGATCTCAACATACTGAAGAACAGGTCATTTCTCTTGTCCCAATGCTCTGTGCCTGTGAGATATGTGATGGAAAGAAAGAAGAAAGAATTTTTAATGTCCATAAGGCTAAAAATAGCCTATGGGACAGATTGCTTCTGTATCTGACTCTTGTATTTGGCCCTTTTCCTGTGAAGTTTTACAATGACCACTCCCAACTTATCGACAAACTCTTCGTTGAATAGCTTATCCCAAGAATTAGCTGCCAGAATACCTGCATAGTTTTCCCTGGTGTCTTTGAAGGCCTCACATTCTAGAATGAAATGTTTTTCTGTTTCCACTTTTCCGGAGGAGCAAAAAATACATACTCTTTCTTCCCACATTTCTTTTGGCCTTTTCTAGCGCCCTGTTGTGACACAATGGAGTTGATGAGAATTAGTCCTTAATTGAGCAATAAAAATTTTAGATCTCCAAGAAATATTAGCCCCTATGTATGCCTTTTGTTAATGGTTATGCATGGGGTTAAACTCTTCCATGTAGTACTTCTTCTTTCTCTCTTATTGGATTACAAACAAAAAAACCATAAAATATACACAATGCATGTGAAAAGAGAAATCCATTTAAGCGTTTCTGTGTGCACCTAGAGGTTCAATGTCTTGAATTCCAATGGCCATTTTTGTGAAGCCCAGATATGCATCTTGGAGCTTCGGAAAATAGAGTCACACTGCTTTGGAATTTAGATGGGTTTGTGCTATTATAAATATTCAATGCTGTCAATGCAATATTTAAAGTCAGTGTTCCGTTACCCACTGCTACATATAACACCATTGTAGACAACTGTAACCACATATTGTTCTCATAACACTGTCACACGAGTTGTGTGTATGATTACGTGTTTCCTTTCTCTTACTCATTGATAAGGTTATTCTTGTGCTAGTTCTTTTATACATTTAAAGTTGCAAATGGAAATGTTTTATAGTTTTGTGAGCATGCTGTTTAAGCCTCCAATCAAACATCCCTTTTGTGAACATGCTGTTCAAGCCCTGAATCAGACACCACCGAATTGGGAATCCATGAATCCTCGAAAAACATTAGTTGGTAGTAACATGTTGACTGGGTGCCATTTGCCTACTTCTGGGGTACGAGCTTAATCGCTTGTAGCCATTACCTTCATAAATAGGATGTTGGTCCTGAGTTTAAACTTCAGACTGAGGTAGGGTTGGGCTTAACTTTAGGGGATTTGATCAAAATGGTTGTTATGTGGCTTATTGTGAGATCTGGTTTTATTGGGTTAATGAGTCGCATGCACCTCATGAACCTCAATAATCGCTAAATTTGCTAGGTAGGGGGAAAGTGGAGGAAAGCTTGCACTATATTCCTGTTTTACCAATTTCAAGTCTGTACTGCCCTTAAATAGAGGAACTATATTCTCCATTAGCCAAGGCGATTTTGTGAACCTCTGCCGACTTTGACTTCGTAGGTCAAACTGCCTATAGCCGCAATGCGTTCAATCCTTTCTAATGGGGATTTCAATTTTGCCAGCCTCTCCTGCTAAGGAAGTCATGCAGATTAGTGGGCAGTTTAAGTCAAATTGCTTTTGATTTTTTTGGTAAGGCTAGGCTGATGCATGCAAGGAAGAGAAGCACTTAACCGGCGTTTAGGAAATCAACACAACCAATAAAATTATCTGAAATCAAATCTTGATCATTAAATAGTCAGCTCAAACCTCCTTAGTAGTCAAGTGCTCAAATCCTTTCTTCTCTGGGGCCAAAATTTTCTCAAATCAAATCTTTATCATTAAATGATCAGCTCAAACCTTCTTAGCAGTCTAGAACTCACAGTCCCTCTTCTCTGAGGCAAGAATGGAGCTAAAAATTTATCTTCGTTTTAAATTTGAGTTCCTCATTTTCCTCTGTGGTTGATTAACCAGTAGCAATGTGATACCCTGTCATATATTTCTAGAATCATAAGCCCCCGTTAAGCAGCACTATTGTAGTCTCGGCACACTCCTTGAAGTATGGAAGGTCGGATCACTTGAGTGTTGGCTCTATTAGAATCGTTAGGAGCAACAAAGTATTTCAGATCCTTATACTACTCCCAAGTGAAATCTACCACTGTAACTCTTAGCAGTGACTAAGGCGGTATAGTTGAAGTTATAAGAACAACAAATACAAACTTTTCTGAAAGGAAAATATATAATTGGTTCGCCCAATTTCTTATAATCCAAGCTTCCGAGGTTCTCGAACCAGAGCCTTGGCGCGTGAACTGGATGCTGGTTCACGAACTCCGAGTTTAGGAGTGGGTACGCACCCTGACAAATCTTGGATAACCCATGCCACGGCGGTTCTCCTGCGTTCCTCCTGCCTAAGAAAACGGGGATGTACTCCCAAAACGGGTAGTTCAACCCTGATTTTTAGTACTCTGAGGCATCATGTTACTTGAAAATATCAAATTTTGTAAGAAAAAAAAAGGGTCCCCCTCTTCCAAAACCCGAATCCATTATTTCCCATTCACTCTCATGAATTCAAAAGCACAAGAGCACATTTTCTTTTTAACATTTTGTTTTCAAATTGAAGGGAGAAACAATCCAGTCATGAAGAAGAAAGATAGGGATTCTGATGCCATTTTTCTTGCGCAAATTTATGGACAGCGATAAACAGTGGAGTATACAGTTGTGTTTGGTGTTCAAATATTCCATTGCAAGGGTGTTTTTTCAGCATTCAAGCAATTTTGGGAATTTGAAATTACATATTGAAATTTCTCTTCTTAAAATCTGTTTTCAAATATCTTCCCATTTGCTTCATGCAATCCTCACTGTCCTCTGTGGAAATGTGTGGAAGAGAGTGTTTTTGAGCATTTAAGTAATTTTGGTATTTGAAATTACATATTGAGATTTCTCTTCTTCTTAAAATCTGTTTTCAAAATTCTTCTGTCCTCTGTGGAAATACGTAGAAGAAACAAAATCAGCCATGGATGCTGAGAAGGACAACATCCATTCCATATCCTTTCATGCAAGCTTTGTCCATTAAGTTGGAAATTATGGAAATTCTGGTAAGATTTTAAGAAAATTTGGTAGGGATTTTTGTAAATCTCTGTTATAACTATCAAATTTTAATATTTTGGGTGTTCTAGAGGTTTTTGATGGTGCTGAATCCATTTCCACCATTAAAACCATGATTCAAACACTGTTATTGTAAGATTTCTTAATTTTTTTTGGCCCTGATTTCGGTCAATTTTAGTGGTCCAGGCAATTCCATAAGATTTTAAGAAAATCCAGCAGGGATTTTTGTAAATCCACGTTATAACTATCAAATTTTGATATTTTGGGTGTGTTAGAGATTTTTGATGGTGCTAAATCCATTTCCACCATCAAAATCATGATTCAAACACTTAGCCATTAAGACAATTCCTCCGTCTCTTTAGACAACTCTTTGGTATGTTGCTCCTTTGCGGTGAGTTCGATGTTATGAATGGAGTTGTCTTTAGTGTGACTTTTTGAAGTTTCAGGTGCCGGTGAAATTTTTTGAGGTAAAATCTTGGTTTTTGTTATTCAAACTGGTTTTTTGACTCTATATATGGATTCAGCACCCTCAAAAACTTATGGGACATTTCCATTGTGCAAAGTTAGCAATCAAACTTCTCTTTTCAATAAATTCCTGCCGGAATTTAGAGAAATTACACCGTAAAAAGTCACCGTAAAAGCCTTCAAAAAATCGCACTAAAGACTACTTGGTTATGTGTAGTGATGACATATGTATTTTTTTTGTTTTTTTGTTTGTTTTTTGTTTGTTTTTTTTTTCATTGAAATGTGTTTTGAAAACCGTGAACTGTGTTGCGGTGAACTCCTGTCATGGGATCGTTGTGCGTTGGATATAGTGTTTTGAAGTTCGTTGGCCCTTTATATATTGACTGCTCTTTATATATTGAATTGAAAGGCTCTTGAAAGCGCTGATTTAAAATGAGTGCTGTACATCAAAAGTCGTGGTATGTGCTGGTTTGTTGAAGAGAGAATTTGGTATGAAGTGAGTTGATTTATCTTTATGCTCATGAATGATGCATTATATATGGCATATGATTCATGTTATTATATGCGACGTTCGATTTAAATCATGGATATGGAGCACTTAGTTTTGAATTTCTTTTATATATTCAAAATTATTTCAAAACTATTTGGTTATTTTTTAAAGAGATATTCAAAACTATTTGGTTATTTTTTAAAGAGATATTTTTATAGTTTCACTAAGTTTTTGGGATGAGGGAGTGAGGAAATAGGAATTGCTTAAGCAAAAGCTCCTCACCATTTTTTAGGAAACATGGGAAGTCTGGTCTTTAACACAAGAGACTGTAACAAAAATAGTAAAATACTAAAAAATTATAAATATGTCATTGAAATTTTATAATTTAATTGTCTTTATCATTATATAACACTTACATCATGAAGGATAAATCGATAACTCATATAACTGAAACAAATTTAGAATGAAAGACATGATACAATCATACAATGAAGATAAAAGTTTATATCATATTGGAGTCCCAATTGTGAATATTGAATATTGAAATAAAAGTCAAATGGGATACATCAAGATTCAAATTTTTATAGAGTCAATTCTAATATATCATATATCAAAATTTAAAAAAAAACTAAAGTATACACTTGAAGTCTGAAACGGAAAATCAAATAATAGAAGAACATATCAAATGACAAATGAGTGAAATTGCTCAAGGTAATGCTCCGCTAGTCTCTGCATTCAACTGTTGTATGAATAAATCAGGATCAACCATGCCGCCATCTGAATCAGAATCACTTGCATACTCAAACATGCTAAGTGGCACATCAACCAACCCCATTTGTGTCTCATCAAGCCCCTCCTCCATATCTACCTGTGCATCATCTGCTGGATTGACATCCCATCATGTCGTTGGTCCCTTCAAATATGAAATAACAAAAAAAAAAACCCTCCCCCCCTCATTGATTCATAGTATATTTATAATATTTTATTAAAAAATATAGGGATTTGACTTTCTTTTTAAATGATTTGACCTCAATTTTTTTTGGAAACACAGGAAACATTTCCTCTTTTGGGAGGAAACATCCCCCTTCAAGTTTCCTCGTGTTTCTGTTTTTTGGGGACGTGGGGAAAGTTGGAAACACCCCCCAGATGTCCCCAAGTACCCAGAGCGCAAGGAAGCGTGAGGAAGTGTTTCCCAGGTGAGGGGACGCGTCCCCGTGGAACACTGGATTTTTTATCACAGATTATTGGTGCAAGGATTTAGTTTATTCAAGGCCAACTTAGAAGTTTTGTAGAAATGCATTCACTCGTCTCCATAGTTGGAGTAGTTTTTTCTGGCAAAGAGAACTACCATGAAGGGTCCAGGATGATAAAAAATACCCTAATTTTTAATGAATTGTGGAAAGGAGTTTGTGAAGAAGGCAATCATTCTCTGTGCAGTGCATATTATTCTCAAGAGGTAATCCTTCTGAGAAGCCCACTTCATACAAAGAGCTCGTCATATGGGAGAACAAGAATAACAAGGCCTACGCCTTGTTTGCAGCATCAATCAATGAAGAGGTGAGTTTTCCTATTGCACCATTTACAAATGCTTTTGAAGTCTTAAAGAAGCTGAAAAATTTATATGACTCACACTCTGAGCTTGAAGTAGTCTAACTTATGATCAAGCTTTTCAATCTTGTAGTGAATGACAATGACCCCTTTGCCTCAACCTCTGAAATAGAGCCATTATGCATGATATAGAAGCTACTAGAGTCAAAATAGATGTTCCTCTCACAGCTTTTGTCAAGGCAATATATCCCAATTATTCTCATTATCTTGAGTCATTACAAGCCAGTGGCAGACTTAATGAGATTTCCTTTGACTCTCTTGTGGAGAAGTTTTTTGAAAGAGAGAAAGCTTTTGGGAAGAAGAAGAAAATTACTTAGTTTTCCAAAGAATCTGTATGCCTTGCACAAAAATAGAAGAATCAAGCACAAGATTCTTCTAGAGGAAGAGGTGGCTGAACATGATGTGGAAGGAATAATAGAGGCAGGGGGTAGACAATATCAAGGAGGAAGACATGATCTTCATTGTATTCAATGCAACAAAAATGGACAGGATGCTTCGACATGTAAGCTCTCTCGGGATAGGATCAGATAGGAAATGATTGAAGAGAAAGGAAAATCACTGGATCAAGGGAAAGGTAAAGCACCCGAATTCGCTCATTATGTTGTGGCACAATGCAATATCAGAGTAACTAAAGACTTGTTTAATTCTTCACTTGCTTCGTAGAAAGATGCATGGTTGCATGATTCAGGAGAAACTTGCCACATGACTTTTAGAAGAGATTTATTTGAGGAATTCACTGATAATGTTAATGGAGCAATCTATTTTGCAGACAAGTCAAAACACAAGCCATTAGGGCTTGGCACCATCAAGCTCAAACTGGTTGGTCTCCTAGAATTTCTTCTACATGATGTTCTCTACCTCTCGGAGTTACGGAGAAACTTGTTGTCTTTGGTTCACATCCGCCAACAAGGACACTCCATCCATATGTTTGATGGCAAGGTTGAGGTCAGAAAAGCATCAGACAACTAACTTGTCATGACTGGTATAGAAGAAGAAAGACTCTTGAAGTTGCAAGGAACCTTTGCTCGTGCACAAAATTTTGCATACAGTTATCAATTTGATGAAGACACAATTCCTTACAATCTCTTATGGCATGTTAGATTTGGACATCTGCACTATGACAATTTGCGTTTATTAAAGAGAAATGGTGTTACTGGTTTGCCCACCATTCTTAGGAAACCTAAACAATGTGATGCTTATGTTTAGTAAAGAACAACATACAGTCTTTTCATGATTCTCACTCCAAAGCACATAGAAATCTTTAACTCATTCATTCTGACTTATGTGGCCCTATGCCTGTTCCTTCTACAAAAGGTAATAAATACATGATGACTTTTATTGATGACTATAGCAGAATGTCCTGGGTATGTCTATTGAAGAACAAATATGAAGCTTTTGAAACTTTCAAAACTTTCATGCATGGATTGAAAACGATACAGAATCTCATATTGGCTCTATTCGTATTGATAATGGAAAATAATATACTTCAAATGAATTTGAAAACTATCTTTGCCAGCATGTGATCAAACATCAAACAACCATGCCTTATAATCCTCAACAAAACGTTGTAGATGAAAGAATGAACAAGACATGATACGTTCAATGATGTTTTTCAAAAATGTAAAATTGATGTTCTAGGCTAATGCAGTTCTATGTGTAGTGTATATTAAGAATAAGTGTCCATCTCATGCTCTAAAAAACAAGACTCCCTATGAAATGTGGTATGGCCACATGTTAAGGCATCTCAGGGTTTTTGGTTCCACCTGTTATGCCTTGATACCTAAGGACCAGAGAAACAAATTTGGTGCAAGGAATTGAAAATGTATCTTCTTGGGATACTCGGATACCTCCAAAGCATATCATCTCTATGATGAAGCAAATAAGAAGTTTATACTATCTAGAGATGTGATCTTTCTTGATTCTTCCAACACTGACAATGTTATTGAGCGACAACTTGATTTCTTGGACAAATTCAAATATGCAAAATATTTTCAGGAATTTGATAATGGGATTCCACATCTTGAATGGGGGATCCATATCTTGGATTAATCTGTGGAATCTCCTTCTAAAGCACTCTCTCCTCATGAAGCTCCAACCACTGATCAAGAAGACACTTTGAGTGATGTGATTGAGAGAATTGAAAGGATAAACCTTGATTCAACCCCATCTTAGTTATCTGAACAACCTTGGCCATCTCAAAAAGGTCCTCCAAAATGGCTCTCCAAGACACTTGAAAGTGTTCGTCCTGATGAGGTTGGAAGGACAGGGATAAGAAACTCTACTAGACAAAATGGAGTTGATGTAGATGATTCTGATTCACCTGTTGATATGAATGTTTCTTATGATTTTGAATTGAATTTGTCTACAGATTTTGAACCAACTTCTTTCAAAGAAGCTTCTTCTCATGATGAGTGTAAGGTAACACTGCAGAAATGTTATGATACTCTGATAAAGAATGGAACTTGGAAGTTGGTAGACCCTCCATTGGGAACCAAACCAATTGGTTGCAAGTGGGTCTTCAGGAACAATTATAAATTAGATGGCTCACTTGACAAGCATAAAGCTAAGCTCGTGGCAAAAGGTTTTGCAACAAAAGGAAGAGGTCGATTATGAGGATACTTTTTCCCCCACAACAAAATGGCCTACCATCTGGACTTTCTTTGCCTTGGCAGCTCATAATGGTTGGAAAGTCCATCAAATGGATGAAAAAATTGCTTTCTTGAATGGATATTTGAGAGAGAATGCTTTTATGTCCCAACTAGAAGGATTTGTTGTGAAGGGACAAGAGCACAAAGCATGCAGACTTGTCAAATACTTGTATGGCCTCAAACAAGCACCGCGAGCCTGGTACGAGAAATTGACTGAGCATCTTCTGAAACTAAATTTCAAACACTATGATCTTGATGATGCAACTTTGTTTGTTAAGAAAGTTGGCAAAATAGTTGTATATCTTGTGGTGTATGTAGATGATCTTCTAATGACTTGGAACAATGCATCCATAAAGAAAGAGTCCAGGGAAGGTTTTGAAATGACAGATTTGGGATATGTTCACTACTATCTTGGTATTGAAGTAACCCAACATCCAAAGTTTATATTCCTCTCTCAAAAGAAGTACATTGGAGATCTGTTGAACAAATTTGGATTCGATGAGTGCAATATTTTGACTACTCCAATGAAACAAAATTTAAAGCCCACATCCACTGAAGGAAACGAATTTGAGAATGCAACAAAGTACAAACAGCTCGTATGAAGCCTTAACTACTTGACTACCACTAGGCTGGACATTTCATTTGTTGTTGGAATCCTCTCCAAGTTTATGCAAAATACTTGTGAGGGTCATTGGTCAGTTGCAAAAATAGTTCTAAGGTACTTTTAGGGAACTCAAGACTTTGGACTCAAGTATACACAAGTGGATGACTTTAGTTTGGTTACACACTCTGATTCAGATTTTGATGGAGATAAATAAAAAGGAGTATCTACTTCAAGTTATGTTATGAGTCTTGGATCATGAGTTGTCTCCTAGAGGTCACACAAACAATCAGTTCCAACAGATTCCACAACTAAGGCAAAATATGTGGCAGTTGCAAGAGCAACAAAGGAAATTGCGTGGCTCAAAAAAATTGTGGAAGATTTGCAGGAGAACAAGTGCATTCTACCCCTCTATTAATTGACAATATTTATGCAATAAAGTTTCCCAAGAATCCAAAGTTCCATGATCGAACCAAGCACATCAATACAAAGTATCATCTGATTCAACTTCATGTTGAGGCCAAGACTATTCACCTTTTCCATTGTTCCACAAATGAGTAGATTGCAGACATCTTCACCAAAACACTTGGAGGAGAAAAGTTTGAAAGATTCAAAATGATGCTTGGACTCACCAACATCCCTTCAGATTAAGGGGGGAAATGTTGACACCTAATCATTGAGATTGGGAAATATTGTAAATTAGAGAAAATGAAGGTGAAGAGACATTGGAATATGAATTCCAAGAGTCTCTCTCTCAATGTATATATCAATAACTTCTCTTAATGTAAATTACTCAATTCATGGAATTACTCAAACATGTTCTGACAGAAAGGATCACATCAAAGAATAATTTGATTCTCATCCCCAACCTTCGATGCAATCCAAGAGAAGAGACCAGAGAAGGAGTCCATGAGACCTTTCCATATTATTGAGCCTTTTTAGGTAGTATTTGGATTGAAATGTATAAGCCAATCAATGTCAATTATGTTCTTCAAATACCTAGCATTAATAATTTGTTGCCAAAGATCGGAGCCATTTAAAACTCTCCATAAACTCTTCATAGAGAGGGCAGTTCCAAACTGAAACAAATTCTTGAAGCCCCACTCCCCTGGGCATTTAGGCTGAGATAATGACTCCCACCTAACTAGGTGTACTGCTTTCTCCCTTTTCTAGTCCATAGAAAACTAAACATCCTATGTATTAATTTATTAATCATGTATTTTGGAATTTTTGTAAGAGACATCCAATAAACTGGGATACTTTCTAAAACCACCTTTACTAGGATCATCCTTGCCCCCCAAGGAGAGCCACCTGAAACACTAGTTAGAGATTCTATTATCAACTTTTTAAGGAGCCAAGTTCAGTCTTCCTTAATGTAGCAATTTTGTTTCAAGAAAAAAACCCATATATTTTAAGACCTTTAGCTAGAACTTCCACTTTATAAGGTAGAATGGAATTCATGTAGTCAAGAATGTCATCCTAGACTCTGCTATGAGAAAACTTGGATTTTTGCATCTGTACCTCCATACCAGAGGCTTGACAAAAGAGACTGATAATTATGGAATAACATTCCCATTCAACAGTAGTTCCATTCCCGAATATCAAAACATCATTTACAAAGAGTAGAGGACTCGTGTGCATAGATCTCATCACTTTGACCCCTTAAAAATTTCTTTCTCTTTTTTCTTCAATGATTAGTCTACTAAACCCTTCAACTATTATCAGAAAAAGCAGAGGAGAAAGAGGGAAACCTTGTTTCAACCCCCTTGAGCTATGAAAAAATTTGGAAGGGGAGCCATTTACCAACACTACGAAATTCGCTGAGGTTACACTCCCTATGATCCTGTTAGTCACCTCAAGATTAAGGCCAATTTGTAGCAAAACGAGTCTTAAGAATGTCCAATTAACTTTATCATACACTTAGACTAGATCCATTTTCAAAATCAGGGCTTCTAACTTTTTTAATTTTATAGAGTGGAGGGCTTCCTGAGCCACTCCAATGGCATCGTGTATTTGCTTATTTGAAAGGAAACCAAATTGTTCCAGTGAAATCATCTTTGCAAGTTTATCTCTTAGTTGGATATATAAGATCTTAGCAATGACTTTATATATCAAATTGCATAAGGAAATTGGCCTAAAGTCATTATAGTTCTCAAGCTTTGAACACTTGGATGTTAAAGTAATAAAAGTGGCATTAATGACTCACGTAACCAATCCTTTCCTTCTATCCTACTCCACCACCTGCAATATCTCATTACTGATCATTTAAAAAAAATAGGTGCAGCTCAAAAGTCCACCCATCTGGACCAAGGTTTTAATCTTTAGAAAATTATTTTAACACCATATTAACTTAATCCAAAATTACATTCTTGCAAACTCTAGTAGAGTCTTCCTTCGATAAGAACCTCGAGAAACTTTGTAGAACTTTCAACTAAGTTGTTATAGTATTAATATCAAGATCCTTAAAAAGGCCCATGAAATGCTCCCTAGCTGCCTTCTTGAGAACTTTTTGTGAGCTTTTAATGACACCATCCCCATCCTTAATATCTCAAATAGAGTTATGAATTATCCTAAAGTTTGCATACTTATGATTTTTTTTTTTTTTAATTTATTTATTTATTTATTTATTTATTTTTTTTAATTTCCATCCCCCGCCTTAATCCAAATGGATTTGCTTTTTAGCCTCCATTCCTCTTCTTCAAGTTTTAAAATCTGGGATTTTTTCACTTAAAGGTACAACGTTACCTCTTCAGGAAAAGTTGAATTTACATAACCCTGAAAAATTCTGTCAAATTCAAATTCTATACGAATCGGGTCTGCTTTTCGTTCTTGTTTTTTGGAATTAACCCATTCCTTCACTCTGTGTTTCAACTTCATCTTACTCACCCAAGACTCTAGGGCTGAGTCAAAAGTTTTGTTGGAAAGCTCCCGACAATAATTTCTAACCAAGGAAACAAATGCCTCATCTTCCAACCGAGAGAGGTTGAATTTAAAAGGGTAATGCACCTTAGGAGATTCAAAGTCCAACTGAAGAAAGACAAGAAAATGATTAGAGATTTCAACTGGATTGATCCAAGATCAAAACCTACCCAATCTGTCAGAAAGAGACTCTGCAACAAGGAATCTGTCAAGTCTCTTAGCAATCCCGCACTCTCCCACCTTCCCATTGGTCCATGTTGGTCCCATAGGGGAAGACTTGACATAAATAAGGCTTGAATCCTTAATCAATTGTGAGAAATAAAGAGCTAAGGGATCTACCCGAGCTCTAGCTCCCTAAATTTCACAAGCAGAGGTGGTGAAATTCAGGTCCCCTGCTAAAATGATAAAATGATCAAACAATAACCCACTCCTTTGAATCTGGTTCCAAAAATTCTGCTTATCACCATAAGGTCCATAACAATTTATCAACTTGATTCAACAATTTAAGGGATCCTTCCAAGATAATGCTGACCCGTGAAAAAAAGGCTTAAGATCAACAACATGTGGGTTCCACATAGCCAAAAGCCCCCCGATAAACCTGTAGTATCTACAACAAAAACCTTCCAATCCGGATAGTGTTTAAGAAACATGTCACAAGCGTTATCAATGTCCACCATTGTTTCCTGAATTGGAAAGGGAGCTATACTAGGGTTAAAGCCCATTTCATGACTATTCTTTAAAAAATGGTGTTGAGCATTCCATTGGTTCACCGTATTGACATCACGAAAACACCCTAACACAAAGGACCAAAAAAGCCTTGATGATTTGGCACTCCATAAAACAATCTCATAGCCTCACCCTAATTTCAAAGATGAAACTGAAGAGGAAGAAATGTTGTTTGATGTAGACACTTTTCGTGATGAGCATGTGGTTCCAAAATCATCAAAATGCATTCTTAACTTCATCAAAGAATAAACCTAAAATAGGTGGTATTAATAATATCTTTGATGAAAGTGTTGATCTTGTAATTCTCACACATGGCATTCATTTCAAAGCAGCCTACACACCCTATCTTGAATAAATGGTTTGTATCACTAATAATGGACCGATTGGTAATAAAGCACCTGATTATGAGAAATTTTAAATTGTATTAGATCGACAGGGAAAAATCATGCCTTCAAAAGAGGATGGTATCATTAATGATTGTTTTATTATTATGAATGGTTTGGACATGTTGCACTCATTTTTGTCAAAGTTTCAAGGAAGCATATGTACCAATTTTTTAAAAAGGATCAGATCATCTATCGACTGTTTATTTAGTCATTGTAAACTCATTATGAAAATTTATAACGTAAATGATGCTAGTAAGAACTTAAATGTATGTAAAAACTAAGGTAAAATTTCATCCTAAGAAGTTTTTCGTCTCACTAACTCATCTGTGTTTCTAAACAGGGATGGTCGACAAAGTTTTTCCCTCTAGCCTCACCCGAAAGCTAAGGTAGAATTCTTTGTCAAAGTCTTAGGTGAGTCCTAGTGTTTTATTCGAGTCTTATGTAAAAGGGATTCGAGAATAATTTAAGCTAGTTGGCTAAATTATTTTATTACAAATCACTTGGTCTACTAAATCATATTGTGTCGCAGAATGGAGTGTGTAATTTGAGGGTCTAAGTCGAATGGGTGTTCCCCCTATTGAGGGTTGAATTTGTAAAAGTCTTATGTAGAAAATATTTTAGTGCATGGTCCCTCATACTTAGACACCATGGATAAAATATTAGAGAGAAAAAATATTAAATCTCCTCAAGTGTCAATTAATTAATTTTTCTGGAAAAAATAAAATTAATCATAAGCCAGAAAATTAATTAATTAGAGTCAAATTTAAAAGGCTTAGAGAAATTAAATTCTCCAAGTGGAAAAATGTGTGAGTATCAAAAAAATTAATTTTTAGAGGCCCCCCACCAAGGCAATACTGAAAATTTCAAGAAAAATTGGGCCCTTGGACGTTGGTGGTTAAGTCAAAATCAAATTTTTGAGGAAATTGGCTTAAAATAATTATTATTGAGCTAATAAAAAATGGTTTAAATTAGAAATTCGAAAATTCCACAAAAATAAATATTTTTTACGGTGGAGATTAAAAGATAATCAAATATTTATCAACGGTCAAGATTACTTTGACGGGGATCAAACCAACTAGCCGTTATTTTTCGACTTGGAGGATTTATTTATAAATAGAGTCATTTGAGTTCCCCAGTCCTTGGGCTTTAAGTTCACAAACTGTGGGCATGAAGTGACATTGTTTGGACTTCAAATATTTTTATGGTTTATTTAACTTCGCTAAGGCTGTAGCTTACATTTATTTTCTAAAGTATTATTAGCCATTTATCAAAGAAAGTTCCATAAAAATCTATTTATCAAAGTTTCTTTAAAAAAAAAACATTGTATATTGGTAAATTTTGTGATTAATGTAATTTGTATATTATTTTTCTAACTGAGGTTTTGGGGTTTTGAATTTTTTTGTTTATATAGGGGTTTTGGGTATTTTTTATTTCCATTTTTACAGGTGAAATTAAGTGAAAAATCTGGAATACAGCTAGATTTAGGCCCTTGAGGGTAAGGTCTAGTCTCTAATTTTTTTGCAGGGCCAACCATTGAAGAATTTGCAGTAAAATTCAGATCTGAAGAAAATTAATTTTTTCGCAATTGGGCTTTCAAGTTTTGGGGCTCCTAAGCTCGGATCTGCCTCTTTTAAGGCCAACGTCACCCTCTCCTAGCCTTGTGTTAGCCTCTTAGTGTCCAACGCCATCCTTTTAGGCCAACGTCAACCTTTTTCCTCCTTGACCTCCTCTTTTTCCCTCTGCGTTAGGATTCCAGGGCCTTTTCAGGCTGTGAAAATTCCAAGTTCCTGGATCTAAGAATCCCTACTGCAACAAGCTGAACTACTCCTACTGGTAAATATGATCTAAACAAGTTATGTAAGATTACGTCTTAAAATATTGAAGCAGTTACTAAAGCAACCTTCACCCAATTAAAATACATTTGTGAACTCATAAACTAAGCAAGAAAAATAATGCAAACATAGGACACCGTTATTTTTGGACAAACGTCCCCAGAAAAACCCAATGCGAGAAAATCGGTGCAGCAGATCTGAGGGTCTATATATTATGTAGTATTTTTCTGAGTACAAATCTGGGATGCCTTTCTGGCAATCCCTGTAGAGAATATGACTGAAAAAGTGTAAGTGAGAGAAATCTTACACTGAAAATTAGGAACCCAATTGACCAACAAACCTCGGACGACAAGCCCTCCACTGCACTGTGCAGTCTCTATGTAATCGCTACACATTATCTGTGTCACTCTGCCTTGGGACTGTGTGGCTTCCGCGTAGCTGGTCTTCGGTTGGCTGGATTTGCCCTTTTGGCCTCTTGCAGTCTCACACCCCGCTTTCCGGCATTGGATCTGGCTGACCCTCAACTGAATTACGGATTCCCTCAAGGCTGCAGTGCTGCCTCTGCGTGGAATTGCACTACCTCTGCGTAGTTGCTATGTTGCCTCTACTGATCTGCTCTCTGTCTTCTTCGCGATGTATTCCCCAGTTAGGAAAATCTCCAATCGGAATTACTTTGCCCCTCACTGCAATCAAGAATCACTTAGATCTTATCTTCGTCTGAGCACTGCTCTGTCAGAAAAGTTCGATCTCTAGATCCTCTCGGTGTAATTTACAAATGACCCTCAAGTCTTCCTTTATAGACTTCTCGTTGACAAATCAACGACTGAGATTAGATCTCCAATCAACGACTAAGATTATATTAGACTTGATCTGCTTTATCTAGAAGATTCACCCACAGTTTACATTAATACTGATTAATTATTTTAATTTCCAAAGTTAAAATTAGGGTCCTCATAAAAAATAATTAATTTTTCTTATAAAACTGTTTCTGGGTGGATTTTCCCAAAATGATTTCTGGGTTATTTGTAATGCATGTGTCTAAGCCTCTCCACAAAATTTGGGCTTAGAGCACATCCGATGCTACCAAAAATCAACATTTGTGACCTTTTAAGGCCTCGACCTCCTTTTTGGCCCTGCATCAAGCCCTTGAGGCCTTTTTAGGCCTAACCGTGGACCTTAGGCCACTTGGCCCCCCTCCCTTACCTGGATGATTGCCTTTAGGGCCGACCATGGGCTTTTCAAGCCCCCTCCTAGCCTCTTCCTCCTTCGTCCTCCATTTAACCTCTAACCCTAACCGCTAGCCCTTAGAGGGTTTTCTCTTCCAGCGTCAGGCCTTCTTGGACTTCTCCCGTCTCCTTTGCCTCCTAGGCCCTCTCTTGCCCAACGACTTACCCAACGATAGCCCTACTGGGTCTAGGGTTTCTCTCTTTGGCCATAATTTGACCCTTGTCTATTTTTGATTTTTTTAGGATTGAAGCTTGGTGTGTTTTGCAGAAAATTTGGCCCAAGTTGGTGTTTTCAAGTGGAAAACCATTGGAGAAATTTTGCAAAATTTGGGCAAGTGATCTACAGGGCCTCAGGCCTAGGGTTTGCTTTCTAAACCCTCATTTTATCTCTGTTTTGCTGCAATTGTAATATATTCTTCATAACAGTGATATAAATGCCCTAAAATCACATCTAAGTGGTTTAAAAACTCTAAAATTTTCATAATAATTTTTTCCTAAATTTTTGGCCACTTGGGCATTGAATAACGAGCCTAGATCTAATTTTTAGCTTGCTAGAATATCTCTGCATAACTGTGAAATCAAATCTGATATATGTTGAACTTAACATCTTAAGTGGGCTAAAATTCATAAATTTACATTGGCAAGTCATTAAATTACTCCTTGGTCATCTTGTGATTCATATGTTTGGCAATTTCCTTGTTTTGAAGTGATATACTTACTACTGTCCTAACTTCATCATAAGTAGATCTTTCATGACTTATTTGGTTCCTAGTTGTTTATGATGTTAAGCTCTAACGATTGTTTGTCTTGTGATTAGATTTGAGAATTTGTTAGTTTGGACATTGAAATTACTTAAGCTCTAAATCTTCTAATCTTGTTTAGGTCACTTTGGCATTTAAAATCTAATTGCTATTGTGGTTGAAACATTGTGGAATAAATGCTCTAAGTCAAGCTCATAATCTTGTGCTAAATCTTGAGAAGTTTTGGTGAATTTATTATCTATGTTGAGCATCTTTCATTATTGGCATTATCTATAATTGTAGCATAAGATTGGTAATTGAATATCTTAAGTAATTGGCATCTTGAGGGTTTGATATTGAAACTAAGTAAATTGAGACTTTTCTTGGTTGTGAGATTGCATATAAGTCATTGATAAGTACTTTTGTCATTAAGGATTCATCATAACTTAAAATACTTGAACAATAAGCTAATCTCAAACTAAGAATTTCACTCATAATATTTGCATAAGTATTCTAATCTTAGTTTGCATTAGTAACTTACCTCCAAGCATAATTTTGGTTGATAGACTCCTTGGACAACCTTTTCTCATTTAGCTTGAGGGATTCAACCCTTTCTAGTGGTTAAAATAGTGACCTTGCAGTCATCAGAGCTACAGTCTCTGCAACGCTGGAGGCACTAGGTGGTTGGAACACAGGTGAAGGTATCGTTAATCAAGCCTATGCTTGCTTCCTTTTGGCTTCCATCCCACAACCTACTCCAAAGACGGATCTCAAAACAATTAAGAGGGAGGTTCAATTTAGACTAGAGATATAATCTAAAATTAACTTAAATCCTTGCATCACATTTAGATCTTAGGACTTGCATCTCATATAGGTTAGTTGATCATCTAAGCAGCAGTTGTCCTCCCGGTTATTTGGTCTTAATTTATAATAAGCAATAATTTTTAACTCCATAAGTCACTAGTCTCATTTCTAAATATAATTGAATCCTTAAGTCTTGCTAAATTTAACTAAGTAGCTAGGCCACTCGACTGTGTCTCCCGGACAAGTTGGTCCCCAACTTGTTTTCCATCATTCTTCTTCCATAAGGACTACCCCATAGCCTGCTGTTGAGAGACAGTTAGAACGGAGTGGGCCAACCTCGCCTTAAGCTGTTATCACGATGCCTGCACAATCTGAGCGATAACAAGACACATTATCCATTGATAAATATTATTGCTTTTATTTGGTCCATATTTTGAAGGTCATTGATTGAATTACACTCTAATATAGATGCGGTATCAAAAGACATTAAATAAATAATATTAAGTTAAAAAAATTACATATATATATATATATATATATATATATATATATATATATATATATATAAAAGTTAAGAAAATGATTTTTTGTTTTTGAATTATAATAAGAAAATTTAAAATTTTTATTAATTTTACCATATATTACTAATAATATTAACAAAAAATTACTAAAAAAATGCAAGTCAGTCTTAAATTAGATTTAAATTTAAAAGTAAAAATAAAAAAGATTATTAATTTTACCATATCTTAAAAAAAATGAAAAATAAAGTTACCTATAAAATAAAAATAAAAGTAATGAATATAAAATTAAATTTATGTTTTAGATTTAGAAGTAAAAATATAAAAGATGGTTAATTTTACCAGGAAAAAATGTTTAGTTAAAAACTAAATAAAAAAAATACTTAATTAGTTTGTAATAAGAAAAGTACTGAATATAAATTATGTTCATGAGTTATTAATAAAATTAGAAAAAATCATTGTCTTTCATTAATTGACTACTATCCATCTTAACTCCGGATCTATCAATTGCCAAGAGGGATCAAATCTCTCGAGGTGCAAACCTAAAAAAGAGGTTTGCACCTCGAGAGATTTGATCCCTCTCTGCTTGATAGATTCAGAGTTAAGATTGATCTATATGATTAATTTTATCAATAATATGTAAATATATTTAATATTAATATAATTATTTTAAATATGCTAAATATGCTTGATATTAACCTGGTCATTTTAATTTTAAATTTGCTTAGTTACCTCAATTTGTTGAGATGATAAATATTGTTAATAACTTTAATGATGAAATAATTTTTTTGAATGCAAAGTGACAATAATAGTGTTGAATGATAGAAAATGTGAATAATAAGAATGTAGTTAATTACAAATAGTATTCATTGTGATCAATCTCAAACTATTTTCTTCTACTATTCCTATTGTCACCCTTGTTAGTTTTGTCATCTTTTCATATCGATTATATGAAAAGGACAATTGAAATCATAAACCATTTAAATCTCTAGCTTGCGATGGTGTAGTAAACATCATACCTTGACTCTCTTTCTCTCCAATATTAATAGCTTGAATTACTATAACACAAAAATCAATGTACTTTGTCAATATTTTTTTGTGCTTACACTGAAATCAATGCACATTGTTAATCCAATCACTTTAAAATTAATGTACCATCATACATCCAATTACATCAAGTCGGAAATTAACATCGACACTGAAATCAATGCATCTACTGTAAGCAATCAAATAATATTAGAAAACAACTTCTACACTGAAATCAATGCATTTAGTGCAAGCAGTCATATAGGATTAAAAATTATCTACATTGAAATCAATGCATCTAGTGCAAGCAATCAAATATCATTAGAAATCAATATCTACACTAAAATCAATGCATCTACTGCAAGCAATCAAATAGGATTGGAAATCACCATCTACACTGAAATCAATGCATCTAGTGCAAGAAATCTTCTTCCCTCTCTCCCCCCCTCCATCTATATCTATATCTCTCTCCATCTCTCCTTCTTTGTCTCTTTATCTCACCCCCCAAACACACATGCTCTCTCACTCCATATCTATCAATCTCTTTGCCCTTCCTCCCTCCCTCTCTTCTTTCCTTTCTTCACCTTCCATCTATATCTCTATCTTCCCCTTCTCTCCCTCTCCCCTGCTTCTATCTCTCTTTCCTCCTGTTGTCCTCTCTCCTTCTCTCTCAATCTTCCTTATCACTCCCTCTCTCTCTCTCCTCCTTTCTCTCTCTATGTCTTTCTTCTTACTACCCTCTCCAACTCCCTCTCTCTTTCCCTCCCTCTCTCCACTCTCTCACATCCTCTCTCTCTCTCTCTCTCTTCACTGTCCAACTTTGTTAGTTTATCCCTCCCTCTCTCCTTCTTTGTCTCTTTATCTTACCCCAAACATACACTCTCTCTCTCCATCTCTTCTTTGTCACTCCCGCTCTCTCTCCACTTCTCACTCTCTATGCCTTTCTTCTTGCCTCCCTCTCCCCCCTCCAACTCCATTTCTCTATCCATCCCTCTCTCCTCCTCTCTCTCCCTTTCTCTTCTACCTCCCTCTCTCTTCCCCATCACACACACTCTCTCTATTTTCCCTCCAATCCTCTCTCTTCCCCCATTATTCTCCTCCACTCTCTCATCCTTCCTCTCTCTCTGTTTCTCTCCTACCTCTATGTCTCTTACTCCATCTCCCTCCCTCTCTCCCTTTGTCATCCAATCCTCTCTCTCTCTCTCTCTCTCTCTCTCTCTCTCTCTCTCTCTTTTCCCTCCAATCCTCTCTCTCTTTCTTAAACTATGTTACTATATCCCTTCCTCTCTCCATCTCTCCTTTGTCTCTTTATCTCACCCTTAAACATACACATTCTCTCTCCATCTCTCCCTTCCTCTCTTCCCTTTCTCTCCTACCTCCTTCTCTCTCCCCCCATCCCTCTTTCCCTCTCTCTCTCCTTCCCTCTCTTACCACTCCCTCCATCTTTGTGTCTCCCTCTCCCTCTCATCATTCCTCCTCTCCCCTCTCCTCCAATTTATCTCCATCTCTCCCTTGTTACTCCCCCTATCTCTCCACCTCTATCACCCTATGTCTTTGTTCTTCCCTCCCATATATATCTAGAATTAATATATATCATGATATATTAATATATATTATAGTTCAATAAAATTAATATTGTATTAGTCCAAAGTTATTAAATTTAATAATATTAATATTATAAAATATTAATATGAATATTATATTTAATAATAATAATATTTTAATATTAATATTAGGGTTAATAATTTTTTTTTTTGCATGATATTAATAATAATTTGGTCCACGGTATTTAGCCCATAGGCTTCACCTAAATAAAACCTTTTTTTTTAGTGTTCGTAAATATAAAGAGAATTATGGAGTAAATATAAAAAGAGGTTTTATTTATTTACCATACCTCGTTTATTTATAGTTTTATTTATTTACCATATCTCTTTTATTTACTATGGTATTTGGACCATAGGCTTAGTATATGCCTAGATGTTGATTTCTAATACTATTTCATATATATATTTATTTATTTACTATACTTCTTTATACTTCTGTTATATTTATTTATTTACCATACCTCTTTTATAAATATGGTATTTGACCCACCATATTTAGCCCATGGTATTAATAAATTTGTCCCATGGTATTTGGCCCATAGGCTTCACTTAAATAAAACCTATTTTTTGAGTTTTCTTAAATATAAAGAGGTTTATGGAGTAAATATTTAAAAAAAAAAAGGTTTTATTTATTTACCATACCTCTAATTTATTTATATTTTTATTTATTTACCATACATATGGAGTAAGTATAAAAAAGATGTTTTATTTATTTACCATACTTTTGGTTCATTTATATTTATATTTATTTACCATACATCTTTTTTGAGTATTGGTAAATATAACTCGGGTTAAGAAGGGTTAATTATTACCAATATATTGATAACAATTGAACGACATTACAAATGTTTAAAAACATTCTTACATTACATCTACACATGTGCCCTGTAAAGGGCCTTTCTCACGACAATTAAAAAAAACACATAAACATAAATCTATCTTAGACCCAGTTTATCAAATACTTATAAGGATAAAATTCATTAAAGTGTTTGATAGTAACTAAAAACCAACCAAAAAAACCAACCATAAAGTTATGTATCTCCCAATTAAATCAATTACCTTGTTCCAGAAAACATGATTGCATTCTAATATGAAGTATATTATTCAAACGTATCAGAACAGTAAGTAGCAAACAAGGTTGTGTTATAATTTGAAACCACTTACAAGATGAGAGTTTCTTCGGAAGATGCCCATGTTCAATCCACCATAGGCATGAGTACCTTCTAACTAGGATATTACAGTAAGAGTAGGGTTTATTGGAAGTAATGTTTCCATGACTTCCAAGTTGTAGCGAGTTGTCAATGTGAGTACCCATGTGCAATTCTAGAAGTAATTATTTCCCTATGTATGTGAGTTGTATATGAGTCATAAATCCACCTTTTTCTAATCTTATCATCTAGAAGTTAGTGATCTACAACTATATATGTAATTTGTTATGTGCTCAATAAAATCATAGTGTGTTTTATCTCTCTCCATTTTTCTAACATGGTATCAGAGTTGGTATTGGCTTGACTCCCTCAAGGGAGGGTCGAGTAGATGTGAGAGAGCATCAATGTTATTGTTTTGTACATAGATAGAGTAATATAGGTGTGTAAGAGTTGATTTTTGTTGTGAAATTTATTTCTCATTATTTAAATCTCCACATTTTCACTATTGCCACAGGAGAAAGATCGTGTGGGAAAAGAGGGGCCTCAATGCAAATTGCAATGATCTGATCATTATAGAGTCATCCATTGAAGCTCATTTTTTTCCCTTTCAAAGTCATGTGTTTAAATGAAATCTCTTAGTGTGATCTGAGGCTGTGCGTGTATATCAAATTTTATAAGCTTGGGTGTCCAGTTTCGACTAATTTTTCTCATATGCGTGGAGTTGACCAGGATAGTTCTCAAGTTGTCTAGATCTATTATTGATACAAGAAGTTTGATTTAAGTCACTCCAGTCTTCGTTCGATCTGGGCAAATGCTATAAACCCCATTCGACAATGACTTCTTAACGTTTGGCCTGCATTTTGCACCATTGCTGCCATCGGTGGTGTTATCACTATATTGATGCTGATGGGTTGTTTCAACAGTCAACCTAGAGTAACTATTTCAAACTTTCTTTTAGCTGGAACTTAGCCTTTCCAACCTGAGAGGGCTCTCTCAAGGGTAAAGATGATATTATGTAAATGAAGATCAACAGATGGCTAACTCTAAAATTGGCTTTTAAATGTATTTTTGTGCAGGTGAAAGATGTAGACAAATTACTACCATTGGGCATATGGATTCAGTGTAAACAAACTCAGTGACATATGAAACTCCTCTCATGGAAGATGAGACATATATATTTTGATGAAAACATAACATTTACAGCAAGCTAAATGTTTGGAGGAAGTTAGAGGATGTTGACCATGAATTCTAAGTAATCAAACAACTAGGATACTGAAGATAGAATAATATAACATCAAAGACAAACACTCATAAGAATATCAATGAATCTTAGGTAAAGAGAAGTATGCTGCCACTGTATATTACTGATAAAAGGATTTACAATAGTAGTATGTAGTAAAAACATCTATCAACCCTTTCTAACTCTAAAAATATCTCATTTATAGAATGAGGACTCATACAAATGATTTGCCACCTTGCTAGCTTCGAATTCCCACCTCAGAAACATATTTCAAATAGGATTACATCACTTGAAGACTTCCTAGGAATATTTCTATTTTGTAGAGTTTGAATACAAAAAGGACTATTCTTCATTAAATAACTCAACAACTCTATTTAATAACCCTTATCAACTGCAAGCAACTAATTTGCCGAGTGTACTGAACC
Source organism: Pinus albicaulis (assembly GCA_034641835.2). Taxonomy (NCBI): domain Eukaryota; kingdom Viridiplantae; phylum Streptophyta; class Pinopsida; order Pinales; family Pinaceae; genus Pinus; species Pinus albicaulis. The sequence goes on from CM076579.1 coordinate 1,353,431,602, forward strand.
ACTGATGTGTCAATCATGCCATGTGGACGCTGAGCTGGACCTCTTCCAAGTCGAATTTTACAAATTTTACACAAATCTGGTTAGTGAAAATTCTGAAAAATAGGTCTCAAAGATGAGTGCATAATTTTCAAACCTTGATGGCTTTGTAGAACCTAGGAGAGGTTTTTGTAGATGGGCTTGTGCTGAAGAAAAACCTCCTTCAGATTTCCAAAATGAATTTTCATTTGGTCAAAAAGTGAAGTTGAAGTTGACTGCTAACACAGTAATGTACAAGAAATTTCAGGAGAGTTTGTAACGTTTTCATTTCACCACCTTTTGCATAGCCTTTGACATTTTTGACCGTTGGAGGGTCTTCCTTGGATCTAATAAGCTAAATACATGCGTCTAGCACCCTCTGCCATATATTTTTTGAAGGAGTTTTAGCTTAAGAAAACCTACAACGAGTTCGTAGCGAAAACTCAACCTCAAGCTTAGAGCACGCTACGAACTCACTTAGTTTGGTAGATTTTTTTGTAATTTCTTCTTCTTTGCTCAAAAATCATCTTTGCAGCCTACATATGTCTTGTGATGATAGCTTAAGACAAAAAGTGACAAAAAATGTGTGGCTTACCATGTTTAACATCAACATCTTGCATAATCGCTTTAAGACCCTTTTTCTTCAATTAAGCTTGTAGCATCTCTATCGAACGAAACTGACATGCTGAGGTGTTGACCACTGATACACTGGAGTTAAGACCTTGAAAGACTTCAAGCTGAGATGGTGAGTTGTCCAATTGATGAGTTGGCATGCTTTGTTGCCTTGATGAGTTGTTATACACATGAAGTTTGACAGTTGAGTTGTCCCCTTAAACAAATGGCCCAATCAGACATTTCTTGAACTCATTTGATGAATCAGTTACCTCCTTACATCCATTGAATGCCTCAAAAAGATCACAAACTCATAAGACTGGAAAAAAAGAGCATTAGGCAAGTTCGTAGTGAATTCTGACTTGTTTTACACTGATTTTGCTACGAACTTGGGTAAAAGTGTCAATTTCACTCAATTGACTACATTTGCTCATGCATGAGATATTTTTGGATTTTTCTTTGACATTGACTCATATCACATGAATGATGACCATTAAAACCCTCACATATGTGCATATTGTTTTAAAATTATGAATTCAAAAGACCGTATTCAACTCTAAGTGACTCAACCTAATTAACTTAAGACCAACCAAATTTTATCATGGATAACAGGTGGAATTCGACCCTGCAATCTAGGAAGCCCACATTAATTCGACCTTATCTGCCAGATCGTGATGCATAGGTGTCGTATGGTATTCTGGGTTTGGCCAAATTATGATGTTTCAAAATTGAACCATAATTAATAATATCTCGAGATTTGAGTAGAGTTTGGAGGCGCGAATTTTCTCTACCAGCCATTTGATAATGCGAGCTGAAGCCTTCGGATCAAAGTGTCCGCAGAGTTTATTAAAAAATGTAGTTCTTTATAAGGCCAAGTTGGTGTGACCCGTCATGCTTCAGGAGCGTCAGTACAGGTCATTTTATAAGGTCAAGCTTTAGAATTGTCTGTTGAAGACATTCTGTATCCAGAATGCTATCCTAGATAACTGATGAAGGCTGTGGAGAGTCGTTGATTCACAGATGGTGGTAGTTCTATAGGATGGTTCAGCATCGAGACTGACTCGTTGCGCTCTGGGAGGTTGAGAAGCGTCAATTCTGCAAAGCACGTCAATGATGATCTGAAGCAGTTATGTCTTAAATGGATCAAGTGGGAAGCTCAAAAGTTTGGTGAAGAAAAAAGCGAAAACCATGAGATTTCAGAGTGGATATGAGTGCTAGTGAGGACCATATCAGACAAATCTGACAAAGATTTATCTATTGTTGTAATATTTATTTTATAATTGTCATGTAAACATTCCTTTTTTTTTTCTTTTTCTTTTTAAATCCCGCTTGTTTAGACTAATCTTAATCTTCCCATTTTTTTCTCCTCCCATCCCACCCACGGGTTTCTAAGCGGTGACCTTGCAGAACGGAGTGCCTTAAGAGTGCACCCCATCACCGACTGCTTTACACCACGTGGGCAATTGTCATGTAAACATTAAGGAAGGGTATTGGAAGTAATGCTTCCATGACTTCCAAGTTGTAGTGAGTTGTCATTGTAAGTCCCCATGTGTAATTCTAGAAGTAATTATTTCCCTATGTGTGTGAGTTGTCTATGAGTCATAATTCTACTTTCTTTGGATCTTATCATGTAGAAGTTGGTGATTTACAACTATATATGTAATTTGTTATGTGCTCAATAAAATCATAGTGTGTTTGGTGTTGTGTGTTTAATCTCTCTCTATTTTTATAACAAAAGATTAGATTTGACCAGTTTTTACCTACAAATAACTAAGGCAATCGTTGCATCTTACAATTATAATGGTTATTTCGAAAATAACAAAGACAATGTAGCAATTTATTAATCTTAAATTTATTTATTTTTTTAGAAATTTAATGATACAATTTTGGAAGAAATTGTGGTTTTTTGTTGTTTAAAAATGTTTTAGAATATATAAATGAATTTAATATTTTAAAAGTATGCAGAATACACAACTCAAACTTATGATTTTAACCAATCTTTAATTCACAAAAAAGTATGCCTTGAAAATGGCTATATATACCAAACTAAAATTAAGTTTCGAATAAATAAAATTACTTTGCAACAAGCTGAACAACTTTATTGTGCCACATTGGCGGTTGAGAATAGAGCAACCCTATGTATTTTATGAATACCAACTCACCTCTAAGTGATATGTTTGTTTGTTGTGAATCATGATAACACTAAAGAGATAAATACCTCCTGAAATAGAGGTCCGTGTGCCTAGTTTGGTAGGGTAAGTCACAAGTTATTAAAATAACTTATCTGATTCAAATTGTTAAATATAATAATATCTCATAAATTTAAATTAAAAAATAATTTAAATCACTCCAGAAATAATACAATGGAGTCGTCTAACGAGCCGGAGGAATTGCCCGGACGGTCAAAATTGGCCGGAATCCGGGCCAAAAAAATTTAAAAAATCTTGCAGAAACAGTGTTTGAATCCTGATTTTGACATTAGAAATGGATTCAGCACCATCAAAAACCTGTAGGACACCCAAAATATGAAACTTTGATAGTTATAACATGGATTTAGAAAAATTCCTGCCGGATTTTTTGAAAATATTATCCGAATTTTCATGATTTTCAAAGCGATTCCTCTGACTAGTTAGAGTAACCTGTCAGAGGAAAAGCCGGGGACCGCACAAAAGCGGGCATCTTCAGGGAAGTGATTAACTATATCTTCACTTTCAGAAAAGTTGCATGCATCATAATATGATATGAATGGGTCATCCAAATTTGGTACCGCACAAAAGCGGGCATCTTCAGGGAAGACATTATCTTCACATCCAGAAAAGTTGCAAATGGGTCATCCAAATTTGGGAATTCAAGGACGCTGTAGTGTATACATCTTAAAATGGCTTGATGAATACCACCTTCCTTTGAAGAATATCACATTAACTCCAACGAAATGATATTTTCGGATATGAATTCATATTTGAATTGGTTTTCCGATTTAATAAGGGAGAAATGTTATCAGGTCCGGTATAAGGAAAATGTGTATTTATAATGTGAGAAAATATGTAAATATTTTTATATATGGATTTAATATCTTGAATTTATATTAATATGTTTAATTTATAAGACTTAAATGATTTGTAAATATTTACATATTGTTAAAAGAAAAGTTGTAGTATTCATAAAAATTAAAAGTAATAAAAATAATAAAATTCAATTTGTTAGGTTATAATTTTGTTTTGATTAATAAAATTATAAATAACTTATTAGATAAAAGAAAATCATCATATACATATTATATTAAAATATATAACAAATAGTCTCTTCGTCATGGCAATAATGTGAAATCTGTAAAAATTGAAAGATTTAGTAATATCTTGTTATGTTATGATATTTAAACATTTTGATTGAGTTAAATTAAGCAAAAATAAAAATAAAAAAATAATAATTATAATGGTTAATTAAAACATTTTGCTTAATAAAATTAGATAAAAATAAAAATTTAATTAAAAATATATAATAATTATAACTATTAATTATTAATAACTAAACCATCCTGTATCTATTTTGACTCCATATTTATCAAGCTCAGAGGGATGAAATAGCAAATTTTTCTCAATTTTTACACTAAAAAAAAGTTTGCACCTCTAAAGATTTGATCTCGAAGCTTAATAGATTCAAAGTTAAGATAGATCTAGGTTGGCTGTGCCAAGAGAAGATGTGCAATGCAAGAAAGTATGTAAACATTTTTACATGTCAATATGTTGAATCTATATTAATATGTTCAATTCATAAGACATAAAAGCTTTGTAAATATTTACATATCCCCTAAATTCAATAATAATAAAAAGTTAAAAGTAACACAGAGCAAAATATGGGGGAGATGTAGTATTGGTAAAAAGTAAAAAAAATCATAATATACATTTCACATTAAAATATATAACAAATAAGTAGTAGTTATAAGTGAAGATCCATTTTACTTTATAAATTAAAATACTATTTCAATAACCATATTTAAATTTAATTAATAAGCACATGTAAACTTTAATATTAGAATAAATTTACAATATAACAATATTTTTAACCATAGATATTCACTCTCACTTTATTATAGATATTACTAATTTGTAAATAGACTTTGTTACAATATTATGGTTCATCAAATATTATATGCTCAAAAACTATCTCTCATTTTAGAATCAAAATATTTTATTTAAATTTAATTTTATAACATTTTTTTTAATTAAATCTAAAAAAAACAATATATAATTATTTTAAAATATATCTAAACCCTTTATCACATTAAAATATATAAAATATAAATAATAAAACACAGTAATCAAAATCCCAATCAAAATACCAATATCAACATTGTTCTCACATATCAGAACATCCAAAAATAAAAACTCAAGTCAACAAAAAAAGTCAACTCAAAATTCTTATCATGAAAGAGTTCCAAAAATAATCCTTTTAGGTTCTAGTTGGATCTTTCTATCGAAAATAATGTTCTCTTCCCATGCTTTAATCATAAAGCATTGTGGGAAGGCTTATAATATATTTAGATATATTAACAATATGTGTGAATATTTCTTGTAATAAGAGTTCACACATATTTCTTGTAATAAGAATTATATAAATTAATATTATATTAATGTTTTTTTGTTTGTTCAGTGGTTTGAGTTTATTAAAGATTATATCAAGTTTGAATTATGGCTTGAGAAACTCTTATGTATGGGCATTTAAGCCGTCAAAATTATCCAGGGATCAGTCTCGACTTGGGCCATATTAGCCCTTAACATGATTGGATTTTTGCCCACATATTTTCAATATACAAACACTATGTATATCAAGGGATTCAATCCGATCATGTGATCTACTAAAGCAAGACACTGAATCCTTCTACAAATCAATTGCGGAAAATAAACACGATCGCCAATCACAATGAGTAAAGAAAGAAGCAAATCAAACCACAGCACAGATATTTTCTCAGGGAAAGCTTGTTGCTCAAAACCCCTATGTCTCAAACAATTACAATGCACTCTTCTCACAAGAGTCTCTTACACTCTCACAACTATCTCACACTGACCCGGACAAAATCGACCAACACTTATCCAATTTCCTGCCTCTAATTAGCCTACCTTGCTTGCGCAATTCATGTGGAATGCAATCCCTATTCTTTAGGAAATTCAGTGTTCCAAAATTGCGCAATGCTCATAGGCAATCCTTTGGTTGTCTTACTGCATGCAGGCAACCTACTAATGATACACTTGATATTTAACATCCATTTAACCTTTGTTTCAACTGGGTCTCCATTGGAACTGACATGCATGCAGCTATTAATAGTAAATCATCAGTTGCATGGCAGATCATTGCATGTGAATTAAATCTGATTTAATTCACTTGATCTCTCACTAGTGCAACAAACAATTACAACTAGTTCAACTGGTTTTAACTCAATAAATTGAGTTAATTGATTTCTCATGCATTAAACTAATGCACTAACTGCAATTCAAACTCCATAACTAATAGAATCACTCTGCATGCCTCACCAACCACCCTCAACTCGAAGTTCATGAGTTAACTGAGTTTATCACACTCGGTTAACTATCACAAGTGATTATGAGATAAGATTACAATTTACTGCCCAATTTAATTAAGAGAAAATTAAATTAGACACACATTTCTTGTTGACTTTTCAACAAATAGCCTTTAACATGATTGAATTTTTGTCCAAAGATTTTCGAATCGATGACCTTCACATCACGAAATAACTTAGGAATACACCCAGTAAACTAATATTATATTAAAATTATAATAATAATAACCATGCATTTTTCCAAAAAAACATAACTTATCACTCTCTACATAAAATTTTCTTAAACTAAAATTTGGTAAACTTTATAAAAAAAAGTGGACTATCAATTTTTTCATTAATTTCCCTAGTGCAAAAAAATTCATACTAATCTCATTCAAAAGAAGCTCATACTAATCTCATTCAAAAGAAGCTCATAGTTGTTGCCCTTCTTAGTTTGTCCTTGATTGCACTTGCCAAATGGATTGAAACTAGTCTTGGTTCACCCATCAATTGATAAAAAAACCTAGGTTGCAATTCTATTTTTCCAAAGATTAACTCTTCATTTCACTTTGAGCTCCCATTGCATATCTTTGGAAATCATGTCTTAAAGATACCCTGCATGTGCTAGAGGAGTGTTAGCCTAAATGAGCGAGAGATTTATTGTCGTGACAATGGGAGGTCCCTTTCGGTTCTCCAAGGTCTCACTTGAATGATTTAGGGATTTATCACAAGAAGGCAAGTTGGAAAAGCCCCAAAATTTACAAAACAAAGAAAGGGGAAATGAGGTATGAGAAATAAGGGACCCCCATAAATATATAAAAAACTTGGGAAAACTTTATAATTTAGTAATCTTGTTGTTAACCAATCGTGATTAATTAGAAATAAAGTAAGTGCTAGACGTAATTATCCAATTTGAATCTCAAATATGTGAATCTACACACTTTCATAACAATATGACATGATATAAAAGTTGCATATTAGGATATAACATTATAACAATGTTGCACGTTTAGAAATATTCTTTTCTATCATTAAATAAATTTATATATGATTTATTTAATTAAGAGAAATATTGGACAATTGTCATCCAGTACCTTTGGAAAAATTTGACATAATCATGGTTGGTTTTTTCATCAAGGGTTTCTTGCTAATGTTTGTCTAGCTACTATCAAAGATGAGTAGGGCTAGGGCTCAAGCAGCTTCACGTGTAGTCAAGCCTATGCTACCCAACTCTCACATGTTTGTCTTCCTCTCAAGGCTGGAGTTTGGAACAATATTTAGCACTCCGATGCCTCCCAAAAGTGAATAATTTTAGCTAAATGGCTACTCATGGAAAAATTCTAATAGCAAGAAACCTTGAAAAAAGAGGTATCTTGGGTCCTAGATGTGTTCTATGTAGATTAGTTTGTGAAAATATTCCCCATCTCTTCCTTGATTGCTCCTTTTATAAGGTTGTTTGCAATTGGTTTTCCAAGGAATTAGTCACAAAATGCCATTCTCATGCTCTTAGTTACTAGATTATTAGAACAAACTCTATTCAGGCTCCTTCCTCGAAAAGACTATTTTCCAAAGAATTTTCACTACCCTCCCATAGTATGTTTGTTAGAAGCTTTGGCTTACACATAATAAATCCCTCTTCCAAGATGAGATTTCCAAGTTGGAGGGGTGGTCACTAAATCTATCTCCCTCCTTTATGAACATTTTAATCCCCACTACATCTCTCTTCCTCCATTCCATTTTTGTGAATCCTCATGGCTCTAGAGCTTTAATTTACATTCCACCTCCCCCTCCCTCACCCTTTCTTCTAAACCTAGATCATCCTAATAACTTCATCTCTCTATTCCTAAATTGTGCTTTTGGTTGTCCTCCATTCCTCTCATACTTTGTGTGTTGATGGTGCATCCAAAGGAATCCATGGGTGGCAGGAACAGTTATTGGGGGTGGTGGGGGGTTCATTTATGACCCTATAGGAAATATAGAAATTTCATATTCATGGAACTTGGGCATGGATTTCGACAATCAAGTTGAGGTTTATGCTATCCTTTTGGAAATTGATCTAGCCTCGTCTCGCTTTCTTCTACACTATGAGGATCAACAATTCTCTATGAATCTTTAAGAAAATAAATCATTGATAGAAAATGTGGGGATTCGGGTTATCAATGGACATTGATACTTTATCCAAATCCCACGACAAAATTCAAATTAACTCACCTCACCCTCTCATGAAACTTGTGCCACTCCAAAAACATTTTGAAGCCATGAATAAGATGTCTATGTCGTCACCCCTCTTTCCCTAATTACTTCACATTTATTGTAATAAATTCTTCTCACATTAATCTCTGGACTGTGGTGGGATCTATAACGGACCTTGTTGTCCAACCAATTAACCATTCTCCTGTGTGGTCCTGGTCTTGTGTGGTACAAACAACTATGCGCCCTAGAATATCTTTCTCGAGGTCTCTATATTAGTGGCATTTTCCTAGATCATGACCCTTGCATGCCTATGTTCCCGTGCCTTGTGGATTTCTTGTCTCCCTCTCTTAGCGAAATTGACCCCTTCTAGTTTGCATCATTAATATGGCTTTGTGAAGCCTCCCTACAGTCAAGTCCGTTCTCACTTAGTTGGTGGATGAAATTGCGGACATCCTTTCCTCCTCTTAATCCATGCACATTTGCTTACAATAATGGAGATTATGATTCAACACAGGGAGTTTATTCGGCAAATCCAAGGTGAGATTGATGTTGTCCATTGTTTTCTCTTTGATATTAGCTTTGGGTAACAACAAGCCTCTTTGGGATGCCACACCTCTAGAAATTCGAGGTCTTCTTCTCCAACTAAAGCAAATGATATCCTCCCAAACCTCAAAGCAGTTGCTCCAAAAGGCTTCTTCACTCACCCTCACTTACTGACTCTCCTCACTCTATATGATTTTAGTAAATGTTCTACTTTTGTATTTATGTGTTAAGACATATCTTCAGCTCTATACTACTACCCTAGATCCATCTTAACTTTGGATCTATCAAGCGTCGAGAGGGATCAAATCTTTCGAGGTGCAAACCTCTTTTTTGAGTGCAAAACTTGAGGAAATGTTTGCACCTCGAGAGATTTGATCTCTCTGGGAGCTTGATAGATCCCGAGTTAAGATGGTTCTAGGTTGGTTTATATATATATATATATATATATATATATATATATATATATATATATATATATATAATTTGACCAAATAACATATCATAGTAGGACATTACAACATCTCTTCTATAAAGTGTATCTCAACTAAAAAATTGTAATAAAATTAAAGTAAAAATAAATAAAATTATTTTGATTGTTAAATGAGAGATTGTTTTTGGGCATGTGATATTGATGAGCCATGGTATTGGTTCATGTTATTGTAACAAAATGTTAATTTATGAACATGTTCTATGCCATTTCAGATTAGGGCATAATACTGAAGGATATAGAACATACCATTAGATCGATGAAAGACAAGCCAAAACAGAGATGATGAATGGTGGCATTACGGCGATCAGCAGGATGCTTCTACCAGCAAAGTCTCCAATAGGTCATTTAGCCAAGCGTGTCACACATAACCCAGAACAACCCAAACAAAGAACAGTCCATATATATCACAGCTCCAACGCTATCCAGAGAGAGAGAATTCCTCCACAACAATGTGTGTCAAATGAACTCTAGTCTCTCCAATATATAGGAATCTTTGGGGGTGTGTGACACTGTCCTTTAAGACATTTAAGTCTATATTTTATTCTAGGCCGACCTAGCACATAAGTGGAATAAATTCAAAGTACATGTTCTGCTCATCCGATCAAGATGAACTTTAGATCAATCTTACACCTCTCTGAAAGAGGAGTCCAATAAAAATATTGGGATCGACATCTGAGCAACACAACCCGGAGTTTGGACCTAGTTGTCCAATTTTAACACAAAACCTATTTACACATTAATAATATTCATGGTAAAGTGAGGGTGAATATCCATGGTTAAAAATCTTGTTATATTGTAAGTATTAAGTTTTTATGTACTTATTAAGGAAATTTAAATATGGTTACAAATTTATTATTTTAATTTATATGGTAAAATGGACCTTAATTTATAACTACTATTTATATCTTATATTTTGTAATGTGATAGAGGGTTTAGATATATCTCGAAAGTAATTATATTTTTTTGGCTGTTAGGTTTAATTAAAAAATGTTATAAAATTAAATTCAAATAAAATATTTATAAAATATTTTGATTGTGAAATGAGAGATGGTTTTTGGGCATGTGGTATTGATGAGCTCAGTCATATGGGTGAGGGTGCTTAAGCATGCTCGACTGTCAAGAAGAGGATTTTTAGTGTTCATGCTCGACCATCACAAACTTAGTTCAATATTTTTTCAATAGAACATTTGTCATACTCACTTTTATGTCTTCTCCAATAAAAAAGATGCCTCCTATTGGAATTACTCTCCCAAGAAAAGACATGGTATTGTAACAAAGCCTATTTATAAGTTAATAATATCTATGGTAAAGTGGGCTTGAATATCAATGGTTAAAAATATTGTTATATTGTAAGTATTAAAATCATTATTTTAATTTATAAGGTAAAAGAGATATTAACATATACCTACTACTTATTTGTTATATATTTTAATGTGATATGTATATTATGATTTTATTTTATTTAATAAATTATTTGTAATTTTATTAATAAAAACAAAATTACAATAAAACAAATTGAATTTTATTATTTTTATTACTTTTAACCTTTTATTATTATTTAATTTAGCTGGTACAAATGTTTACAAATTCTTTGTGTCTTATAAATTGAACATATTAATATAAATTCAACATATTGAGCTGACATGTAAAAATGTTTACATACTTTCTTATATTACACCTACACATCTTCCCTACACTATGCTGTAGAGTGTCTCTCAGTGCAACAAGACTTTTTGTTGAATTTTAGAGTCTATCACTCCCAGAGAGGTTAGATGGAACCTTAGAGCATACTATCTCAGTATGGCCCCTCCAAAGTGAACTCTTAACTTCTATACTTCTGTAGCATCCGTCCATCTGGATGCAATTTTTCTAGATTAATACAAATCTATTGGCTTCTGCGGTAATAAAAAGTGGGTACATAAAAATTTGCTTGGTTTGTGGTTGTGATAGTGAAGCACATTCTTTGGGAGTACAAATTTTCCAAGGATTATTGGTGGTGGTTTGTGGTTGTGATAGTGAAGCACATTCTTTAGGAGTACAAATTTGCTAAGGATTATTGGCGGTATGTATAGGGTTAGCATTGAACCTTGTTTCAAGGAAAGGTTCATTAGTGAGCTGCACTCTTTGGAGATTCTTTCCACCTATTGCTCTATGTTTTTTTTAGGAACCTGACATTACCTAAGAGTAATTGCATTGTTCACTATTTGGGGACTAAGATGCCATTACATTTTCTCTGATTAGATCAATTCGTTTCAATCTTTTTGTAATGTATGGTTAGAAGAGGAATGTGTGAAAATTAGTGTTTTAAAAATCAGACTCGGGTTCTGATTCGGTCAAAGGTCGGCTCCGACTCTGACTCCGATTCGGTATCGACTCGACCGATTCAGTTTCAATGACTCGGTTTTTGTAAAAAATACATTAAATATTAATTTTTTTGTAAAAAAGACATAATTTTAAAGATTTTTATTCATGTTTCCAAACACAAAGCATTACAATATAGACAAAAGACAACATATGATCAAAGTAGGCTCATGAATATATCCATTATATCAAAATTGCACCCAGTGCACTATCCAATACATGATGATGATATAGAGATCAAAACAAAAAACATAAACAGGGAGGTTCTAAATGGCCTCCACAACAAAACATGAATAATCACTACTACTAGACATCTAACAAGCTAATGTCCTCTTCCTCAAACTCTGAACCAGAGGGGGAAATTGCTCGCTTCTCCTCTGAATCAACATCCTCAACTGGAACTATAGCCCTACCACCCTGAGATAAACGAGTTATGCGCCTTCATCGTGGCTGACTAGAGGAAGTACTTGCATCTGCAACTGGAGGGCTTGGGACTGGGTCTGCTACTAGTGGATCTGCATTGAGCATAACCTCTACCTGCGTATCGAAGTCCATCCCCACACCAATATCCTCATCAGAGTCAAACTCTGGTGGACAAGTCTCCACTACCCAATCTGATGTTGGATCAATATCTTCCAACACAATGGGATCTTAATCAGGTCTTTTGTTCAACAACTGGTTGCGTCTTAGTCAGAGGTTGTACTAGACATACACTAGATCATTTAACCTTTTTTGCTCCAAACGGTTTCTCTTCTTTGTGTGAATCCTCTCAAAGACAGACCAATTGCGCTTACACCTAGAAGCACTGCAAGTTTGGCTCAAAAATGCGGATTGCAAACCTATACAATTCAGGACAATGGCTACCAAATGCCTCCCACCATTGTGCTGCAAAAGATTAGTTTTAGTTAGCTCAACAATTTATATCCAACTTTGAAATTGAAATTATAAACAATTATACAAAATAATAAAATATGAATTTGAAAATTGAAATTCTTTGTTTACCTGGCTTATCTGATTCCCTTGCAATCCTTGCAAGGTTCTTGCTAAAGGTACCTGTGGCTTGGCTGAACACAGTGATCTGATTGTGTATCTTCAATTGGTCACTCTCTGTGGGGATCATGCGATCAATGCAGTCAATCAATCCATCTCTAACCTCTCCAGTCAAAGCTCTTGCTTCCTGAGCTTTATAATGATACCTTGGATTCATAAAATACCCAGCTACATGTATAGGGCGATGGAGTTGATTGTTCCATCTCTGATCAATGATTGCCCAAATGGGCCCATACTTACCCGCTCTGTCCTTGTATGCTGCCCTTATTTGTTCCTTTGCTTGATCCATAGCCTCATAAATGAAGCCCATAGCCAATCTTTCCCCATCCACCAAGCACAACACCTTAACTAGTGGCTTAGCAAGTTTCACAATATCTGCTGCCTTTTTCCAAAATATTTCTTCATTGACTTTCCTTTTCACATCTTTGCCATCCTGTTTGTGAGCCCACTGACATTAATTCCATTCATCACTAGAAAACAACTTTTGCAAGTTTCTATGTTGGTCAAGCATAGATTGCAATGTCAAAAAATGTGTTGCGAATCTAGTGATGGCAGGCCTAATAATTTCCTTGCCCCTTGTGTGTTTCCTCATCAGATTCAGAATCCATGAGTGATTGTAAATATATTTTGTGATGCTTTTGGCATGATCTATAGTGTTATTGATCCAGTCTATTTTTCCAATATCCTCAAGCATGAGGTCTATGCAATGTGCAGCACATGGGGTCCAAAAGATGGTTGGGTGTTTTTCCTCTAACAATTTACCAGCAAGAACATAGTTAGAGGCATTATCTGTGATGATTTGAACAACATTTTCCACCCTCGCCTCTTCAACAACCTCATCCAAAAGATGAAACAACAAATGTGCATCTTTCACCCTATCAGATGCATCAACTGATCTTAGAAACATGGTTCCCCGTGGGCAAAAGACAAGAAAGTTTATGATGGTATGGTTCCTCTAATCAGTCCATCCATCTGACATGATGGTACATCCTGTATGTGCCCATGAGTTTTTGAACTCTTTCAAATAATCATGAATGGACATAATCTCTTTTTGCAAAAGAGATCCTCTTAACTCATGCATAGTAGGGCCTTTGAAGCCCTTTCCAGCAGCATATATGGCATCAAAAATAGGTTCATAATATGGTGAATGAGTAGCATTGAAGGGAATATTAGCATAATACCACCATCTAGCAATGTAATCACAAGCAAAATCTCTCAATTATTTTTTACAAGCAAAATCTCTCAATTCTTTTTTCCAATGAGCATCTAAAGTGGGCTGCACTTGACGTCTACTTGGAGGACTAGGACCATGTGCACTATCAGAGGGAGAAGAGGGCATGAAAAAACTTTTGATAGTACGCTTATTTCTCATTGCACCCTTACCCTTTTAAGAAATAGACTCCATAGAGGGAGCAACATAGCGAAAGGGGTTTGATGCATTAGTGCAAGGGATAGATGAAGAACCCTCATAATCAAAAGTTGGGTTGACAAACATCATGTGTTGTATATTTCTCTTCCTCCCAATTTCAGCCTCTATTTCTTTTTGCCTAACTTTGTCCTCCTCAAACTTTTGAAATTGCTCTTTCAACTCTTTCATAATTTCCCCAATGTTTTGTGCTTCACATGGAGTAATTTGGCCTCTAAGACCATCCAAATGTAGTTTCAGTCTATGAATGCCACCTCCACCCTCCTTAATTTTTCTCTTACAAAATTTGCAATGCATTTGATCATCAACCATTTCAGCATATGCCCAAGCAACATCTTTCATTCTAGGGGCCATTTTGGACTGAGTTTTTGACTTGGAAAGAAAAGGTTTAAATCTGAAAATGAAAACAAAAAAAGTCTATTCATTCTATGTTCATTTCTTTCACCAAAAACTATGTTTACCATTTTCAGATTTGCAAAATAAATAAAACAAGCAAAGGCAGATTTTAGAAGAGAAAAAAAAAATACCTCTAGCCTCTAGCCTCCTCAATGCAGCTCCAACAAACCAACTTCTCATTGCTGCTCCAAAGCTTGCCCAATAAGCTCCTCACTGCTGCTCCAAAGCTTGCCCAAAAGACTCCTCAAAGCTGCTCCAAAACCAACTCCACAACTCTTTACAAATTCCTCACAAATGCTCACTAAAATTCAACGAGATAGATGTGAGGTATTGAGAGGGGTTGGGTAGGTTAAATAGGATGGGGAGGGGTTAGAGACACTAACAAAAACCTAACAGCAAAATAAAACCGGGTTTGAAGTTTGATTTTTTGAGTTTTGGGGGCCTGCGGCCAGTTGGGAACTGTCCGACTGATTTAGCTCAGGCTCGGCCGAGCCGGCTGGTTTGTGATTGAGCCGGCCGAGTCGGTGTACGGCTCGGCTGGCTTGGTCACAAACCGGCCGCCGGACCGGTTTTTCTATCGAGTCGGACTGGCCGGGGGTATGGCTCGGTCAACTTAGCCGATTCTGAGCCGGTTCGGCCGTTTTTTAAAACTATGGTGAAAATGCATAGAAATATAGATATTTCATATTCATGGAACTTGGGCATTGCTTCCAACAATCACAGTGAGGCCTATGCTCTCCTTCTGGACATTGATCTAACCTCGTTGACAATGTGCAAAATCTAGAAATCAAGGGTGACTCTGAAAATAACATTTTTCACTAATGCCTAAACACTAATCCCATCAATTCAACTCTGAATTCTATTCTCATTAGCATTCCACATTTCCTTCCACTCTTCTCCAAGTTCACTTTCTTCTGCACTATGAGGGTCTGTTGTAATCCTACAAGATTTCTGTATAGTTAGAATTTAGTTATATTCGATTAGGGAGATATAACTGTAACCTTGAGTTTAATGAATAAGGTACTTAGATCACCTCATTGCAATTTAACAATGGTATCAAGGTTTGTAAACTAATGAAGTCTTTGTATGGCTTGAAACAAGTGCCACGAGCATGGTATAAGAAACTAACTGAACATCTTCTTAAGTTAAATTATAAACATTTTGACCTAGATGATGCAACTCTTTTCGTTAAGAAAGTTGGAAGATTAGTTGTATATGTTTATGATTTGACGATCATAGGAAACAATGATGAATATATATCATCTATTAAGAAGGAATTGAAAAAGGTTTTTGATATGACAGATTTAGGTTTACTTCATTATTATCTTGGAATTGAAGTTGATGAAAAACCACAACATATTTCTTCTGACACAACATATTTTCATCTCTCAGAAGAAATATGTTGGTAAGTTATTGAACAGATATAGTATGATGAATTGTAATCTCGTTGCTACACTAATGGAGCATAATTTGAAACTCACTTCCGAAGAAGGAAAACCATTTAAAGATCCAAGAAAGTATAGGCACTTGTTGGAAGTCCGATTTATTTATCTATTACTTGTACTGATATAATCTTTGTTGTCAGAATAGTTTCCAGATTTATGCATAATCCTTGTGATGGGCATTAGGCAGCAACAAAAAGAGTTTTGAAATATTTAAAAGGAACCCAAACTTATGACATCAAATATTCCAAAATTTTAGACTTCCTTCTTGCTGGTTATTCAGATTCCGATTTTGATGGAGATAAAGAGAATGGAGTCTCAACTTCTGGTTATTTGATGAATCTTGGATCAACAACCATCAATTGGAGATCACACAAGCAATCTGTTCTTGTTGATTCTACCACCGAAGCCGAATATGTTGCAGAAGGCCACTAAGGAAATTATTTGGTTTCGGAAAATACTCGAAGATTTGCAGGAGAAATGAAAAGCTTCAACTCCTCTATTTGTCGACAACTCTTCTGCAATTAAGTTGGCCAAGAATCCAAAGTTTCATGATCGAACCAAACATATCAACACCAAGTATCATTTGATTCGACATCATGTAGAGGCCAAAACAATTCATCTGACACATTGTCCAACTTCAGAACAAATTGCAGATATTTTTACCAAAGCATTGGGGCGTGAAAAGTTTGAAAATTTTAGATCTTTACTTGGTATGTCAGATGTCTTTTCAAACTAAGGGGGGAAATGTTGTAATCCTACGAGATTTCTGTATTTTTAGGCATATAGTTAGAATTTTGTTATATTCGATTAGGGAGATATAACTGTAATCTTGGAGTAATAATGTAACCTTGAGTTTAATGAATAAGATACTGAGATCACATCATTGCAATTTAACAGGGTCAACAACTCTTTATCGGATATTTAAGAAAATAAGTCATTGATAGAAAATGTGAGGTTTCGGTTTATCAATGGACAACGATCTCTTTATCCAAATCCCATGGCAGACCTCAAATTAACTCATCTCAACCTCTCATGAAACTTGTGCCACTTAAGAAATATTTTGAAGCAATGCATAAGATGTCTCTTTCCTCACCCTTCATGCCCTCATTACTACACCTTTATTGTAATAATCTCTTCCCACATTGCTCCTTGGACAACAGTGGGATCTTGCATGCTACAATGTGTGAAAATTCTACTGCAGTGTATTCGTTTATTTCCTCCTACTTGATTTAATTTACAAAAGTTATTTCCAGAAATTAGATTAAGAAAATACTGAAAATAAACACAACTACAACCTACACATGCAGATCATTTACTGAATAATTCACTCATGCAACAAAGTGACACATGGATTTTTGGACATAAGTCCCTGGAAAAACCCAAAGCGGGAAAACCGGTTCAGCAGATATGAGGGTTTTATTATTAAGTAGTTCTTAGTACAACAAATCTGGGTTCCAACCTTGGAAAACCTGACAAAGAATAAAATATATAAAAATTGCAGCTAACCTGAAGATCTAGTGCCAAATATCTAATTGATCCACACCCTCAAACGAGATTTACAGGACTCAGTCTGGATCTGTCCCTAGAAACCCTCAATGCTGCTTCTGAAGCCCCAACGTTGCCCTGGAGGGATTGCATCAGCCTTTGCGTGGCTCTAGGAGGGCCTGTGTCACCCTAGAAGGGTCTACGGTGCCCCTGCATTGCCTCTGCTTGGCCAGCATTAGCCCAGCGTGGTCCTAGCTGCCTCTGCGCTGTCCCTGCTGCTCTGCGTGGATCTAAAGCCTCTCTGCGCTGTCCTTGTGGCTGCTCCTCTTGCCTCTTGTTGTCTCTTGGCCTTGGAATCAGAACACTCCCTTGGCCAATACTACCCCTAATTGCAAGATATTCCACTGGAAATTCTTAGCAAACCCGCCCTAGAATTCCAGATCTATTCCTCAATTCTACAAAAATTGTGTGTCTTCAACTGACCCTCAAGCCTTTCTCTATAATTTTTCGTTGAACCCTTCAATAACCGAGATTAAATCATCCATCAACGACTGAGATTAAAAGACTGCTTGATCCATGTGACTTAAGACAATTTGAGCACATGTGTTAATTAATTCACTTTAATTATTTTATTTTCCTAAGTTTAGACTCAGGAAATCCATTAAAATAATTAATTATTTGAATAACTTGAACACAACTTGAAATTTCTTAAATCCATTTCTGGGTCTTGTAGATCAAGTGTACTCTAGTCCCTCCACAAAATTTGGGAGCTAGAGCACAACTGATGCTACTCCAAATACACAAAATCTCAACACTCCCTCTTAGCATCAGAAGTGTGCTCTAGCAATACATCACACCATGTATCACAAGATCTTGAGTACTGGATCTATGCTGTTGATGCTTGGCCTGCTGCCCTCCATCTACTGCACTGCTGCCCATGCCATTGCCACTGACATTGCCACATCTGTACTGCAACTCCCTCTCAAATTGCTGCATCATGCTGCCTATAGCACTGCCACTGCTAACTATTGCACTGCAACTCAGTTGCTGAGAAGTAAGCAACTGAAAGACTCTGCCCAACTGTTTGATAGACAATTCAAGTTGCCCTCCACCACTGAAGTTCCCTGGATGCTAAATCAAGTTGTCCACCCGGAGACATTGTCATGTTGCAACACTGCACTGCGTGAGCCTAGCTTCTCTGCGCTGTTGAAGTCCCATCAGCCTCTCTGCGCTGCTGCCTCTACATTATGCTGCTCCCTCTTCATCTCTGCAGCTCCCTCTTGCTCTTCAATGCGATCATTTGCAACCATCTCCTGACTCATCCCGCTACCGTCTTAAGGCTCCCGTAGCTCGTATGTGATCTAAGAGTAGGGTTGAATCAAGGATTTCGCCACAAAAATATGGATACTCTATATATCCATGTCACCCCACCTCTTCTCTTGAGGTGCATGAGCACTCATGGTTACATCATCATCAGAGCCATCATCATTTGCTGCTGCAGCCTTGGAATCATAAGCTCCTTTGTCCTTCCTCTTAGGACAACTACTGGCGAAATGACCAAGATCACCACAGTTAAAGCACCAGACCTTGGAGAGGTCCTTCTTCTTCTTCCCTTGATGCAAGGGCTGCATCCTCCTCCTCCACTGATGGACTGCTTCTTGGTGATCCTCCTAATCTCCTCTTGGTGTAGAATAGCCCATGTATCTGCCCATGATGGTAACGATGCCCTTCCCATAATGCTCTAGACAAATGTTTCCCATTCTTCAGAGACAACATTCAGGGTCGTCCTCACTAGGAGCCCTTCATCTGGATTTGCACCCATGTCAATCAGTTAGTCACAGATAGATTGAATTCCGAAGAGGAATGGATCTATCTCTTCACCCTTCATCATTTGGAACATAAACATCTTATTCTCAAGAAGCATTCTTCTTTGCACATAACCTCCTTGGTACATCACTTCTAAAGCTGACCACATGTCATGTGCTGTATTCTTACCGGTAACATGAGGGATCACGTGGTCCTTGACTCCATCTATGATCAACCTCTTCGTCCGTGCTTGATTTTCTTCATATTTCTTGAGTGGATCTGCATCGGTTGGTACAACAAGCGTCTTCTTTGCATGATCTTTGAGACCATACTCATCCAGAACTAAGAGGATTCTGGTTTTCCATATAACATAGTTGGACATGCCATCCAATCTATCTTGATCCATCAGTCCATATCAAGCCATCTTTGCTCAGATATGAAGAAAACAATACTTCTCCCTATGGATCTGGGTTTCTTGGTGACTAGAAACCCTCTAGCAACTACTTCTTTCTGCACACTGACTTCCCTCCTGGAAATCTTCCACCAAAACTCAAGCGGACAGTATTCTCCGATCCTCCTAACCGAATCTCAGATCTGTTTGGCTCATATCTGATGAATGACTGTCTTCCTCCCGCCTTTTTTTCCTTAGCTAGGCACAATTCTGCACCTGCAGAATCTCTACCCCACCAACACTACTGAAGATCTGAAGCACTGCTTCTGGATCTTGGAAAAATACTTTTGAAACAAGAGAAGTGATTGGACAACGTCCTCCTGGCTGCCCCAACATAGTCCCAACGCTACTCAAAAGTGGACTGCGTAACCCCAGACTGGGTGATGCAGTCCTTACGCTGCTCTGGGAAGGGTCTGCGTAAGCCTAGAGGCCTTCTGCAGCTTCAGCACTGTCTCTTGGATCTGCTTTCCCTTGTTATCAAGATGCCCTTTCCAGATTTGTTGCTTCTTTTGCGACCCTGCAGAAAAATATTTCTTCAGCGAATTTGCTGGAGATTCAGCTTGATCTGTTATCGCTCTGATACCATGTGAAAATTCTACTACAGTGTATTTGTTTATTTCCTCCTACTTGATTTAATTTACACAAGTTATTTCCAGAAATTAGATTAAGAAAATACCGAAAATAAACACAACTACAACCTACACATGCAAATCATTTACTGAATAATTCACTCATGCAACAAAGTGACACATGGATTTTTGGACATAAGTCCCCAGAAAAACCCAAAGTGCGAAAACCGGTTCAACAGATATGAGGGTTTTATTATTAAGTAGTTTTGAGTACAACAAATTTGGGTTCCAACCTTGGAAAAACCGACAGAGAATAAAAGATATAAAATCTGCAGCTAACCTGAAGATCTAGTGCCAAATATCTGACTGATCCACACCCTCAAACGGGATTTACAGGACTCAGCCCGGATCTGACCCTAGAAACCCTCAACGCTGCTTCTGAAGCCCCAGCATTGCCCTGGAGGGATTGTGTCAGCCTCTGCGTGGCTCTAGGAGGGCCTGCGTCACCCTAGAAGGGTCTACGCTACCCCTGCGCTGCCTTTGCTTGGACAGCGTTAGCCCAGTGTGGCCCTAGCTGCCTTTGCGCTGTCCCTGTTGCCCTGCATGGCTCTGAAGCCTCTCTGCGCTATCCTTGTGGCTGCTCCTCTTGCCTCTTGTTGTCTCTTGGCCCTGGAATCAGAACATTCCCTTGGCCAATACTACCCCTCACTGCAAGATATTCCACTGGAAATTCTTAGCAAACCCGCCCTAGAATTCCAGATCTATTCCTCAGTTCTACAGAAATTGTGTGTCTTCAACTAACCCTCAAGCCTTTCTCTTATACTTTTTCGTTGAACCCTTCAACGATCGAGATTAAATCATCCATCAACGACTGAGATTAAAAGACTGCTTGATCCATGTGACATCCATGTGACTTAAGACAATTTCAGCACATGTGTTAATTAATTCATTTTAATTATTTTATTTTCCTAAGTTTAGACTTAGGAAATCCATTAAAAAAATTATTTATTTGAATAACTTGAACACAACTTGAAATTTCTCAAATCCATTTCTGGGTCTTGTAGATCAAGTGTACTCTAGTCGCTCCACAAAATTTGGGAGGTAGAGCACAACTTATGCTACTCCAAATACATAAAAGCTCAACATAATGGACATTATTGTCCGACCTATTAATCATTCTCCAGTGCGGTCATCGTCCAGTGTGGTATAAACAATACGCACCTTGGGATATCTTTCTCAAGGTCTCTATATTAGTGGCACTTTCCTCGGTCGCCACCCTTTCATGCCTGTGTTCTTGTGACCTTTAGATTTCCTATTTGCCTCTCTTAGCAGAATAGTTCCCTTCTCGTTTGCATCATCGGTATGGCTCTGTGAAGCCTCCCTATAGTCAAGTCCATTCTCACTTAGTTGGAGGATGAAATTGTGGACATCCTTTTCTCCTATTAATCCATGCATATTCACTTTGTCAAGTTATTTGGAAGTTGGGCTAGATACAATAATGGAAATTATGATTCAACACAGTGAGTTTATTCGACAAATCTAAGACGATATTGATGCTGTCCATAGTTTGCTCTCTAATATTAGCATTGGGTGACAACAAACCTCTTTGGGATGTCACTCCTCTGGCAATTCGAGCTCTTCTTCGACAACTAAAGCGATGATATCCTCCCAAATGTCAAAGTAGTTGCTTTAAAAGGCTCCTCTACTCATCCTCACTTATTGGCTCTCCTCCCTCTAGGTTTTCAGTAAATGTTCTACTTTTGTATTTATGTCTAAGGAGTATATCTCCAGCTCTATACTACAAGACATTTTGCTGAATTTCACAATCTATCACCCCTAGAAAGGTTAGATGGAATCTTAGAGCCTACTATCTTAGTATGGTCCCTCTAAAGACAATTCTTAACTTTTGTACTTCTGTAGAATCCATCTGGATGCAATTTTACTAGATTAATACATATCTATTGGTTCCTGTGAAAAAAAAAAAAAAAAATCTTGTATGGCCCAAAGTGGGCACATAAAACTTTGCTCGGTTTGTGGTTGTGATCGTGAAGTGCATTCTTTGGGATTGGGAGTACAAATTTGCTAATTAATGTTGGCGGTATATCCAGGGTTAACATTGAACCTTGTTTCAGGGGAAGGTTCATTGGTGAGCTGCATTCTTTGGAGATTCTTTCCACATAATGATTTATGCTTTCTTAGGAACATGGCACTGCCTAAAAGTAATTACATTGTTCACTATTTGGAGACTAAGACGCAATAACATTTTTGTTGATTAGATCAATTCGTTTCAATCTTTTTGTCGTGTATAGCTAGAAGAAGAATGTGTGAAAATGCACAAAAATATCTAAATTTCATATTGATGGAACTTGGGCACTGCGTCCAACAATCGAGTTGAGGCCTATGCTCTCCTTTTGGACACTGATCTAGCCTAGTCCTGCAATGTGAAAAATCTGAAAATCACAAGTGACTCTGAAAACACCATTTATCACCTATGCCTAAACACTAATCCCATCAATTCAACAATGAATTCTATTTTCATTCACATTCAACATTTCCTTTTGAATTATATTTTCATTTGTATTCAACATTTCCTTCCACTCTTCTCCAAGTTTGCTTTCTTCTACACTATGTGGATCAACGACGCTCTAGCATATGTTTAACCAAATAAGTCATTGATACAAAATGTGGGCTTCGGGTTATCAATGGACAATGATCCTTTATCCAAACCCCATGACATACTTCAAATTAAATCACCTCACCCTCTCATGAAACTTGTGTCACTCATAAAATGTCTTCTTCGTCACCCTTCATGTCGTCATTACTTTGCGTTTATTGTAATAAACTCTATCCACATTGCTCCTTGGATTGCAGTGGGATCTTCCACACTACAATGGACATTGTTGTCCGACTAATTAATCATTCTCCCATGTTGTCCTCGTCCATTATATTACAAACAATTAAGCGCCATGAGATATCTTTCACGAGGTCTCTATATTAGTGGTATTCTCCTCGGTCGCCACCCTTGCATGCCTGCCTTCTTGTGCCCTATGGATTTCTTATTTACATATCTCAGTATAATTGGCCCCTTCTGTTTTGCATCATCGATATGGCTCTGTGAAGCCTTCTCGCAATCAAGTCCGTTCTAACTCAGTTGTAGGATGAAATTGTGGACATCTTTCCCTCCTAATCCATGCATATTCACTTTGTCAACTTGGAAGCTCGGCTAGATACAATGGTAGAAATTATGATTCAACACACGGATTTTAGTTGACAAATCGAAGATGAGATTGATGTTGTTTGTGGTTTTCTCTTTGATATTAGAATTGGGTGACAACAAGCCTCTTTGGTATGTCACTCCTCTAGCAATTCAAGTTCTTCTTCTCCAATTGAAGCGAATTCTATCCTCCCAAACCGCAAAGCATTTGCTGCAAAATGCTCTTGTACTCACCCTAAACTTACTGGCTCTCCTCCCGCTATAGGTTTTCATTAAATGCTCTACTTTTGTATTTATGTGTTAGGAGTATATTTCCAACTGTATACTACAAGACTTTTTGTTGAATTTCACAGTCTATCACTCCAATAAAGGTTAGATGGAATCTTGGAGGCTCCTATCTGAGTATGACTATGGCCCCTTTGAAGCCTCCCCGCAATCAAGTCCGTTCTAACTCAGTTGGAGGATGAAATTGTGGACATCCTTCCCTCCTAATCCATGCATATTCACTTTGTCAACTTGGAAGCTCGACTAGATACAATGGTAGAAATTATGATTCAACACAAGGATTTTATTCGACAAAGTGAAGATGAGATTGATGTTGTTTGTGGTTTTCTCTTTGATATTAGCATTGGGTGACAACAAGCCTCTTTGGGATGTCACTCCTCTAGCAATTCAAGTTCTTCTCCTCCAATTGAAGCAAATTCTATCCTCCCAAACCTCAAAGCATTTGCTGCAAAAGGCTCTTGTACTCACCCTAAATTTAATGGCTCTCCTCTCTCTATAGGTTTTCAATAAATGTTCTACTTCGTATTTATGTGTTAGGAGTATATTTCCAACTCTATACTACAAGAATTTTTGATGAATTTCACAATCTATCACTCCAATAAAGGTTAGATGGAATCTTGGAGGCTACTATCTGAGTATGACTATGGCCCCTTTGAAGCCTCCCCACAATCAAGTCCATTCTAATTCAGTTGGAGGATGAAATTGTGGACATCCTTCCTTCCTAATCCATGCATATTCACTTTGTCAACTTGGAAGCTCGGCTAGATACAATGGTAGAAATTATGATTCAACACAAGGATTTTATTCGACAAATCGAAGATGAGATTGATGTTGTTTGTGGTTTCCTCTTTGATATTAGCATTGGGTGACAACAAGCCTCTTTGGGATGTCACTCCTCTAGCAATTCAAGTTCTTCTTCTCCAATTGAAGCGAATTCTATCCTCCCAAACCTCAAAGCATTTGCTGCAAAAGGCTCTTGTACTCACCCTAAACTTAATGGCTCTCCTCCCTTTATAGGTTTTCAGTAAATGTTCTACTTTTGTATTTATGTGTTAGGAGTATATTTCCAACTCTATACTACAAGACTTTTTGTTGAATTTCACAGTCTATCACTCCAATAAAGGTTAGATGGAACCTTGGAGGCTACTATTTGAGTATGACTATGGCCCCTTTGAAGACAACTGTTAACTTTTGTAGCATCCATCTAGATGCAATTTTTCTAGATTAATACAAATCTATTGGTTCTCGTGAAAAAAAGAAGCTTGTCTAGCCCTCAGTAGGAACATAAATCTTTGCTTGCTTTGTGGTTGTGATAGTGAAGCACATTCTTTGGGACTTAGGATTACAAATTTGCCAAGGGTTGTCGGTGGTAAATCTAGGGTCAACATTGAACCTTGTTTCAGGGGAAGGTTCACTAGTGAGTTGCACTTTTTGGAGATTCTTTCCACCTATTATTCTATGCTTTCTCAGGAACTTGGCATTGCTTAAGAGTAATTGCATTGTTCACTATTTGGAGACTAAGATGCAATTACATTTTTGCTCATCAAATCAATTAATTTCAATCTTTTTGTAGTGTATTAGAAGAGGAATGTGTGCAATTGCATAGAAATATAGAAATTTCATATTCATGGATCTTGGACATTGCTTCCAACAATCAAGCTAAGGCCTATGCTCTCCTTTTGGACATTGAATTGGCCTCGTCCTACAATGTGCAAAATCTTAAAATCATGGGTGACTTCAAAAACACTATTTGTCACTTATGCCTAGACACTAATCCCATCAATTCAACTCTAAATTCTATTTTCATTTGCATTCAACGTTTCCTTACACTCTTCTCCAAGTTCGCTTTCTTCTACACTATGAGGATCAATAACTCTCTAGCATATCTTTAAGCAAATAAGTCATTGATAGAACACGTGAGGGTTTTGGTTATGAATGGACAATGATACTTTATCCAAATCCCATGAAAAAATTCAAATTAACTCACCTCACCCTCTTATGAAACTGGTGCCACTCAAGAAATATTTTGAAGCCATGCATAAGACGCCTCATTTGTCACCCCTCATGCCCTCATTGATTTGCGTTTGTTGTACAAATTCTTCCCACGTCGCTTCCCAAATTGTAGTGGGATCTTACACGTTAGAATGGACATTGTCATCTGATTGATTAATCATTCTTCCATGTGGTCCTCGTCTGATGTGGTACAAACAATTATGTGCCTTGGGATATCTTTCTCGAGGTCTCTATATTAGTAGCATTTTCCTCGGTCGCCACACTTGCATGCCTGCATTCCTGTGCCCTCCTGATTTCTTATTTCCCTCTCTCAACAGAATTGGCCCCTTCTGGTTTGCATCATCAGTATAGCTCTATGAAGCCTCCTTGTAGTCAAATCCATTCTCACTTAGTTGTAGGGTGAAATTTTGGACATCCTTTCCTCCTCTTAATCCATGCATATTCACTTTTTAGCTTAGAAGTCGGGCTAGATACGATGATGGAAATTATGATTCAACATAGGGTGTTTATTTGACAAATTCAAGATGAGATTGATGTTGTCAGTTGCTTTCTCTCTAATATTAGCATTGGGTGACAACCGTGCTCTTTGGGATGTCACTACTCTAACAATTCAAGCTCTTCTTCTATGATTAAAGCAAATGCTATCCTCCCAAACCTCATAGCAACTGTTCCAAAAGGCTCCTCTACTCACCCTGAACTTACTGGCTCTCCTCCCTCTATATGTTTTTAGTAAATGTTCTACTTTTGTATTTATGTGTTAGGAATATATCTCCAGCTCTGTAATACAAGACATTTTGTTGAATTTCACAGTCTACCACTCCTAGAAGGTTAGATGGAATCTTGGAGTCTACTATCTCAGTATGGCCCCTCTAAAGACAACTCTTTAACGTTTGTACTTTTGTAGCATCCATCTGGATGCAATTTCACTAGATTAATACAAATTTGTTGGTTCCTTTGAAAAAAGAAAAATCTTGTCTAGCCCAAAGTGGGCACATAAAACTTTGCTTGGTTTGTGGCTGTGATAGTGACACACATTTTTTAGGAGTACAAATTTGCTAAGGATTGTTAGTAGTATATCCAAGGTCAACATTGAGCCTTGTTTTAGGGGAAGGTTCACTGGTGAGCTGCACTATTTGGAGATTCTTTCCACCTGTTGCTTTATGCTTTCTCAGGAACCTGGCACCGTCTAAGAGTAATTGTACTGTTCACTATTTGGAGACTAAGATGCAATTATGTCTTTGTTGATTAGATCAATTTGTTTCAATCTTTTTGTAGTTTATGGCTAGAAGAGGTATGTGTGCAATTACTCGCTAAAGGATATTTGTTGATAAAAAATGATAACGAGTGAACAACTATTTTGTTTTTATTAATGTTCCATCAAGTTTCTAGGACATGGGGAAATGCACTTTAGGGACATGTGGAGATACCCTCTAAATTTTAAGGACCATCATCATGCATGGGGACACTAAGGTCACTAACATGGGGCATGTTACTGCTCAAACTAGCAGGTGTCCTAGGAGGGGATCCTATAAAGAAACTACTAGGTCAAGGGGCAACAATGGAGCAATAGCCCACTATCACCTCAGCGAAGGCTCCCTGCTCTTTACAAACTTTCACTAATGGCAGGAGACTCGGTATAAGAGGAATCACATGGATGAGTAGAATAGTGAATGGATAAAGGGTGATTCCTAGAGCCTATTTGCAAGAGAGACTCAATTATGTGGCTTACTTGCTTAAGAAGCAAGGTGATGGGCTCTCTGGGAAGGGCTATGAGGATACTTAAGCCTAGGGTTTGAGAATATCTCCTGACAAGAGGCTTCTTAGGTCTAAGGATCCTTGTGAAGAAATGGCTTAGATGTAATCCTTGTAGAATATGAGATACAAAGTTGCGGGACCATAAAGAAGCCAAGTGGACCCAAACTAGGTCAAGGGTATGGAGTTGATTACTCAAAGAAGGGCTTGACTTAATTGGGGAGGAGAATAGGATCAAAGGACTAATTTTCTTTTGAAATACAAATACAATGATCCAAGTGAGGACACTAACCCAAATTAGCGTAGGGCAAGAGATGGTCTCGTGGCTAAGGCTTGCTATATCTCAGGATTCCACTGTTAGAATTGCTTGAAATTTGGAGGACCCCTTGAGCAAACTACAACGCAATAGTGGACCAATTTTCAAGGTGTTTGGATGGCTACAAAGAGATTCGTTTGATGCCCTAGGTGACCTTTTAGGGTTAGGCCTAGAAATTGGAAAAGTGAAAAAAAATTAAAATAAAGGTAAATTTGACTACCAAAGGGATACAAGGATCAATGCCTTATTGCTTGGGCTTAATGGAGTCAAGATACACATAGATCATGAATTTTCGTGATCTAAGTAGCCCTAATTGATCTTTGCTAGCCTCTCCAAGGGCAACAACTAGATCAATAGAGATTTATACTTCAATTTTGCAAAGAAGACAAAGTTTCGAGGTCTTTAACCTAAGAGGTGCCTCTAGAAACATTCACCCAATCCCTCAAAGGTCAACGCATGCATTTAATCACTTATTCAAAGTCCAAGAAGAATTTCATATTACATTTAAACCATACAAGAATAAAGATAACAACATACATGCAGTTAACTAGTAAGATAACAATAATAACATCAAAATTTTGACTTACATGAGCGATAGAGTATATCCATTTATCAACTTCGCATTAGAGAAGCTCCAAAGACAATAGTGAAAATCCAAACATCATAGTGCATCAAGAAAAGCTCCAAAAATTCATCCCAACAAAAAGTGCGAAAATCTCACAAGAGATACCAATCCAATCCAAGTGATGATGAGAGGAATGAATCACCTCTCGTCCATTTATACAATCTCTAAATAGTTTGATTTTCCTAATTAGGCATAATTAAGCCCCAAATAAAAATAATGTACAATAATAACATCCCTCGGTGACAAGCCCACCAAGATAGCTCAATAACATAAAAATAAGCCTCTCAAGAGGGCAAAATGATGAACATAATGGGTCATTGGGTCATTGAGAAGGCCTAATGAAGTCTGAAATGTGCCA
Source organism: Pinus albicaulis (assembly GCA_034641835.2). Classification (NCBI taxonomy): domain Eukaryota; kingdom Viridiplantae; phylum Streptophyta; class Pinopsida; order Pinales; family Pinaceae; genus Pinus; species Pinus albicaulis. The sequence continues at coordinate 1,353,460,561 of CM076579.1, forward strand.
TGGTGAGAAAATGGACTCCAAACATAGTGGAAGAAGGGTTGGCCCCTTGTTTTCCAAGCAAGTCACTGTGGTGCTCCCAAGTGGGTGTGGGGGCACAAGGACATCCTCAAGGGTCTCCAAGTGGATCGAAAATGCTTGTAAACCATCTATAAGAGCTACGAGGATGACATAAGCCCTCCCTTTGTCTCCTGTAGTGAGACACATCCTCATTTGGACCCTAGAACATCTGTCAAGTGTATGGTGCAAGTGTGGAGCCAACTGGGCATGGTGAACCAGGTGCAACATCCTCATCCAAAAGGTGGAACACAACCAATCAATGAGTTGTGTTGGGGATCCATGAAGTACTCTCTGCTATGGTGGAGGCCCATGACTCTCAACGCTCACCCTACAAGTGCCAATGTGGCCCTCTCAAGGGCTAGGACCTCGTATAGGGAGGCCAAGCCCCAAATGGAGACCAACCTGTAATCTTGCATAATATCCAATGCATCCCCTTGCCCTCCAATACAAAAAATCATTAGAATAATCAAGTAAAAGAGCTTACAAGTCATGGAATCAGTGGGGCACTTCATGGTGGCATGCTCTTCCATAATGAGCATTGGCATGTACAAGTGTCTCCAAGCTCAATAAGGGGGTTAATCAAGGACCCTATTAGGTGTTTTCAACCTTTAAAGGGGGTCAGATGTCCATGGTACATCCATCAGGTGGAAAATGATATAGTGATGGAAAAAAGTGAGGGTTAGGGGGATGCTCCAAGCCACATGCCATGGTGCAAGGGTAGCTATAATAAGGGAAGCCCACACCTGGGTATATGAGTGTAGGAGGGAGCAAATCGTGTTTCATGAGTTACCCCGACCTTTGTTTTTCCATCCTTCTTCATATGCCTTTTTCATTTGATTGATTTTTCTTCATAATTGCTTGGGCCTCTAGGGGATGAGAGCATGATGTGTAGGATGTAGCAATAGTTGCCCCTTTTTCAGGTCGGGCATTTCATTACCCACCAGGGGTTGGGACAATCATGGGTTCCTTAATGATGGAGTGGGCTCATCTAGAGCCCATAAGAACCGGGGTGATGGCCATGGATAAGGGGTAGAGTTCATGTTTGGCTTTGCCCACGTGCTAAATTTGTATGTCCTAACCATCTTTTGCATTTTGTGGTACATTTCCTGTTGAGAGTGGCCAAATTATGCTTTTTCTTTTCTCTTTAGCTGCATCAACCTCCTGGGCATCGTTCCAGGCCTGACCCAAGGTGTGGACAAGGGGAGGGGGATGCTAACCCTATGTGGACCCAATGGACACATGTGGACCCGGATGGGAAAATGATGAATGGGTTCAAGATGAGCAGAAGGGAGTGATGTATATGGTGTCGAGAAGCGGGGCCACACAACCAAAATCAAAATTTCCCATGTAGTGTTAATCCTGAAGCTAATGGCTAGTAAAGGAGATCCTACTGGACTAGGATACAAGGGTAACCACCAAATTGAGCAGAGGAGACAAAAGTACAGACCTAGCCCACACTTTCGTCTGAATCCCCCCACCAATCCATGCCCAAAAGTGTCCATGAAAAGTCAGGAAAATTACCCAACTATACCAATGAAAAGTCATTCCTTCGGGGTTGGGAGGCCCACGTTCAAACATGCAATCATAACAGATGGGTGAGGGACCACATGGCTGGCTCAGGTCACGGAGAAATGGCACATCAAGCTATCTAGTGGCTGCAAGGGGCTGTCGGCTGCTGGCTGAGGACAATCTAGGAGAAAATTTTCTCCTATGGCTGTCACCCACAAAGTGGTGGGTAATAGGGCCATCTTTAAAATTAAGAAAAAAGATAAAAAGGAGGAAGAAATTAGCAGTACAACTCAGAGTAATTCCAAATGGAGTGTAATTGTGTAAGTGTCAAATATAGATGGTAAAATATATGTAGAGCCTTTAGGTAAATTGTTTAAGCCTTTTTACAACTTTCATTTTTCCTTTTAAAAGGTGAGGTGTGAGGGTGTGAGCCTAGATGTCCTGCTTTTAGGTAAGGGGTTCTCACAAGCCCATTTTTCTGCCACATGCACTCTGCACACTGGCAAATGTTTCATGGAATTCTGCAAGAATGGGGCATGGCGAAACATTTCGCCAGGTGCCCCTCCTGGTCCTCCAAAGCACGGGGAGTGTATCCCCGCTTAACACTGGATTTTATTTCTGTCCCAGTAGTGCTGAGGAAGAGGATATGATTCATCATTGTATATAGTATATATCGTTCCTCTTCCTCAGCACTACTAGGACATTTATAAATCTAACGTTTACTTCAAGAGACTTCACATTTTCTTTTCAATGTACATCTAGAATTTCTATATTTTTAATTTTTTTCCTGTCGTACAGATATTTCTTGTAAACTGATTATGATGAGTGGTAGAATTATTGGGTACACAAGTGTATGTGGTACATATATTTTTAAGTGTTGATGTCTGTATTGAACTATTTTCCTACAGTTCAGAAGAATGGATTGGAAGATGTAGCAGACTATCTTTCTTCTTTTAAGTACTGTTGTAATATCTTCTGTGCAATTTTCACTAAAAATGAGGTTCCCGTGCACTAATAACCATTCTTCAAATTTTTTCCATATTTTGGTTGATAGCCAGCCGGTAATGAAATAAGTATGGTACTCTAGCAGGTTGTCCTTGATGAAGAAATAGATCATGTACGAGTGGTCACACTAAACAGTCCTCGTAAATTGAATATTATTACTTTAAAAGTGGTAAGATAAATTCCTTCACTTTTCACTTGGATTTTTATATAATTTCAAGGGTCAAGTCATATTTATCCCCTTGTAGTCCTTACAGATGTATTTACTTCCCTGTGATGGTCATGGTCAGGTATCCCGATTAGCTGAACTATATGAAAAATGGGAGAATGAAAATGGCGCTGAACTCATAATCATCAAGGTTAACCATCCACTCAATATGATTGCTATCACTGCATTGTTAAAGTTTGTGAAAGATACTGTAAAATATGACATTTGCATCCATAATGATATTGATCTTGTGCCTTCAGGGAACTGGACGAGCATTTTCTGCTGGGGGGGACTTGAGGATGTTGTATGAGGGAAAAGCAGGTAAGCATACATTTGTTTTAAATAAAGACCTTTTTCCTCAAGGATCCATCTCATTTGATCAATGACCATAATTTCCAAAGATATCAAGGCTGCCATTATCTCTCTCTTGGTAATGAGTTGATTGACAAATCATGTTGGTTGCTGGTTCTTGAATCTACCCATGGTGACTGTTCTATTTCATTTGAACATTCTGCATAAATCATTTCTAGGTGCTGTGCAGGCAAACAAACTTTAATGTGAAAACTGAATTTATTTTTTGTGTGTGAGAGAGAGAACCCTAATTTTCTTTTAATGTCTTTAAGCCCAAACATCCTATGAAACCTATAACAAGTGTTTGCAAACAAGTTGATCTGTGACATAAATTTCCTATCTATATAAGAGAAAAGAAAGGTGAAATTTTGATTTGATTTCCAGTTATATACTTACTTGAAGTTCTCATTCCAATTATTCTAGTGTCCAATTTTTTTTCTTTTAGCATTTCCTCATGACAACGATTTTCCTTTCATAGCCAGATTTCTTTGTTTTGCTCCCAAGTAATTACTCTCATAAGCGTGATACCTGAAAAAATCTCATGTTTGAGTATTCTTGTTATATCTAAGCATAAGCAGTCTATACCATAACCAAATTGTAAATTTGACGAGCTCACTTATCCTTCAGTCCTTACCATCTTGCATGATTGTGGTGATATTCGTTTGTATGGGCATGTCTTTAAAGTTGAAACTGTACTATATTATTGCTTGTAAGTTGTAATGAGAAAGAGGGGTTGCAAGTAGATACTTTAAAATATTATTTGACATGAGTTTAAAAGAGATTCAAGAGAAAGAGAGAAGTATAGTAATTAATAAATTGTCTTTTGCAGATGAATCTTGGATTGAGGTTGTTTATAGGATGTATTGGCTTCTATATCACATTCATACATACAAGAAAACTCTGGTAACCTTTTCTTTCATTTTCAAAGCTTTCTTTCTTAATTTGGAAATGTGTGCTCCAAGGCTTGTGGAGAACTGTGCAAATAAGCACCAAAGACACAAACTTTATTCATGTTAATGATTGATTTCTTAAAAACAAGAAACTTGTACAGGTTTAGTGTTTTCACTGCCTATTTGAGATGCCAATGACTTTTCTCTAGGTTGCACACTACCTCCCCTCTAGCACATCATGCACGAGGAGGTCTTCATGTCTCGTTTTCCTGGGTCTAAATAGTTTATTGTATGCATAATATTTTGTTTTGATGTCCCAGGTCTCAATAGTTCATGGCATTGCAATGGGAGGAGGTGCGAGTCTTGCAGTTCCCGCAACGTTTTCAGTGGTGACAGAAAAAACTGTGAGTTATTTTTCCCTCAATCAAAGGATTTGTCGTCTGAAGACTCTAAATAGTTCCTATTCCATCGATGCTATAAGCACCCAAGACAAAGTGAGTTTGATGTAGTTTCAGTTGTAAGCACACCAAGATGACATTAGTTTAGCATAGTTGCAAGGATTTTCAGTTGTGTCTATGAGATCATTAGTTGCTTTGTTGTGAGTTGTTTGTACATGTCCCCATACTTTGGGGGTGGATGGACTTCCCTTTGCAACTGAATTCCATAGAAGCTTGATGATCTAATAAAGTTTGTTTATGTTATGGTCATAACAATTAGGAAGTACTGTAGTCAACAAAAGCAGATAGTACATAACTATTATGTCGTAACTTAGTATTAACTCAAGTCACTTGCAATTAGGCTTTCATTAAAGTGAAATGTGGAGAGTCACTTTGGGAGATGAAAAATCACCTTAGCTTGTGTACCTTTATTTATTTATTGATTTTGAAAAGTAATTAGAGTTGGTTGAATGCTTTCTGGCTTACATTGCTGGTGCACTTTATTTTGTACTGTTATTATATTCATGTTATGTGCCGCACAAATTAAAAGTTCGGTGCAAAATAATTTCAATGCAATACATTTCAAGGGAGATATTTTCCTTTATTGTGAAGAAATAAACTGTGGCAATGCAATAAAGGAAGGGAATGCAAAAGTTTATCGCACAAAGAAGATTTTTGGCGTGATGCAATGTGTTGCACCAAAATTAGAATCTGTGCGACACACTGCAAATGGAGAAATTTTGTGGAACTGCGATATCGCAGAGATAAGATTTTTCAGGCAGGTGCAATATGTTGCATTGAAAAACAAATCTGGTGCACCGATCACACAGTCACCCAAGCCATGCCAGCCCAGGGTGCCATGTAGCATATTGACGCAGGAAAGAGAGAATGCTTAAGGAATTTAGAAGGACATAAATTTTTGTTCCAAGCTCAGAATTGAGCAAGACAACAGTCATTGGAAAGCTCTTGAGGAGCAAAATTGGGCTATGAGTTTATAAATAGTAACAAAGTTGTTTAAAATGTGAATTAGTGGAAATCAAGAAATTTTTGAATACCCTGTATCCTCAACTAGGCAGAGAGGGGAATGCATATGTTTCAGAATGGTGTCAGAGCATTAATTGAGATTAAATGCAAGCAAATTTGAAACACCCTACAATCCCAGTATTGTTTGAGGGAGTTAGGTGTGTTACAAGGTAACTGAAGAAGACATTTTGCCATTTTGGTAATTACCCTTAGAACTCTACCCCTTCTTTAGATAATTTTGTGGAATCTGAGAATCACTTCTGAAATTACTGACAGAGTATTTGAGAAGTTGTAAATTTAATTATTGCAGAAGGAAAAGCAGATGATTTGGGAACAGCAACAACACCAATGAAAGTTCTTCTGCAGTAAAAAGGCAAGAAAAAGCAACGAGGAGGGGCAAGCAACAGTGAAAAGGCACCTACAACTTCAGATTCAGTAAAATCACAGAACTGAAAATATAATGTGTTACTACTATGGAAAAGTAGGTCTTCTAAAGACTAAAGGCTGAATGTAATAAAAGACAATATGACTTGGAGTATGGTATATTGAGTAAGAAACAAGCAAACATTGCTAAAAAAATAGGATAAAGATGAAAAATGATTTTATACTTTTGTTACCTCTCAAAGTCGAGGCAAGTCTTCAGCTTGGTATTTTGACTTTAGTGCATAAGCACATGATTAATAAATATGATTGATTTGTGGAAAGAAAAATCCAGATCAGAGCTAGTAATTTTTGGCAATTATAACGCTCATTTTGTGGAGGGAAAATGCAATGTATAGCTAGAGTTAGAAGGTAGAACATTCCTATTTATGAACGTCTTTCACATTTCAGGCCAGAAGAAAGATACTCTTTTAGTGAGTGAAATAACTAGCAAATGTAAACAATTAGATGCGAACTTTAATGGGGATAATAATTCTGTGGTGGAGAATGTTTTCACCTAGCTAGGAGAGTGATTCAAAAGATGTGAAAGGGCTTGTGCTCTCCCAACCCCTTGTTTCTTTCTGACTTACATTTGGAGAGTTTATATTGGGTATACACTTGCCTTGGGGTGCACTACTTGATGTGGTAGTTGGCACATGTGGCACATTTGGTATCTTCTACAACAGCACACTTGTTGAGGATGGTGGGCACCTGGCATGTGTGGAGTAACCACCTTGGAAGAGGATGGTAGGCCTTTGGAGGTAGGGTGCTTGGCTTTAGGACTGTTGCTGCAAAATCTAGCAAGCCTTGTGAGGGGACTCACAAGGCGAGGGGTAGACCGTAGCAACAATGAGGGAGATTGCCACTATCACCTCAACAATCCTCCTCCTGCTCTTTAGTGAATCTAGCAAGCCTTGTGAGGGGACTCACAAGGCGAGGTGTAGACCCTGTAGCAACAATGAGGGACACTGCCACTATCACCTCAACAATCCTCCTCCTGCTCTTTAGTGGAATTTCACCACAGTGAAGGCTTCTCAGTGCTCACTTGTAAGGATATTCTAATTCTTAGGGTTCAGGGTGATGAAAATATAGGCTAAGTGAAGATACTCCAGGATGGACAAAAGCTCAATTCTTCTTAATGAGTAGCATATCATGCACATAGACTAGATAAAGACTTGTATGATATAGGGTTTCTTGATATGCAACAACAGAGGAGTACCTAGACACACAAAAGTCAAATAAAGGGTTTAATAAGAGATAAGGTCAAAAAAGCAATAGAGCAAACTCTCAAAATAAGCCTCAAGTTGAAGCTAGGGTAGGGTTAGGGTTTCCAAGGCATAAAATTAACTAGAGAAGGATGACGTCAAAGCTAGATTTTGCATTAAAAAGGATTGCAAAGATAAATCTTAGGATTTTATCCCACAAACGCTCATCCACAATGCCATAGATCAATTCAGCCCAAGGAAAAAATGCCTAAGCGGCTTGCCTTGAAAGGCTTAGGAAAGTAAAAAGGGAGAAACATTTTTAGTTATTGAATGTTATTGATCAACACAAAAATTGCTTGTGCCTAATCCTACTTGGGTGATGGAGTATTAGGACAATTTTTAGATATAAGTGACATGATTGGAGTAAGGGGGAAAACTCTTTTTTCCACTTAATAAAACCCTAACTATCTTTTTTGTGAGGGGATAAATTAAATAGGAGATGTAGACTAGGAGTTCTATAGATTTCAAGGAAGAAATGTTCAACATGAAAAATTCAAATAATATTCTCCATAAATTATTTGCGTTTAGACATGGATCACAGAAAACCCTAGCAATATTTTAATTACATGTCAAACAATGAAAAATCTGCAATAAACTTACAATACTTCCATGAAAAGACCTTTCAATCCCAAAAAGACATCTCCAATACATAATTTAATCTCCAATAGAGAAAAGCTCCATAAAAATCACATTTCCACAAGTAGCGAGTTACACAAAGGCTAAGTCGAGCCTTGGAAGAGAGGCTGAAACTCAAGCGTGATGATAAAAAATAACAAGTGAGGGATTCTTCATATATATATATATGTGTGTGTGTGTGTGTGTGTGAGGTCTATCCCTCTCTTTAACAACATAAAACAGGCCTACAAGCCCTATAACAAGTTTAATTTTGAGTGTCCAACAAGATAAGGGGTTACAACCCAACCCCATAACTCACAATAATAAAATCACGCCATAAAAGACCACACGTGTGGGTTGATATCCTCCATACGCATGATGTCATGCCCTTTTTGGGCAATAAATACTGTGAAAGTGCATGGATGGGCTAGTGGGATGTTCCATCACTGTAATCAACTCCAATCCTTGAGGAGAAGCCCTCAAGAAATGCCTCAAAGTGCCTCCATATGTCAAAAGCATGCTCTGGGTGACCTGTGTCACCTTCCCAAGGGCTAGAAGTGTGATGTGGCATCATCCGTCTCCAACGTTGGGACAAGCCCTCCCTTGTCATCTTAAGGATGACCATCATCATCTAGACTCTAGATCAAGTCATGCCCATCAACAGTGTCAAGGCCAGCCTGGGGGCATGTTGAGTTTGCTAGGTACATAATCAAGAATCTCCAACACCAAGCAAGAGAGGCTCATCGTTTCAACATCTGGGGGTGCTCTAAGGGGTCAATCATTTGTTGGAGTCATCAAAGTGCCCAACACTCTGCTTTGGAGGGCAACATTGCATCTACAAAATGGTGATCCACCTTCCTTCAAGAGGAATACCATATGGTGAGAGGTGTCTGACCAGTGCAAATGGTGGAGGAATATGGCATCTCCTCATGTGCTAAGCAATGTAGGGTCGTTGGCTGGCTAACTATCCAAATTAGGAGAAAAAGTTTCTCCTATGGGGTTACCCACTTTTTGGTGGCTAACAAGGACCATTTAATCACCTTACATAATTTAAGGAGGAATGCTTGAATTGAGGAGCAATTCATTGGAGGGTGCATCATCTTGGAGCAGTGATTGACATGTGGACTCCTAGCATGGAGGGTGCAACACCTTGGGGTTGGGCAAAACTTATAATGACATGTGGACACCTAGTTTGAGGAGCACTCATTTGGGGCACTGTTTGTTGACTTAGCCTAGGGTTGCTTGTGGACTTTTCCCATGTTTTATCTATATAAATGGAGTGTCTTTGCCATTAACAACTACTTTGTATCTTATATATTAATAGTTGGCATGGTGTCAACTATTTGGAGAATCTTGGAATATTATGTATTACTTTTGTAACAAGGATTAGTCCTTTTGGGGTGGTAGTGCTAATTAGATTGTGAGATGCAAGTGTTGGGTATTGTGTCTTGTGGGATGCAAATGTGGAATCTTTTTGATGGTTTGTCTAATGCAAGTGGGAGATCTTGCGGTTTGATAGTTGGTGTGATATTGGCTTGTTTGGAATCTCCAAAGATCAACTTGTAGAGCTTGGTGGGATGCCTTGCTTGGCCTTTGTATTGTTGGTTAGGATTTGCATTGTTGTGGAGGCGCTAGGTAGGATTTGGGATGCATTGAAGAGTCATTGCCTTGGATGAGCTAAAAGAACTTGTTGTACCAACATGGGAGAAACTCAGGTATTTCACTTTATCTTCATTTCAGTGATATTATGAACTATAACGTTACTCTCCTAAATTTGCGACTATGGATTTGATTTTTCTCTAGAAAGTTTCATGGCTATTTTAGTATGTTGATATATTGGGATGGCAAGGTTGAATGTGATATTGTTTTAGCATGCTTAATGAAAAGTTCAATCCGATTTGTTCTTGTTATATTTCCATTGTAATTGATGTTAATTTCATATTTGTATATTGAGATAGATCTTGACCTAAGGGCTACTGAAATAATGTATGCTTGAAGTCTTTTCAATGTCTACATTCTTGAGTTTTCCCAGAAGCAGTGTTGGGGAAATTTGAAGTTCCTTGCAAGGTTGTGGAAAAAACTAGTTTCAGCAATAAGGATAAAAACTTTGAAGTAGATTCATGGCCTCATAGAAATGAGGTTAAAATTTCAAATTGGGCAGATTTTTGAAATATCTACATAGTATTAAAGCTTGTTATGTTGAATTTTTTTTCTTCTCAAAGAGGGTGATGTATGTTCTAGTGTGGAGTTGTTGGGTGTGATGCCCTAGTTTCTTTCGGGATTGGAGTTGTGATTTTCTCCTAGGATAGGTGATTGATCTACCTTATTTGTTGATTGAGGACAAGGTATGCGTTAAGATTTGTAAAGATTACACTCCCAATCTTAGAGAATGTGACAAGCTAGAAGGTGCTTCCGACTTTACATGTTAGAAGCAAGGCTACAAACATCGCGATTTAATCGCGATTTTTTCAACAAAACGATTGAATCGGCGATGTTTTGCACGATTTTTTGGAAAAAATCGCGATTTTTTTGGTAAAAATCGTGGGCCCATCAAACAACAACCCTATAAGTTCAAAAATCAATTTTTTTTTTGTCATTTTTGCAGACCTTTCATTTTCTTGACACACCCTGTTGGCAATTAATGGTAATGTTAAATTCTTAAAGTAAAAGGATGAAAATGAAAATATTTTTCATTTTCATCCTTTTACTTAAATTTTTAACATTACCATGAAATGACTCAGGATGTTTAAGAGTGGTTTCGACCTCATTGGATTTCATATGGAGAAACTAGAAATTTAGATTTCACTCAAAATTCAACAGACTTAATGGTTTTCAGGGTTTCATGGTTTGTGGATTTGCATTGTTTCCATTTGATTCTATTATGTGTAAGGGTATGAGATTGGCATTTGATCAAGAGTATAAAGTCCTTTAAGAACCTTGATGTTGGTGGCATTGATTGTTGAACTTTGTTGATGTTGGTGGTATTGATTGTTGAACTCCCCTACTGTGGCCTTAACAAGAATGTACCCTTCACTGAAAGGAAAACAACTGGTTAGGCATGTTAATCTTTTTCTACCGCATTTTAAGGTTGAGGAGATGAACCCTTCACTCAAACCCAAATCATTGGTTAGGCATGTTAAACTTTTTCAATTTCTATCATGTTATAAGGTTGAGCAATCCAAGTCTGAAGACTTTGAGCTAGATGATGTTTATGTATCTCTTGTTGATGATCCCATTTCTAGTAGCAATGAATCAATGATGAGTTTCATGAGGAGGAGGAGGAGTAGCAACAACAGGAGGAGGAGGTGACACCACCTACCCCTGCTACCGGTAGAGGACGTGGTCTGCCTCCTTTAGCTCCTGGTGTTTCAGGATCTGGAGCACAACAGAGTCCATTGCCAGCCCCGCCAGCTTCTTCATCTAGAGAGAAAGCTGTTACATTTTCTCGCAAGAGGGGCAGAGGAAATCAGTAGTATAGGTTATTTGGTGCATTCCTTTGTATATAACATTATGACTCATGATATGAGATACATTATTATATTTTTTGTTGATATTTTGAGGTTGAGTTGAGACTCAGGACTTAGTATTCATGACATGATTCACTATTATGTGTGATGTAGCACTAGACATGATATTACACGTCTTATATATTAGTTTTTTTTCATATTTATGTGTCAATGCATTTATTTTATGTTGTGGGTGCTTTAGATATTAAAAAAATTGAAAAAAAATGAATATTTTTGTATGTGCTAATTTTTTCCCGATTTTTACCAATTTTTTCCCGATTTTTACGATTTTTTTCAATTTTTTCCCCTCGCCGATTTAATCCCGATCGCGATGTTTGCAGCCTTGGTTAGAAGTATAGATTGGAGATGTTGTTGGAGGAAGTTGAGCTTTGAATGTTTGTTGAGAACAAGGTTACTGTTTCTAGTAATCCCACTCTATTGCTCGATTACAAAGAGGCCAAGCCAAAGTGAAGCATTCTTGATTCAGTGATGGACTATTTGATCCCTTTTATTGCAAAGAAGAAGATAACTAAGGAAATGTATAGCCCCAAGGGTTAGCTCAATTGGTCAAGTCCTCTTCGTTAAAGCACCTTTTCTATTGAGAGGTCACAAGTTCAATTCTCTCGACACTCTCAGAGTCAGGATTCATGGTTGAGCCGACAAGAAGTGATCCCTTCGGGTGGATCTGCATGGTACAAATATTCCGTGGACGTAGCAGTCATCGATCTCCAGGGTCCGTGAACCACATAGGAAAAAAAACTAAGGAGATGTATGATGCCTTGATCATTTCGTACCAAAGAGTAAATATTTCTTGCAAAGTGTACCTAAGAGACAAGCTCTCCACCAAATGAGTGACATAGATATCATGGCTAGTTGCTTGAATAAGACCACAAAGTCGAGATTATCTCACTACCATAGTGGTCAAGGTTGAATATGAGGAGTTGATGCCTATTGCACTAAATATATTTTCATGTTTTGCAAATACGAGAAGTTGCCCACCTTTGAGAAGCTTTGGGGTGACTGTGTGCAAGGGGTAACAAGGCTGGAGACTAGTTCAGCTAAGGAGATTAAAGTATAAGATCTTTCCATTCATTGAAAGGATGAGGAAGGGAGGCTAGGAGGCAAGAAAGGAGGTACCAAAAAAGGGTAAGAAAGAAGAAGTCAAGTTCTTCAAACCAAGGTAAGAAGGATTTGATTCATGTGACTTGTTTCAATTGTAGACAAAAAGGACATTGTGCCAACCAATGTCTAGAGAAGAAGTAAGAGAAGGCGAAGTGGCCACAAAGACATATTGTAGGGAGTGTAGATATTGTATATGGATTGTAAGAGTCCAAGCTTGAGACTACTTGCTGCATGTTCTCTTATCTTTCAACCAACATTATTTCCAATGTTGGATGGTATGTTAACAATGGGCCATTGAGACATATTATTTATGATAGGGAGATTTTCAAATTTCAACTTTTGAGAGCAAGAGGGAGGAATGTGAGTAGAGTTGGGTGATGATGGCATTTACGTATGAAGGGATTGGGCTCCATATATTTTCCAATGCCTCTAGGTGAGTTCTTGAGTTGAATAATGTGTTGTTTGTTCTTGGTTTGATGAAGAACTTTTTTTTAGTTTCTTCCATGATAAATCTACATCTAAGTTGCAGGAAACGTGGGTCCCACCCCCGTTTCACCCACAAAACAAAACGGAAATGTGTTTCCACGTACCGTATAGCCTGGAACAACGGATTTCTCCCTCTTCGTCTCTGAATCACTGATTCGCTCCTTGCTCTGATGCCATGTGAAATTTTTAACTTCTATTGTAGCAACTAGAAATTATTCAGCTAACTGTAAATTAATTAACAAATTATTTGCCCAGACAAACAACGAAACAATTCTCTACTGCAATTCTCACCAAATTAAATTATGCAAAAGATAAACTGGAAACTGAGAAATATGCTAGCACACACATAGAAATTAACACAGTTATTTTTGGACAAAAGTCCCCGGAAAAACCCAACTTGGGAAAACCGGTGCAACAACTAAAAGTTTTATATTATTATGCAGCAATGAGAAACTCTGAGTACAATTTGGATGCCAAAAAATGGCAATCCTGCAGAGAAAATATTGGCAATTTTTTTTTTTTGAGGGAAATTACCCTCACTCCAAGCAATCTAGGCATTGTCTGAGCTCTAAAAGGCTAGCCGTCCAACTTGGCCTTCATAGGCCCTGCGTCATCCTGAAGCTATTTGTCATATGTGTTGCTTGAATCGTTTGCCAGTCTAGTTGTCCTGCTTGTTGCTGACTAGGAAAATGCTTCTCTGACACTCTAGGACTCCTTCCCAGCCTCTGGAACTGAAGACCCTCTCAACAAAAATTGAACCGCCCTTTGAAGCCTCTGCGCAGCTTCCTGGAAAAACTTCGGCCTTTCTTTGTAATGCACTTCACTAGATCTGAAAACTTTCCTCCGACTCACTGTCTCTGCTTCCTTCTGAAGCTCGAACTCTTCTGACAACTACCAGCTCTTTGAAAAAACCAAACTCTCCAAGGAAATTGAATTCTCAAGTCTATCCTCCATCTACCCATCAACTTCTTATAATCCTTTGTTGGACCTCCAACGACCAAGATTAAAACTTAATTAAGGGCCCAAATGATTTCTCAACCGATCTGTGAGTTTCTAGATGATTCACACCTTATCTCAATTAATTATGATTAATTAACCCTTTTCCCTAAGTTTAGACTTAGGAAATAATTAAAAAATGGGCTAATAATCTAATTGAGACAATTCTAGGTGGAATTTCTAGAAAAGATTTTTGGGTTATGGAAAACTCTTGAGTTTTAGCCTCTCCACAAAGTTTCGAGACTAGAACACTTCCGATGCTACAAAAACTAATAGTTAGGCATATTAAGCTTTTTCTACCATATTATAAGGCTTGGATTAAGTAGTTAAATCAAAATAGGGTGGTGTTAATTGATGTCCCTAGAGAATCAAGTTAGAGTCAAAGGGAAGACAAAAGGCAAAGGGTTATACTAATGATGAGGATCCCAATATAAGTTAGGATGGAACATTGTTTGTCATTTAAATGATCTTGCACATTTATTCATAATGCTTTCTTTCAAAATTTAAATAATTTTTTGGAATTTTAAAATATAAAATTTTCATCAAAATTAAATATTTTATGTATCTTTTGTTAAATTGAGTTATTGAAAAGAGATTGGTTTGAGTTGACCGTCAACCAATTCTAAGTTCAAGTCCAAGTTTTAAAACATTGTGTCACACAACAAGGGCTCTAAAATGATATAGCTACACAAGGTGTGTCCACACTACTTTTCCACAAGCCCACATAGTTTCCATCACTCCGGCTAAGCCATGTACTCCATCTGGTCCACTCCCTTTGCATGAACAATGTTGTAACCCATGCATTCTAGGGCGTGATTCCCTACTCTAAGATGCACAACACTCCTTCTAAGTAGGGCATTCCCCAATAAAGTGAACCTCTTCATCTGGCCATCATGTAGCACATACCTCAAGTTATTAAGAGACCTCCAACACCCAAGGGAACAATGCAAAGCAAGAATCCAACTGAGGTCAAGCAAACATTGAGCAAGCTATATCCAATGTACAAATCCATCACAGACCATCTCCCATGTGCCAAACCATCTTGAACCATCCAAGTGCTAAACATACACCATGTACCCCAAATCTCATGAAACGCCCCCAAACATGTTGTAACTACTTTCTGAGTAGTTTGAAAGCTACACTCTTGGCATGCATGGACTAACCACCTTGGAGAAGGACATCTAATTTGCAAATCACACAAGTTGATTCTACAACTCTTCTTGGTGACAATCAAGGTGTACTTAAATTGGCAAAGAACTCTATGTTTCATGATCATATGAAGCATGTGAAATTGTATTGTCAGTTCATTTGATAGTTGGCAGAGAACAAGCAAATTGAGCTGCAATATTGTGCAACTCAAGAAAAAACTGTAGACATGCTTACCAATCCTCTCAGGCCAAACAAGTTTGTATATTTTAGAGATAATCTTGGTATAATTTCTTGTATGATCATTAATGGAGGATGAAAATGTGTATAGTGTTAGGAAGTGCTTTAGTTAATAAAGTAAATGTTAGTACATAATTATTATGTCATAAGTTAGAATGAAGCTAAGTCATTTTTTATTACGTTTTTAATTAAAGTGAAATGTCAAGAGTCACTTTGGGAGATGAAGAGTCACATTTGCTTGTATTCTCATTTATATATCGTTTTTGAAAAGTGATGCTAATGATTTGAATGCTTTTTCTCTTTTATTGCTGGTGTACTTTGTTTTTCGCCAATGTTATATGAATTTTACAACATGATCCAGGTTCCATTATATTGAAATGGAAATAAAAACACAATTGTATTTTCAATTAGTACAAATTTGCTTTGAGATAAGAAATGAATTAAATACACATTTATTAGTGATTCATCAAACAACACAATGTGGTTTTGATATTCATATGTTTTGAATGTGTGCAATAGGTTTTTGCAACTCCTGAGGCTGCCTTTGGATTTCACACTGATTGCAGCAATTCATACATTCTTTCACATCTTCCAGGAAAACTTGGTAGGGACATATTATCCTGGCTAGATATACTTAAGTGTGAAATATTAATTTAATAAACCAATGGACCAAGATTTTCATAGATGTAGATGAAACATTATTCAAGGATATTAATTCGGAATAGCAAATGATAGACATGGGGGGTCGAATGATCTTCCCAGTACATCTTTTGCTCCCAAAGTGGTCTGACTATTTCTCTGGCGGAACTGAAACAAATGCAGGGGAATATTTAGCCTTAACAGGAGCACGTTTAGATGGTGCAGAGATGATTGCAATTGGTCTTGCCACTCATTATGTTCCATCTGAGGTATATCTTGAATGTTCTGTGTTAATTAAACTTAGTCAGAAGAAGTAAGAACTGTTAAGAAATCATCAAGATATTTTAAATTTTTAGAAAGTGACTGTGTTGTCTGCAACATTTAAGACTGATACATTTAATATCTTTAATTATTTATTTAAATCCTTCATATTATTAATTTAAATTTCATACATATTACAGTTGTATTTTCCATCAAAGTCGAGGAGTTAGTGTGCTTTGCTTTCATTGATTTTGTTCTGAGCCTTGAATCTTAATTCATTCTAGTCACAAATTAATGCAAATCATGTGCATTTGGAAGAGGTATTTTCATGCTTATTATGTAATGTCTCTTTCCTCCTTTTACCAGAAATTGCCAGAACTTGAGAAGCGTTTAACCAGTTTGAATTCTGGAAACAAAGATGTTGTCAAAGCAACAATTGAAGAATTTTCTATTCAAGTCCAGCCTGGGGAGAAAAGCATTCTGCATAAGTAAGGAATCATCAAAATCAAAACTCTACATTAGGGTCTACTAGAATCTACAATCTAAATATGCTGTTAAAAGCAGAATGGCACATCAAAATTTCTTTTCTGCAGTGTCTCTTGCAAGTTATGGATGACAAAATCATAGCTGGAAGCTCACAGATTTTCTTTCTGTTCAGCTGTTCATTGATTGAAAAGTGCTTTTCCAAGGACACTGTAGAGGCAGTTATAGAAGATTTGGTGAGCCTTTTTCTCCCAACCTATAATTCTGTCTTTATCAAACTATCTAGACATTCACATTGCATCTTTGCAAATCCCATCAAGTGCTCCATGTCAATACAACTGGTTATATTGCAATTTTTTTCTGAATTTGCTACTAATCTTCATTCGGGTTTATACTTTTGAAAGATAACCTTCAGTTGAAAAATGATGAGAATACCAGAGCCAGAATATATCAAGAATGCCTAAAACCCGTCTTCCAAAATATCAATTTTCCATCTCTGCATTTTTTTATATTCATAACTTTTTACCATTAAGCTTGTAAATTCAGATTTTGTCCAAGTTCAAATGATTACAGATCTCAATATTTGTATGGAATTAAGAATTTGTCATGGTACACAAACCTGAAGTATAATGCTAGTAGCTTACTTTCCCCCCCACAATTTTTCAAGCAACTAGTTTCTGAAACTTCCCTAAACCTTGAAGTATGTTGTTGATCTAAAGTGAAATTCAAATAACTTAAGAACATGTCTGGTCAGGTAGGCTTTGGGATTTTACTTAATTGTCAATTGAAACGTCAATATTAGCAACAATCATGTTTGTCAACAGCAGCAGGGGCTTTTGAAACCTTTTCTTATTATTATGGGTCTAAAATGATTCTACCTCAAAAGTCTCAAGAAGAATCCTTGCATTGGGATTAAGACACAAATTGGCACGAAAAAGAGATATTTATACCATGATTGACAACTTTTGTTATGAATCTGTCCCTTGTAAATTGCAATTTGCAATTATTGCTTCATACATGTACATTTACATTAAAAGAGGTTGGTTAGCATGCATGGAAACATACCTGAAATTTAAAGATAGTTGGCAAACATCTATTCCATGGAGAACCTTGAGTGAGGAGATGAAGCATGGTTGCTGACACCAAACCTCCCATTCTCCCAAGGAGACATGGTCAACAACACTTACATAGAAAAAGTCACACGTGCCAACCTCAGCAAATAGTGGCTCCCCATGCCTAGAATGGTCATCATCATTGGTAAAGATAAAGAAAAGTGAGTAGTGCAAAGGGGAGGCTGTTTGGTCCTCTAATGGTGGTAATCCAAAGAAAGATATAATAACCTAGTATTAGAATATAGACTTTTACAATAATGTTGTACTTCATTGGACATATTATCATATTCTGAGAGCTCAAGATTGACAACTTGTGCATATGATTCCTCAACCAAATTCTCAGACTTGGGGCATTGGGCAAGATCTCTGGTGTAAAAACCAATCCAAATCAACTCAGGTTCGATCAACTCAACCAAGCTGACTAGCGACCATAATAACTCGACCAAGTGCTCAATTAGGAGGGCTGATTCAATACCAAACTAACCCTACTCAACCGAGTTTGTACATACTTGGTCAAGTAGGTCATGGACCCCACCATGGCACACTTAGCTTGCACTAGGCACTCCTTAGCTTGCACCTCCTTTTAAATCCAACTGGAGCAGAAATATTGATCATTTCAGGCATGTTGTCCCAGATTTGAAACTGCACTTCATATTTAAGATTGGAACATACCAACAACTAAACAATCCTAGCATCAACTCTGGGCTTATATCACAGTGTTATTACTATTGGAGCATGCAACATCTCTCGTCCAAGTGCTCCTGCCGAAATGTACCCGGGACTACGAATGATACTCCATCAATAGGATACCAACTCATCACCTCCAATCCAACTCCTGACTCGATCTCATGCTAACCGTGCTCTCCTGAAGTCAAGATGGAATGCTGACGAATTGTCAACCTGTGCCCCATTGCCAATTGGAAGCTGCAACATTTATCATGTCTAAGGGTCCCTGCTCCACTATTCTTCCTACGAAGAAGATCGTACCATCAATAGGGTACCAATTCATGATCTCTTGCCAATCTATCCCAGAAAAAGAATCCAATGTAGTGACATCTGCATACGGAACACGTCTGGGGTGTTGTCGCCAGCCCATACTCAACTCATGCTGCTCTGTTCTGCCTGTCAACGAGAACAACCTGAAAAAGAAGGCCTCTCTCTCTATAATAGGCCAAAGTGGGCAAAATATGTTGCAAGCCCCATCAATGTACTCCTGGAGAGTGCTGCTCCCTGAAAGTACTGCAGTCCTGCTAACTGTATGTGCATCTACTGGCACCTCATCAATGGGTCGGCCCACAGATGGATGCACCACCATCTCCAACAACTCCTCCCTCTCCTAATCAGAAATGTCATACTCCTGCTGTCTACTAGCCTCCCGCAGAACTATCCCGTCAACCTCCAACATCTCCTGAGGATAAGTATCTGTAACTGCTGTCACCGTACTAGATGTTCGTGCATCTGATTGTTCCTCCTCAATGGCTGACCCCACGGTTAGCCGCATCTCCATCACAGACTCAATGTGAGCCTCCATCTGGCTCTCCCCTAAAGGACTATCATGCATGATGTGCATAGCCTCCTCCTCAGCTTCTCATGCTCCACCATATGCTGCTCTGGCTGAATCATCACAAGTGACTCATCATCCTGAATATCTCCCATCGAGTCCCCTAACTGCTCACCCTGCACACTGGAAGACAAATCCAACCTACTATCATCAACTCCACATGACTGCTCATGCTACCCATAAGCATCCTCATATGACCCCATGGACTCATCTGAAGAAGAGTCCTCATCTTGACATACAGAAGGAATGTCTTGCTCTACCTCTGCCACCTCATCTGCATCTCTCAAGCATGAGTGGTCAAGTCCCCAAGGTTCTTTGCAGATGAAGCAAAGTCCCTTCCTCAACTCATTCTTGTTGCTTGATCCTCCAAACTAGAGCAACTCCTCCCTGGTCAACTGTCTCCTGAATAGCCCAACATTCTACTCAACCAACCCTTGGGCTAGCTCATAAGCAGCAGGCGAGGCTGACTGCACTCTCCTCCAAATGCTCAACAACCTAGTCTGGAACTTCGGGCAAATGGCATCACGGTCTCTCATACATGACGACAAGATGGATTGCATGTGTGCTATGACTGTGTCAGGATGATGCCTCCTAATGTTGAAGAAGCATTGGAACATCTACAGAATCAAGCCATCACACTCTAGATCAAACATGATGTCATACGTTTTGAACATGGCCATACCTCCTAAAACCTCAAGCTTCTTCCCAAAGGTAGAGCCTGCACTGTTGTCCAAGTCTTGAAAAGTCTTCACTACTAACTTGAAACTTCCCTCATAACATCATCATTGAAGGGAGCTATAAGTGTGGTCAACCTCATTATGTTACTGAGGCATGATGCAACTGGAAGTATGAACCCTTCACAAGGTTCTTCCAAGAACTTGGTTGTATAAGAGCAAGCATAGCGGGTTTCAATGCCCAAATCAGTTTCTTCCATTCTAACTGGCATACTTTGGAGAGGAGTTCATCAAGTTCATCAAGTTTGGAAAGAACTCTCCATGTGATCTTCATGTGTTTCGAATCTGTCCCCAGTTTAAAGATCTTGAGTCCCAACTCATGTTCTTTCTGCAAATATTTTGGCAGTTCTTGTTGGAAAAGGGTGTGGACCCCCTTTGAGAAAGGTTCGTTTTTCAGTTTGGGGTTTTGGTCCTGTTATCACTTGCCGCCTACATGTACCTACAATTAGCAGGAAAAGCCTTTAACCCCACAAGGTGTTGTTGGTGGGAGAAGGGTTTGTCACACTAATCCCGACTCTCTCTGTTTAAGCTATCTCCTAGGTTAGCTATGGGGGGTGGTCCCTAAATGGAAAACTAAGTTAAAAGATGTGAGTTTCTAGGAGAATTGCTAGAGTTAAATAGATTACTTCTTAAGATTTATAAGCAAAAAGTGATATGAGCAATAACCATCAATACATAATTTAAATAAGCATAAAGCATATGAGCCTTCAAAGTATTGCTCTTTGAAATGAAAATGCATTTGCTTAAATGAAATAAAATGCTTTTAAATGGAAAGCAAAAGTAATCATGAGAAGTGAAACAAGAAAATGTTAGCACAATATATTGTAATTGCTTTCAAGATAAATAGATTTATGAATTAAAGCATGAAAAACTATCTTGCTCAAAAGGAAACAATCAGTGATCTACTTATGAGAATGCAAATGAGATGATAGAAAAAACTCAATTGTTAGACCAACATAACAACATGCAATTAAGTTTGCAACCCAAAATAAGAGTACTTGAAAGGAAATGAGACTCATAAACCATTCATGAACATGATGATCATTAAACATGAAATGGAGCTTGCTAAAGTAGACAATGTTCCAAATACAAGAAAATTAAACTAAATTTGTTGCAAAAGAGATTACAATACTTGCATGAAAGGAAATGTTTTTTGAAAATAGGAAATGATGTTGCATGGGAGACTCTAAACCATCAAGAAAGAAAAAATTTAGATCTTGCAAGTAAGGTAAATGTGATGAAAAATTCTCTTGGTTTATTTTATTAATTAGTTCTAAAGCAAGGTTACAATTGAACTCTAATCCTCAGACCTCATCCTCAACCAAATATTTGGATCTCACAATGAAGAGTCCATAGAGCTAGAGGGTCCCTAAAATGTCTATTCAACCAACTTAAATTGGAGGTAAATTTTGGTGAATGCTTGGGGCATGTAAGTAAATTAACCAAACATGAAAATTAACTTTAACTTAAAAGATATTCGCTTTCCATGAAGTAAAATGTTGCTTTAGATTTTGCCCAAATAGTGTGAGATGTAATTAAAGATGAAGCATAAGTAGACTCGGAACAAAATTCATGACAAATTAGATTCAAGTTAAAAGTGTTTGCATGTAGAAGTTTGAACTTGCTATGAAAGTGAAAAGACTTGAAATTTGTAGCAAATTAAATAAAATTGCATGCAAAATAAGTGTAATGCATGTAGTGTTAATTTCTCAATTAGATGTTATGCAGCAAAATAAAATAAACCAACAAAATCATAACACCAATCCTCTCCAAAAGATGGAGAGATAGAGATACCAATGGGTTAAACCCACGCTCCCAAAACCGAGAATTTTATTATTTGTGTGTTACAATGAGGTTAGAGCCTCTTCGAGGGCTTCCCAAGGAATTGATAAGAGAATACAATGTGAAATCTTGAAACAAGAAGAAAATCCCTTAAAGTATGGGAGCCTCAAAAAAGATAAAGGAGTTATACAATTAGAGAATACAAGCTCCAAAATGGTATACAACCTAGCCTTTTTCCACAAGCTCTCCTAATGCCCACAACCTCTTTGAAATGCAACTTGAAGCTTCAGAGGACCTACAAACAAGAATGTTAGGGCTGCAAAACTAAAACCAAAGTTAGTGTGAAAAGAGAGCATGTAAGTATGTGAATATGCTACAAAATAATATACAAAGATTAAATCAAGTGATGGAAAAATATTCCCATCGCTTGTCTAGCTTATGAGAAGCTCTTGATAGCTACATAATGAAATGAAAGCACAAATTGAAAGATGTAAATGAATTTTTTAATATTTTGATTTATGCATAGACTATGTGAAGGAGAACCCTGCAAGAAAAAAGTACTTTAAAAAAAATTAGATCTATGAAATTCAAATAACGATGAGAGCTCCATGAAAACAATGCCAAGAGTGGGTTGGTCTCTTGAAGACTTCCCCTCACGCTTGCTAGTTGATTCAACAATGATCCTCTACAAAACTTCCAACAAACATTAGCTCATATGGATTAAATCAATAAACAATGGCAAGAGAACTCTAGAATTTGTATGCAAATAGATAGAGTTGTCTTGCCTAGAGCATATCAAATAACCAATTGCAAATGTAAGATAGCGATAGATCTACAATTCAACAAAAGCATATGAGAAAAATGAAATATAAATCAAAGGCACAAGTAGAGATATACCATCAATGATCCAAACAATGCTCCAATAGAATAACAATCATGAATGAACCCCAAAGTCTTTTTATTCATATGAAGAACACAAGTACATAGAAGTAGAGTTTACCCAAGCACAATAGCTCGTTGCAAAAGAATCCTAAAAATGAGAGCCAATATCTCAATTTATAGAGAAATAGGAGATAATCTCAATGTAGAGATTAATGACAAGTGGTTGTAAGAACTGTCCAAGTGTTGGAGATCACTGTTGTAAATTGTTGTAGGTGGCTCCCAAAATGGGCAACGTACACTTCTAACTATTGGTTGTTGTTTTCTTTGAAGATCAGCATACCATCCTTTTCTTCATATGTATTTTGCTTTGAATTGCCATGTGTAATTTGGAGTGGGTAAACTCCCACACAACTCTTCAATCACAAAATGCGATTTGACACTTTGCCAATCAAGTGTCACGTTGTTCCATAAGTTTGTGTGTTATCTTTGCTGAATAGGGCTGCATATAGACATGAAGATGATAGCTGCGTACAAGTGGATGATGGTGAGAGAAAATATCCACAAAATCTGGCAGCTAACAATGATCATATATTTGCTTCAAACATTTGTGTATCTCCTTTCAAAACAGGTTTGCGCATGATCCCTTTGATTGACTGCCAATGGAGTATGATTGGCTGGCAGTAGAATATGGGCACAAGTTGGGGGACAAGGTCTGTCCCATGTGGAATTTTTGTCCCCCCACTAAACTCTCAAATTTGTGCCACTTTCATAATAACTTCGATCTGCCCTTTTGGTAATTCGTGGGCCCAAAAAACTGCCTTATGACTGATTGTTGACTTGGATAAGTTGACCAATGTATAAATTTTAGACCCAACCTTGGATATCAGTTTCTCCTTATCACTCCCATATAGTTAAATGCCCATTCCCATAATCATACATTCAAAACGTTGGAAATGATAAATATTTCTGAAAACACAAATTTTGAAAATTTCAGTGTTGGAAATTGCAGAAATAAAACACAGAAAATATTTCAGCCACACACATAAAATGACACGTTGATTTTTGGTCAATATGACCCTAGAAAAACCCCCTACAACTCTTGGGAAAAACTAGTTCGAGAGCTCTTCTTTATTTCTAAAAAATGCTTTTACAGAGAAATGAAATATACAAAAAAATTCCAGCAATCACAATAACAAACTTATCTCATTTTCCGTGCTTGACTTGGCCTCGGAAAATGTGCCAACCAGCAAAGCAGTCAAAACATAAATTTTTACAGCAAGAGATAACAACATTTAATGTTGTACAATCTCCTCGAAATCTGAGCCAGAAATTTCATACTGATGTACGGACTGTACAGAATTGACAGATGCCTCTTTTAGTCTTGAAATCCATGTCCACTCAACCTCGCAATGCGTGCTACCGCTGCCCACTGATGTGTCTTCCCCTCGAATTCTGCGTTGGACTGACCTCGAAATTCGTGCCCATTGCTGATGTATGGAAATCTGTCTCGAAAGTATGCCAATAAATGTTGTACAGACTTCTGCCTCGAAAAGCGTGCAACCTACAGCTATTGTACAAACTGCTAGACTGTTTCTCTCCTTCACCTTCTCACGCTCAAAAATTTCTCCAGCTCTCCTTCTCTCTTTCTCTCAATCTGCTCATGAAAGACTCAATGACCTTTTCTCTTTTTTTCCTCCTTTAACCTAACCCTAAATGACTTTTGGGGAATCCCTAAATTCAATGGCTAAGATAGCTTTAGATCTAGGGTTGAGATTAAATGTGCATTTAATTCTCACTTTCTATTTTTTCATTCACCCCACTTAACCTTTTATTTCCATAGTCACTTTTTCACTTTCCAATTTCACATTGACTCTAATAAAGTCACTGTAAAATTAGACTTTGTAACTTTATCACTTATAAAGTCACTTTTAAATTAGATTTGACTTTACCACTTATAAAGGCACTTTAGGAGAAAAAGTTAAATACATTTGGACACTTTTCCCTAGGCCAAAGATCAAAGCCTTAGGGAACCACTTGTCCTCTGGTACCCAAATTTTAACACTTCCTCTTACCGAGGAAAATGTTCCCTCACCACACCCATCTTGTCTCTGAAGTAGACATGTTTGCCCAGTGGTAAGGCTTTGGTGAATATGTCTGCTACCTACTCATCTGTGGGAATATACTCAAGCTTCACAACTCCCTTCTAAACATAGTCTCTAATGAAATGATATTTGATCCCGATATGCTTTGACTTGTCATGAAATACTAGATTCTCCGTGAGTTTAATGCAACTCTGATTATCACAGTAAATCACTGAAGGGCTCAACACGTGACCAAATAAGCCAAACAACATCTTGCAAAGCCATATGGCCTCACAACTAGCCAAACTGGTTGCCATGTACTCTGCTTTCACTGAACTCAATGCTACTAAATGTTGCTTCCGGATGAACCACAAGACAACTGCCGAACCCAACCCAAAACAACAGCTTGAAGTGCTCTTCCTATCAGAAGCACAACCTGCCCAATCAGAATCAGTGTACCCAGCCAATCTCACTCCATCTCCCTGTCTATAAGCCAGACCATAATCCACTGTCCCCTGCAAGTAACAAAGTATGTGTTTTGCAGCAACCCAGTGCACTCTCCTGGGTTCACACATGAACTGCCTCATCGTGTTTATTGCAAAACATATATCTGGTCGAATGTTGACCAAATACATCAAGGAACCAATCAATTGTCTATACAAAGTAGGATCCACCAACTCGAAATCTGAAGCGTGAAGCTTCTTCCAGTTAGTGATCATAGGTGTGGGCATGGGTTTGCAATCCTCCATGTGAAATCTGCTAAGAATGTCCATAATATACTTCTCCTGTCCTAGGAAGAAATGCCCCTCCTCCTGCCACACCTCCAATCCCAAAAAGTAATGCATCAAGCCAATGTCCTTCATCTCGAACTTCGAAGCAAGATCTCTCTTGCAGCCCTCTATGAGTCTCTCTGCACCTGTAATGACCAAGTCATCCACATACAACACCAGAATGAGAGGCTCCTCACTTACCACAATAAAGTATAGGTTCGAATCCGCATCACTCTTTGTGAAACCGAACTCCTGCAAGTATGCATCAATCCTCGAGTACCAAGCTCTAAGAGCTTGCTTCAGGCCATAAAGTGCCTTCTTCAGTCTGCATACATGGGACTCCTTTCCATGCACCTCAAAGCCATGAAGTTGCTCAATGTACGCCTCCTATATGAAGCCATTGAGAAATGTGGTCTTCACATCCATCTGGTGGACCTTCCAACCCATCTTTCTTGCTATCGATATAATGGAGCGAATGGAAGTATATCGAGCCACAGGAGCGAAGGTCTCCTCATAGTCAACTCCCTATACTTGGGAGAACCCTCTAGCCACAAATCTAGCCTTGAACTTTTTGATGCTGCCATCTGCAACATGATTTATCTTGTAAAGCCATCTGGAAGTAACCATTGATTTCCCTTCAGGCATCGGCACCACTTCCCAAACATCGTTCTTCATGATAGAAGAATACTCCTCTTGCATGGCCTCTCTCCAGACCTGCTGACTAGCTGCCTCCTCATAGCTAGAAGGCTCGAAGTCAACGATGCTAGCAACCAATGCCTTATAGCTACATAACCGCTCAGGTGGTCTGCTCTCTCTAACCTGTCTCTTCGGCCCAGCAACAGATGTGGCCTCTCTCAAGGTGTCTTGAAGCCACTTGGGCTTCCTCTTCCCTGAGCACACTTCTCCCACCGGAGTGAAAGAATCCTCATCCTCGTCAGAAGTCTGAACTCCTGAAGGCCTGCCAACTGACCTCATGCCTGAACCTGTGCCTGTACATGCTAAAGTACCGTGTGAACTAGTGTTTTGAAAATCGTGATTTTTTCGGAAGGCCGATTTAATCGGCGATTTTTTGGATTTGAAAAAATCGCAATTTTTTCGGTAAAAATTGTGGGCCCATCAAAACAGCAAACCAATAAGTTCAATTTTTTTTTTTTTTGGTCATTTTTGCAGACAAAGGGCAAGAAAGAGAGCTAAGGAGGAGAAGTCATCTTGAGAGGACACAATCTGCCTAATGAACGGCCCATATTGACTAGAAATTACTATACTTTTACAAGGCAGTTTTACATATGTTTTTAGCTTCGGGGGCGCTGCCGCCCCCCTAGACCCCCCAGGCAACAGGGGTCCAACGTTGTGATACAAAATAAAAAAGATAATCAAGCTCCACACCCAACAGAGAGGCCTATCATGGAGTCGGCCCCTGATTGGATAGAGCAGGAGGTAGTGGAGGGGGAGGAGGAGGAGCAACAGCAGGAGGAGGAGGTGACACCACCTACCCCTGCTACCGATAGAGGACATGGTCTGCCTCCTTTAGCTCTTGGTGCTTTAGGTTCTGGTGCTTCAAGTTCTAGAGCACAACAGAGTCCATTTCCAGCCCCGCCAGCTTCTTCGTCTAGAGGGAAAGCTGTTACATTTTCTCGCAAGAGGGGCAGAGGAAATCAATAGTATATACTATAGGTTATTTGCTGCATTCCTTTGAATATAACATTATGACTCATGATATGAGATACATTATCATACTTTTTGTTGATATTTTGAGGTTGAGTTGAGACTCACGACTTAGTATTCAGGACATGATTCACTATTATGTGTGATGTAGCACTAGACATGATATTACACATCTTATATATTAGTTTTTTTTTCATATTTATGTGTCAATGCATTTATTTTATGTTGTGGGTGCTTTAGATATTAAAAAAATTGAAAAAAATTGAATATTTTTGTATGTGCTGATTTTTTTCCCGATTTTTACCGATTTTTTCGCAGTTTTTATGATTTTTCCGATTTTTTCCCCTCGCCAATTTAATCCCAATCGCGATTTTCAAAACATTGGTGTGAACTGTCCATCAATGGGCTACCCTGTGAACTGCTTTGTGGACTGCTCTGCATGTTGCCCAAAGCACCACCCATCTGCCTCTGCGAGCCACTGCTCACTGATGGACCTGACACCGTAATCGATATACCTCCTGATCCCTGTCCACTGGATCCTTGTGACTGACTCAGTTGCTCCTGAGGGTCTAGTGAATCCAGAAACTCTAACTCCAGTGACCTCTTGAAAGCCCTGCCTCCTCGAACTTCACATCCCGCCTGAAAACAACTCTCCTCCGTGTAGGAATATAAATCTGAAAGGCTTTCGAGGTCTCACTGTAACCCACAAAGATGCCCTTCTCTACAGTGGGCTCTAGCTTGGTCTTCTTCGTATTGGGAATATAGGAGTATGAAATGCACCCAAAGATACGGAAGTGACCAACATAAGGCTTCTTCCCAGAAAAAGCCTCCTTCGAAATCACATGCCCTAAGGCACGATGTGGACTCTTGTTCTGCAAATACATAGTAGTGTTGCAGGCCTCTACCCACAAAAACAACGGTAACCCTTGATCACGTAGCATGGCTTTGGCAGCCCCAACGATGGATCTGTTCTTCCTCTCCGCAACCCCGTTCTGCTGGGGGTTGTAAGGAACTGTGAACTCCCTCCTGATGCCTGCCTTTGCACAATAATCAACAAACTCACTAAGGGTATACTCCCCTCCATTGTCCGATCTAAGGGGCTTGATCTTTCGACCTGTCTGAGTCTCCACAAGAGCTCTGAACTCCTAAAACCATTTGAAGACCTCACTCGTGGTCTTCAAGAAATAAATCCAAGTCTTCCTGGAGTGATCATCAATGAATAAAACATAATACTCATACCCACTCAAGGATACATGAGACATCCGACTGCTCACGTCAGTATGAATCAAATCAAGAATCCCTGTCGATCTGCTGTCACTGCTGGGAAAAGGGAATTTGGCAAACTTCCCCATAGCACATTCTCTGAATGTATCAATGTGATCAGAATTGAAATCTGGCACACCTGTGGTGATCTCCCGCAATGTCCTCAAAGCCCCATGATACATGTGCCCCATCCTGCGGTGCCAAATCTCGCACAGCTCTGAACTGCTAGCTCTGCTGCCGGTACTACTGCTAAATGCCATAAGGGGTTGAAATGAAAATTTGTACACCTTGGCATGGCGTACACCAATCACTCTAGCTGAATCAGCTGGAGCGCCCCTGGGATATATAAGCACCTGTCCTCTCCTGAGCAATACCTCATACCCTCTATCCTCCAATGCTGAGACGGATATAAGGTTCTTCTTCATCTTTGGCACATATAGAACATTCGACACTTTCAAGAGAGGTTTGGGTTCCGTATCAAATGCCAATGTCCCCACATCGACTGCTCTAACAATGTTGTCATCTCCGAGTACTACCTCTATATCAGTGCCACTCTCTGAAAGCTCCGAGAAGTACTCAAGGACTCTTGTCGTATAACGGGAAGCCCCATTGTCAACATACCAAATATTTGAAGATGCTCCGCTAGTGGAGGGAAGTGCACACTCCTTCTCAACCTGTGTGGCAGGTGATCTTGCACTAGTGGATTCACAAGCTATGAACCCAAACTCCCAGTCAAAACTCTCTGAAAAGTCTTCTATCGCTATTGATGCTGCCATGGTTTTGTCCTTTCCCTTCTTCTTCTTCTTCTTCTTCGAACACACAACTGCATAGTATCTCAACTTCTGACATTCCAACATTTAACTTTGGAATAGTCCTTCTCCTTGTTCACCTGTTTACCTTTACCTTTCCTTTGCCCCCACCACCACTTGTGGAAGCTTACTTCTTTCCTTTGCCCTTCTTGACCCTTGCTAACAATGCTACATTGTCATCTTCCTCTACCTGTTTGGCTGCCCCAAGATGGTTCTCTCGTGCAACAATCCCATCCACAAAACTCTCCCATGTCTTGGGAAGACCATTCAATGTAATTCACACCAACTCAGTGGGTGGAATGGTCTCTCCAACAACAACCAACTCATCTTTCACAGAAGTGATCTTTGTGAGGTACGTTGTAACACCATCAGTCTTAGCCATTTCAATGGCCTTCAGCTTCTCCCTTAGGACTATTTTCTTGTTTTCATTTGTGTTCTGGTAAAGATTGGTCAAGGCTGTCCACATCTTATGTGCATATGTCTTTCCTCTCACATGAGGAATGACATGGTCTTTCACACCATCTAGAATCAGTCTTTTTCCCTTAGCATTCTTTTTATTAAAATCTGCCAACTGAACAGGGTCAGCAGACACTACTACTGGGTGTTGTGTGGTGTGAACCATTATGCTCCAAAATTTTGTATCCTCAAAGATGCTCTGGATTCTTTCCCTCCATGCACTATAGTTGCTCTGCCCATCCAACCTATCCTCTACCCTCAAGCCCAAAGACATGCTTGCTGTCCTAACCAACTGAAGTTTTCAAATCTGTGGTAAAGGTTAAGTTTTCTATGTGAAAATATCTTGCTGTAATTTTTCACTTGCTGTCCCAAACTGCACTTTTCAGCCACCCAAGCTCTGATACCATGTAGAGATTTTAGACCCAACCCTAGTTATCAGTTTCTCCTTATTACTCCCATATAATTAAATGTCCATTTCCATAATCATACATTCAAAACACTGGAAATGATAAATATTTATGAAAACACAAATTTTGGAAATTTCACAGTGCTGGAAATTGCAGAAATAAAACACAGAAAATATTTCAGCCACACCCACAGAAAATGACACGCTGATTTTTGGTCAATATGACCCTGGAAAAACACCCTACAACTCTTGGGGAAACCAGTTCGAGAGCTTTTCTTTATTTCTAGAAAATGCATTTACAGAGAAATGAAATATACAGAAAAATTCCAGCAATCACAATAACAGACTTATCTCGTTTTCCGCGCTTGACTCCACCTCGGAAAATGTGCCAATCAACAAAACAGTCAAAACATAAATTTTTACAGCAAGAGATAACAACATTTAATGTTGTACGGTCTCCTCGAAATTTGCGCCAGAAATTTCGTACTGTTGTACGGATTGTACGAAATTGACAACTGCCTCTTTCAACCTTGAAATCCGTGCCCATTCAGCCTCGAAATGTGTGCTGCCCACTGTTGTTTCTTCCTCTCGAATCCTGCACTCTAAGGACCTCGAAATCTGTGCCCATTGTTGTTGTACGGAAATTTGTCTCGAAAAGTGTGCCAATACATGTTGTACGGACTGCTGCCTCTAAAAGCATGCAACCTACAGTTGTTGTATGGACTGCTGAACTGTTTCTCTCCTTCACCTTTTCACGCTGAGAAATTTCTCCAGCTGTCCTTCTCTCTTTCTCTCAATCTGCTCATGAAAGACTCAATGACCTTTTCTCTTTTTTTCTTCCTTTAACCTAACCCTAAGTGACTTTTGGGGAATCCCTAAATCTAATGGCTGAGATAGCTTTAGATCTAGGGCTGAGATTAAATGTGCATTTAATTCTCACTTACTATTTTTTAATTCACCCCACTTAAATAAAGACTCACTTAGCTTTTTATTTCCATAGTCACTTTTTCACTTTCTAATTTCACATTGACTTTAATAAAGTCACTTTAAAATTAGACACTTTATCACTTATAAAGTCACTTTAGGAGAAAAAGTTAAATACATTTGGACACTTTTCCCTAGGCCAAAGATCAAAGCCTTAGGGAACCACTAGTCCTCTAGTACCCAAATTTTAACACCAAGGTGGCTGCCATGTCACACCTTTTGTCCCCCATTAACTTTTGATGTGCACCACATATTTTCAACATGTCAAACTAATGAACTTTAGGCATTACGTGACTTTTTTATGAGCTCAACGTGGGACCAATTTGACTTGGTTACTTGGCATTTGACTTTGACTTGAGTTGTACTTTATGTGGTGGGCCCCACATGGTTTCCACATCATCTTTAACCTTCCCCACATAATTTCCATGTCAAAATTTGACTTATTTTGACTTTGGAAAAATTTCTAAATTTTTCCAATTATTCATTTTTTTGAATTTTTTCCTCATTTTTGCCACTGACATTAGGAAAATCGGTTTTTGAGGGACTATAAGTCATTTTTTGACCCTTAAAGTGGGTCCTAGGATAATGCTGGGCCTCTGAGGATGATTTTTGAGTAGCCACACGCCCTAGACATTTCCGAAGACCACTTATTTACATCATTACATAGAAATTAATTAAAAAATCCCATTTTGCGAGAAATTTTTAATTATTAAAAAATCCTACTTCGACCTAGTGAAATTCCATGAAATTTTAGAGAAGACCTAGCATGGTGATATACATTGACTCTAGACACTAAGATGCATTAGGAGCTCAACCTTCAAGGCGTCACCCCAGCTTTGGAGTAATGTAATGAGTGAAAAAACTTAGAAAATTATTCGCCGCTAAAAAGAAGGAATAATTGTCTAAGGTGTACTCGCTTGTTGATCGAGTCCCAACATCCTAGGCTTGTTACATGGCTTTATTCATTATGCTAGGGCTATGGAATTTGAGGACTGAAGAAGAAAATGATAAGAAGAAGAAGCAGAGTTTAAAAACTCTGTTGAATTGATGATATTTGATGATATCTGATGGTACAAATGTCTCTTGGGTTATCCTTGGGCATGGAGTCTTCTCATTATCATCGGGTGCCACTCCGGTGGTCAACAAGTCCAGATTGCAGTCCACTAATGTTTTGTTGTGTTGATTTAAGAGGTGTTTTAAAAACCCCATTGTTTAGCAGCATATATGGTATATCAAGTAGGATTTCTGGTTGATAGTTCAAATAATATCACAGCAGTATGGCCAGACCTCTTACTCTTAACATTCACCCAACTACTATACCCGATATACAATAGCCAATGACAAGACAACGACAATAACAAGCACAAATCTCCCTCCAAAACTTACAACCTTGACAGGACCATACAAAATACTAGCAACAACAACAATTTGCTCTTCCACAATCAGCCCCAAATCTATTCTTTTGCTAAGGTTTTGGCATTAACAAAGGTTATAAGGCTGAAATAACAATTATTTATGGATGGTGATCAAAATTGTGCCCTCACACAACAACATGAATGCTTGACACGCCTTGTACCAATCTCACATTCAGAGGTAATGAGGCTACTGTCTTTTTGGACTTTTATAGTGTTGTAGGTGTGAAGTATGTAGATACACACAGTGGCGTATATTCATGTAGTTCACCCCATAACTAAGACTGATATTTTAATGAGTTCAGGGGTAAAAATAGGAGATTGATGACCATTAGAGTTCTTATCATGCCACGAGCATTTATAATAAATTGCTATGAAATGACAACAAAAAATGTATTGGGAGAGACCTGATTTTTTATGGCAATGTAATGTTTGGCCAGTGTTCACATCGATCCTTAGCTACCCAGAATTGGTTGGCTGTCCTTAATACTTTGTTGTTCTAGTGCCTTTAGATTGTACGCTCAACTAGCAGAAAATACATGGAAATTCACGGCTGGTTGTCTAGGAACTATGCATCGTCTCTGTTTCCCAAACCGAATCATGATTCAAGCATCCGGCATACCTTTCTTCTCCTAGCAATTTCCATAGCACATCCAGGAGGCAAAGAAATAGTTGCCACGTTTAGCAAAACAAGGCCACAACTTGCTCAGAAAGTAGTGGAGATAAAGCTTCAATTTCCTTTCTTCCTTAGGCAGACACGTTCAAATAATAGTAGCTTGTCCAACAAGTACGTCCTTAAACAATGGTCTCGTTCTTGGCATTTGGAATAAACCGGACTTCACCATAAATAATTCGGCTTCAATTACTGTAAATTCTCGGTCTCTTCTTGGAAGGATTTTTGGAAGGGTGTGTGGCACTTGAAACCCTCTAGATTTCTACGATTTTGGCTTCAATTGAAGCATCGAATTTGTCCACGAATTTCATCCAACGACAATGTTCTCGGGCTCGTTCGTTCCAATCTGCTTTTGTAGCTAGCTGCTCAATCCATGGCACAAGGAAATTGCAGCTCTCGGCCGGAGAAAAGCACTCCCTTGTCTTATGGCCTCTTTCAATTTGACGTCGAGCTCAGTAGTGTCCAACCTGAGAATGATCATCATCTCACGCACAGTGATTACGGACTCCTGCAATCGTAAGAGTTGACAGTGCTCAAATCGACAGTCCTTTGTGAATGTTGATTCGGTTCCACGAAAATCCTCCTCTGCTCAACCACGGAGAGTGATGCGGCTCCTCAATGCGATTTGTACAATTCGGCTTCAAGGGGACAGAATCAACCCTCAGCAATTTCACCCGATAGACGACGGCTACGACTCCTCCACAGATGGAACTCTTCTGATTTAATGCCACAACTCCACATCTACAGTGCAGACCGACGATACTTGGCTATGCTGAAAATATCCACGCGCATGCATCCAATCTCCCACGCAGATGTCTTAATAAGATTTTCTACAGTTAAGTGATACAACCTCAAGTCACACGGTGCTTCTGGTCCCTCCCGACTTGATCAAGTCGATTTCTGTGGCACGTCGTATTTTGTTTGTTGTAAGCTGTCGCACGTTGCACCTGCTCAACTGCCCAAAGTGCTCTAGTGTGGCCTAACCTCTGCACTCCATTACAACGAGAGCAACGGGTCAGTCAGCCCCAAAAGTTGACAACTCGCTCTGAGTAGAGTCTGGCAACCTCCCCTCAGTGGGTGCAGTGGCCACGTTTCGACAACTATAATAATATATGGTTCGATTTGTACTGGCTATGCAAACTGATGTCGCAAACGCTGATACCCACCACTGATCAGAACGATGCCAGCTTGTGCGCACAGGTGATAAGCGAACACAGGAATTCAATAAGGTTGGACGACCCCATACTTACGCTTAATCAGCTGTCAAAATAAATTCACACGCCCAAACTCAGCGAAAATATTAGACATCCTTCAATGCGCATTTACTAACCAAATCACTGAGCAGAGCGCAGTCAAAATAGATCAGTGCGTTGGCATACGTACCTTTGATCGTATAGCGCAGTGCATCCTCTGTATCACTGTTTATGTCCATATTTTTGGTTCATTGATCAAAACGGTGACCCATCGTGCCTCCAAATTTATGGCAAAACTTATCTAAGATAGGAAGACCCTTCAGAGAAGATTTCTCACGGCCTCTCATAAAATGGTGACTAGGTTTGAATCCGACCTTCAAAGACAATGAACAGATTCTTCAGAAATCGGCCTATGTAGAAGACTTGTGGCTCACCAAACGAGTGATATTTAGCCTTGATGGGCCATAGATAGGGTTTCGGCTTCACACCATTAAAATTGATCCATTGAGTGTAGATTTGGCCTTCTCGGAATTTGACTCCAACAAGATAACTTGATCTGCAATAAACCCTTACGCTGGCAGGAAAACCAGCTCTGATACCACTGTAATATCCCGAATGGGATATTATGCCTAAATTTGCCGGAAATAACTTAACCCAACATTTTTCCGTAAAATCAACATTTATTTAAGAGAATATTTCCATGTAAAATAAGATATATAAAGTTCATGCAATTCCCTAACATAATGATGCAGTAAATAATCTCAGCGTTTTTATAACATAAACCGGGGTTTACATGCGGGAAAGATAAATAGCTGACATAATTGAGATATAATCCGGCCTCAAGGATATGCTGCACTGCGCTGGCCTCCAGAACTGAACTGTTGCACTCTCTCTCCGGCAACAACTGCCACTGAATCCACTGAAAGACAATGAAGCACCAATTGAAGATCTAAATGATCCTCACTCCAATATCCCTGAAGCTCTGTGAAACTCCTGAATGAAGTCTCCTCAAAGAGAGTTGGGTTTCTGTCCAACACTCAACAACACATCCGAGAGTTTCCATCGTGCGGCTACCAATGGAGAAGAGAACCGGATTTTCAACCTCACATACAAGAAAATATATCAAATGTAAGATATCCCTCAATGGCCTCCTCCTCTTTCTTTATAGATCTCATGGATCCTTCTAGAGCCTTATTTTATTATTATTTTAATCAAGGAGCACTTTTCCCTTTTATTTTCCAATTAAAATATTTCCTTTTAACGCAGGAAAGAGTAAATCGGCTACCATGTCTCCTCCGGTCATTGAAACTCATGTCCATACATCCCATCATGTAGGTATTCTCGTCCCGGTTCCAATGAGCTATTACAATAAGGTGTTCTATCACGTATTCCTCTTGGAATACCACTTTGAGCGTAATTAATTGAGTTAAGCCAAAAAATAACTCAGTTTTCCAAAAGTTGTCAAAATGCACCCGAACGAAAGGAAAATTGTGCAGATGATGGAATATATCAAGCGAATGAGACCGATCCTCATAGAAACTCCTCAAAACTCCTCCAAAAAGTCCTTGGGCCCACTAATGACACCAACCTGTACCTGTGCCCTGTTTGCTCCCAACTCTGGAAGTCCATCCTAACCCTATCATAGGTGACACCCAAAAAAAGGAATATTACACTTAGCCTAAGTCTAACATAGGAAAAAAACACATATTAGTGTGTTGGTTTATTGAGCTAAAATAAATTTAGGAAAAGTAAAGTAATTTACTCTAGTGATTTCATTTTAATCTTAGCAGTGGATCTCAAGTGAGGCAAGATCTAACCTTGGTTGTTAATCACTTTGAGATTAGGATTAGGGTTAGCGATTTAGATCAATGTAAAGTTATAAAAGCAAGGCTAAGGAGAGGATAAAAACACACAACAACAACACAAAATTGAGAGAGGCATCTCAGTGAGTGGTGTGATGTGTTCAAGGGAGTGTAGAGGGGTTGGAGACCTAGATTTATAGAGAAGATCAAGCACCAATCTAGGGTAGAGTTGTTGGATCAAATCCAAGTTATTCGTATTTTGTATTTTCTTAGTTGGGACATTATCCCAGGATGGGAGCCCAAATAGGTTTTGAGTCATTGTTAATGATGAACTAATTTTACTAGGCATAAATTTGTTTGCATCATTGTTTTATGAAATTGGTTATTTGAATTTGCTTTTGCTGAACTTGTGTTAAGAACCTCACTATGCACGTATTTAATAGATCAATTCTTTTGCTAGGAATTAAGTATTGGGTGCTAGATTTGTAGGAAATCTAACATGGTAGCAGAGTTGGATCTTTGACAATCAATCTCAGAATTGAAGAAGCCAAGTTTTTATTGGATCACCAAGGGCTAGGTCTAGTCGCTATCAAACAAAGGCAATTTTTCTTTTTTTGTGGTTGATGAAACTGGGCTGTACAATGGTACAAATCATGAAGAAGAGGCCAAAATTTTTTGGTAGAGTAAATAAATTAAAAAAAAGGGTGTGGGTGGCTGACAAGACTAACAGCCCACCCCAGCAGCACCCAACTACTACACCCAATGTGGGTAGCTGAGGAAATGCAGGCGACAGTAGTTAGGTTGTCAACCTACCAGACCAAACCGACAATAGCGTAAGGAGGCCATAAACGATCGAATTGTGCGTAGGCAGAACTGAGCGGTCGAGCCAACACAACAGTCGCTCATGTGTTGTGGATCAAGAAAGTTGTGACAAGGTGGAACCTAGATGCTAGGATGAGCAAATAGAGTTTGACAGTGTAAGGGATAGTTTGGATCGCAACACACTCAAGGTGTCGCAGGTGAGGTTGTTGGGGGCCGAACAAAGCCACCACATTAAGTTAGCGACCAAAACGTGGATCAAGGCCACTAGACAAGGCCGCATAAGGTAACCACGCTGGAGTTTGGGTTCATGGACCACTTCTAACAAGGAAGCTCCGATGGAAATGTTCGAAGGGTAACAGATGCCACACAAGTAGTCGGACAGGAAACAAACCAACGCAAATAGTGGTCATGGAGAGGTAGTTAGCAGGTTGCGTGAATGTGGGGTAGGCGATCGTTGTAGCCAACTGTCAGCACAACAACCACACAGATGAAACGACCCATGGAAATAGGAGCTGCAACCAGGCCATGTCGGTGTAGGGAGGCTTGACAGTGGGTGGCAGCCTAGAGGTGGTCGGGAACTGGACCAAGTGCAATGACTACAAAGGGTTGTGGATTGAGGCGTCCAATAGGGGCTGAGTGTGGAGCATCTCCTCATATGACGAGAATGAGGTAAACGTTCCTTATTGTTTCAAAGACAGATTTAGACCTAGATGTGAAAGTTGCTATGAGTACCATACATGTAGTGAAAAGGGCTAGAACAATGTTATTCCAGCTAAAATCAAGAGGATATTTGGAGGTGGCAGAGATGTTATATGTCCCAGAGTTGAAGATGAACTTTCTCTTAGTCTTAGCTCTAGAGGACGAAGGGTATGATGTTGTGTTCCAGAAAGGACAATTATTCATATGTTCAGAGAGAGCCTACCCAGGGCACAATAGTAAGGCACGGTGTCAAGAAGGGTAAGTTGTTTAGCTTGTAAGGCTAGTCTGTAAGTAAATCCAAAGGGATCTTGGATTAAGGGTTGATGTTAGTGACAAAGAGTGAGTAGGAGGCTCTGAATATTGAGTTGAGACTGGGGACTCAGTTTTCTAATATAGAAGACGAGCAGGAGGCTTCTTCCATATCTGTCAACACTAGTTGGTATGAGCCAACATTGATGGATACTCAAGAGTAGGTTAAGACTCCTAGGAGCATGGTTGGGAGAAACATGATCGATGTTAGTGACAAAGATTGAGTAGGAGGCTCTGAAGATTGAGTTGAGACCGGGGACTCTGTTTTCTGATCTGGAAGATGGGCAAGAGGCCTCTTCCATTTTTGTCAAAACTAGTTGGTATGAGCTAACATTGATGCATGCTTAAGAGTAGGTTAAGACTCCTAGGAGCATGGTTGGGAGAAACAAGTCTTCAATGCAGATTCCAAAGCAGGTAGTAGGGAAGCCTTTCAGTTCAGAGGGAGTAGGTACAACAACGAATGATGTAATGGGATTGGAGATAGATCCAAGTGGAGGAGGTCTCCCTCGCTAGGAGTGTTGATTTTAGTAGCTTGGGCAGGTACTTCTGCACATGCCTTATGTCTAGGCGTGCAAAAGTCGCCTACATTCTCCTTAGAACACTTGCTATAGTGTAAGCAAATTACTAATGTAACTTAGCCTAAGTCTAACTTAGGAAAAAATAATTTACTTTAGTGATTTTTTAAAATCTTAGTCGTTGATCTCAAGTGAGGCGAGATCTAATCTTGACCATTAATCAATTTGAGATTATGGTTATGGTTAGGAATTTAGTTTGATATAAAGTTATAAAAGTAAGGCTAAGGAGAGGAGAAAGACACACAACAACAACAAAAGATTGAGAGAGGCATCTCAGTGAGTGGTGTGTTGGGTCTGAAGAAGTGCAGAGAGGTTGCGGATCTAGATTTGCAGAGAAGATCGAGCACTGATCTAGGGAAGATCTACTGGATCAAATCCAGGTTACTTGTATTTTGTATTTTCTTGGTTGGGCTTGTTGTCGCTCAGATTGTACAGGGATAGTGCGACGACTCAGGGTAGGAGTTGTCACTCTAATCCCCACCCACTCCATTCTAGTTGTCTCCCAACAACAGGCTATGGTGGGTGGTCCCTATGGAAGATGGAAATGTAAAACTTATTGGCAACCAACGAGTCTGAGAGACACGATTGAATGGCCTAGCCACTTGGTTGATTTCAACAAGTTACGAGATTAGATTGAATTATTAATGAGAGCAGTGCCTTATGGAGTCAAGTAACTTTCTTTTAGATCAATTAACGACCACGTAACCTGATGAAAAATTGCTACTCAAATGCTTAACTAACCTATATGCTATGCAAATCCTATGACTTAGGTGAAATGCAAGAATCTTGGTTACTTCTAATTATATGCTTGTTCTAGATGATTCCTTCCTCTTAACTATTTTGGAACTAGTCTCTAGAGTAGGTTGTGGGGAAAAAGCCAACATGAAGTATGCAGAGGCTTGATTAACGATACCTCCCCCTGTGTTCTACCCACTCGATGCCTCCAGCGCTGCAGAAACTATGGCTCTGACGACTGCAAGGTCACTGTGTTAACCACTAAAGAAGTGCTAAGTTCTTCAAGTGAAATTGAGAAAGGTGGTCCTATTATTTCTATCAACCAAGCTTATGCTTGGAGGTAGGTTATTAAGTGAAAGAATAGCTTAGAATGATGTGCAAGGTGAATAAGTCATTCTTAAGGTGAAATTACTTAAATGTTCTTTGAGTACTTGGTTATGATTTGATCTTCAGTTATATCAACTAGTACTTATCAATAAGATACAATTTTAACCACAAGAAAATGTGCCAAGTTATCAAGTGCCAACAATAAACAAGAGATATCAATGATACAATTGCTCAATAACCACAAGATGCAAGATCATTAATGTGCCACAAATCCACCCTAGATGTTAACCTTAAATCACAAATCTAATGACATTTTAGAGCACTTGTCTTCCAAGAACAATTAGCCAATAATTATTATACAACAATATCAAGGCTCTTTAGACAATATCAACAAGATTTTCAATTAGATTAAGCAAGTCCTTTGGCTACTTAGATTCTTTGCTCAATAATTAGATTATCACAATGCCAATTAGATCACAAACAAAGGTCTTTAACACTCAAACACAATTGGAACAAATTACTTCAAGGTCAATGCCCAAATATCTTAAACCATTCAAGACAATTATGAGATTAGAGCTTAATGCTTCAAGTGCTCTATGAGTGAGCCTATTAGTACAAATTTTACAATCTTTAGAGATTATGAACAAACTCACAAGAGATAAGCAAATGTTAGTACTCTTATCCAAGATTACCAATACCAATGATAATAACAAAGCATGAGCTAGAGAAAGCACTTTAAGTTACTTCTGATCTAATGATATTCAGTGAGCAATATGACAACAGTGAATTACTTATAAAATCAGCGAGCTAGATGCCAAGAGACACTAAACTTATCACCTTCCTTCAATGCAAATAGTAAGAAGACGATTATGTCACTTATAATATTCAATGATCAATAGGACAACAATGAGATTATTATTATTAGAGCACGTTAGATGCAAAATGAGATGCCCAATGCGAGCAATAGAAACCCAACTACCAAATTAACTTTGCCAACTCAATAATTGAGATGTATTAGCCTTCTTAAGATGCAATTTTCCACTATTATATCAGACTTAGTATGCAGAGATGATAGTGATCAAAACAATTAGATCTATGCCAAATTTGGTTACCCAACTTATGCAATTTATTCCCTAGTGTGTCAAGTAATTTATGAATTTGATTTTAGGCCAATTTAAATGAGACTTTACCACACTTATGAATTAGTTTACTTGCTGAAACAAAACAATGAGGAAAGAAGGGTTAGGAGAGCAAACCCTTAGGCCTTAGGCCTTGAAGTTCACTTGCCCAACTTGCCCAAATTTTTCCAATGACTGGAACACCTGCAAACACCAAAAATTGTACCAAACACCTCTGCAAAACACACCAATATTTAGTCCAGAGAATGACAAATCACCCACAGAGGAAAAGAAGGCAAATGAGGTCAAGGGGATGGCTAGAAGAGAGGGCACAAGACCTAATTAGGCTTGCGACACACAAGGGGAGGCCTAAAAGGCTTAGCGGCTAGGATCAAGAGGCCTTAAAGGACTGCGTTAAGGCAAGGATAGCCCAATCATCTACAAATGAAATAACAATTTATATGATATTAAAGCACAATATAGGAAAATACATACCACAAATCAATGAGACAAAGACACCATGAACTGTACCCCAAAGTCTTTTATTATGAGATTCAAACGTTCCCAACAGAACAATGGCTTCACACCAATGTTTACAAAATTACATCAGACCAAAGATCATCATGATCAATAGAAGCTCAATATCTTTCTATTTATAGAGAAATTCCTCCAAGTGGAAAATAACGGCTAGTTGGCTTGATCCCTCTCAAAATAATTACTTTTAATATTTTATTTACTTTTGAGGAATTTTTGAATTTTTCATAAAATCCATTTTTATTAGTTCAAAAATAATTATTTTGAACTAATTTCCCCAAAATTTTGACTATGACTTAACTATCAAGGTCCAAGCGTCCAAATTTTCTTGAAATTTCCAATATTCCTTTGGTGGGGGGCCTTTAAAAATGAACTTCTTTTAGACCCACGAATTTTTCCACTTGGATAAATTAATTTCTCTAAGATTTTAATTTTGACTCTAAATTAATTAATTTTCTAGCTTAGGATTTAATTCTATTTTTTTGGGGGTGGGAGCATAAAAGGCCCTCCTCCCCTCATTATTCATCATTTGAGTAAGAGAGAGCTTGGAGCTTGAGTTGAGGAGGGAGATTTAGGAGCTTGCAAGGGATATTGGAGCTTGGGATTGAAGGCCAAAGAGGTAGGATCTACACTCTAATTTAGTATTATTTTTTTTATATGTTGAATCTTTGCAAAATAAACTTGTTTTCTTCTCTCTTTCCCATTCCCATGTGACATTCCTCCATTTTTTTGCAGGCTAAAAACTTGAAACATGATGGCTATATGGCTTGGCATTCTCTTGTTGTTGGTTCTTTTTTTGGTTATTATGGTGTTGGAAAGTAGAAGAAAGAGAGTTGTTCAAGAAGAGGAGGATGAAGAAGTGGGTTATAGTGGATTTGATGAAAATCCTGGAGAGGAGTACCTTGGTGAAGAGGAAGGGGAGAGTGGAGATGATGAGGCCACACAAACTAAAACCGACCAAACCCCATTGTGGAAATATGTTACTAGACCTGAAGCAGGGAAAGGGGGTGGAACCACTAAATTTACATGCCACCATTGCAATAAACAATACACAGGTTCATACAACCGTGCCAGAAGGCACTTTTGTGGGAAAAGGCCATGGGATGGAGATAAACAAATAGGAATCAAAGCTTGTGTAAGTGTGTCAGCAGCAGATAGAGCCAAATACACA
The DNA here is from genome assembly GCA_034641835.2 of Pinus albicaulis. Lineage (NCBI taxonomy): Eukaryota > Viridiplantae > Streptophyta > Pinopsida > Pinales > Pinaceae > Pinus > Pinus albicaulis. The sequence goes on from CM076579.1 coordinate 1,353,503,092, forward strand.
AGGGAAGAGGAGGTAGCCCAATACAAATCTAAAAGATCAAAGGGTTTCTTTGAACCTAGTTCACTATCACAACATGCACAAAGAAGTCCATCAACTTCCACCCATGGCAGTGGATATGGAGGCACACCTGGCACAGGAACAAACATCTCTTTAAGGTGTAGAACCATATCAAATTTCCTTGATGAAGGGTGTAGGAATGACGTGGATTCAAAAATTTACCTGTTTCTCTATGCATGTGGGGGTACCATTCAATGTTCTTCACTCACCTTATTGGCATGAATGGTTTCTGCCATTAATGATGCCCCTAAAGGATACAAGAGCCCTGGGTATGACAACGCTAGAACTGTGGGACTTGATCATGAAAAAGAAAAAATAGCTCATTCTTTGAGTAAAATGACAAATTCTTGGAATGAGCATGGGGTGTCCATTGTATCTAATGGATGGAAAAATGTAAAAGGCAAGCCATTGATAAGTGTTATTATTGTGTCTGTTAGTGGTGCAATCTTCCTTTCATCATATGATTAAGTTCAAGACCGACATCAACATTGCAGAACCATTACTTGAAACAATTGAACATATTGGGCCAGCTGCCATACAATGTCGTCCAACTCATCACTGATAATGTTTCTTATTGGCGAGAGCAATTATTGAAGATAAATACCCCAATATATTTTGGTCTGGGTGTTTGGTTCACACAATGAACCTTTTGATGCATGATATTATTAAAAACAAACAATGTCAATACAAATGGATTGGTGGTTTGTACAAGAGAGGCAAAAAAATGATAAAATTTATTACAAATCATAGCAATACTCGTGGGCTTTTCCACAGTCACTCCAGATTGGAGTTGTTGAAGATTGCAAAGACTAGATTTGCTAGCTATTACCTCACCTTCAGGGGCCTTTTAAAGGTAAGAGAGTCATTGGCTAGCATAGTATCAAATCCACACTGGCAGGTATTAAAGGACAAGGCTACAACAATAGTTGACAAACAAGGTTTTGAATAGGTGGAGGAGACCACTCTTGATGGTCTGTTTTAGGCACGTGTGAGGGAAGTTTTGAATTTCACCAAGCCCATTTATAACATGATTCGTTTTGCAAATACAGATAAAGCATTGATTGTGGAGGTGTATGACCAGATGGATAGCATGTTGGGGCAAATAAAAGATGTTGTGCAAGAAAATGATCCCAACTTGTATTCGATGATTGACAATTGTGTGTGTACACGGTGGAATAAACTTAATGTTCCACTACATGCCTTGGCATATATCCTTATGCCAAATACTACTCTCCATCTTGGTTGGGCCAACCTGCACCTGGGGGTGGCTTTAGGATCAAACCCCATACAGATCCAGAGGTACAAGAGGGATATATGAAAGCATTAGACAAGTTGGTCCCTGACAGGGAGGAGTGTGCTAATTTGCATCTTGAATTAGGCAGATACTTCAATTGCACTGGTTTGTTTGGTTCTTTGCATGCAATGGAAGATAGAGATAGATTTGATGCTCTCACATGGTGGGAAGCATATGGTGGCATGGGACTTTTGTCAAAATTGGCACAAAATGTTCTCTCAGAGGTTGTAAATACTTCTTCTGTAGAGAGATGTTGGAGCATCTACAACTTCATCCATAATGTGAGAAGAAACAAACTCAATGAAAACCGAGTAGAAATCTTGGTTTATGTGCACTACAACTTGAGGTTGTTGAGTCATTATTGTGATCGGGCTTATGAGGATCTATCATATAAAATTTGCGACAACAACCCAAAGGACGATAATTTGGAGGATGGCACTATACATCTAGAAGAATTGGAAGCATAACTTTTGAGAAATGAGGATGAAGCAACAACAACCATGCCACCGCCACCCCCACCATCCAGTAGCAGTTCGAGTTCCAACTATTGTTCCTTTGCTGACTCCTCCTACACCTACATCCTCACATGGAGGGCATGTGCCTTCTAGTTCTGGTCGTGCGACTATGCGGAAGGAGACTCCTAGAAGACCACCATTACCACGATCTGCTAAAAAATTAGAGATTTATCGTGGCAAGAGGCCAAGCAATAGATAAAATAGATTTACTTGTCTTTTCTAGTTTCTAGTAGTTTTTAACTTTTTATAACTGTTGAAACTTGACTCTTTCATATTTATTATGATAATTTTTTGTAAACAATATATGACAATTTAAGTTTGAAGTTTGAAACTTTGAAGTTGGCAGTTATGAGTTTATAACTCATTATGAATTATGAATATGATGCTTCATGAAAGTTGAAAGTTGTTTCATTTCGTTTCATTTTATAACATTCATTTCATGTTAGATATTCTTTGTTGTAATTGTTACACTTAGCTTACAAGTACAACTTTGGTGATCAATGATGATAAATGCTATATATTGAATTTTGAAAGCTTGAAACTTTAAGATTAATGAATCACGAGACTCAATATGTTGTACGTTTCTGACTTGTGGACGTGGTTGATGAAGATTATAACTTCTAAATGATTGATGCTATATGGTTCAATCTATGTTTTCATGTTTTTTATATTTAATTCATCATTCTACATGCTTTAGTTGACATACATGCATCAAAATATAAAAATATATATATTATATAAAATTCGCTCCCTGATTCGCTCTCGGACCGGGAGCTTTTGAAAATGTCGCTCCCGCTCCCACTCCCAAGTAACCTTGGATGAGCAAATTACAACATGGATTGATGTAACCCTTCCGAACAAAGGTCTGGGCTGACCGAGGACACTGAGCCAACTCTTCCCCCACTGTCTGAGCTCCCAAGGTGATAGGTTGAGATGTAGAGCTCTTTGGGTTGAGGGATCTGTGGTTAATTAGGTGTCACCCCTATTTGTCACCCACAGGGTCAGAGATGTTGGTCCCCTATCTTGGTCTATGCAGAGTATACCCTAGTTGTCATCTGTCTTTCACACCCATCTGGCCAATGGGTGTTAGATTCTTGAGTTAGGTGCGATCCTTACTATTTATGGCAAGGGGTATCTTGCTCAAGCTAGAGATGCAGGTGTTCTACCACTTGACTCTTCTGGGTCATGTTGGGACCGCTGGCAGAGTTTCCTGCGTTGTAGCATTGGCTCCTTGCTAGCAAAGTTTCCTGGGTTGTAGCATTGGCTCCCTGCTCGCAGAGTTTCTCAGGTGTTAGCACTGGCTCCTTGCTGTCAGAGTTTCCTGGGTTGTAGCATTGGCTCCCCGCTAGCAGAGCTTCCCGGGTCGTAGTATTGGCTCCCTGCTAGCAGAGGTTTCCCGAGTCGTAGCATTGGCTCCCTGCTGGCAGTGATTCCGAGTGGTAACATGTGGCTCCCCGTGGATAGAGGGTGGTAGTTGAAGCTCCCAATGATTCTTCTTCTTTAGACTTGACATTTTTTCAGCAGATAGAGTTGAACAGAGATGAGATATGATGTGATGACATGGTACTTACAATGATTACATGATGCAGTTGGAATTTCTCCTTAGCTGAGAGGGAGTGTTAATTTTTGGCAGCTCAATGACAAATTCCAACCCTGGGACCAGATTTTTCTTTTTAAGAGGACCGATTTTGACTTTTAAAGCACTTGATTTGGACAAGGGAAAGTGGATTGTTGAAGTGAAGCCCATAGTTGCACAAATTGTCAAGTCGGCCTAGAGAGACTAATTAGCCCTCCTCTAACACCTATAAATACAAGTGACCTCCAACTCATTTGGACACACATAACTCACAACTTCTCATCTCTCCTCTCCTCATTGGTTCGTACAAATTGCAGGGTCTCTTCACACGTGTGGGCTGGAAAAGAAGGAAGAAATTTCAGGTGGAAGAAATCTGAAGCAGACTGCAACTTTGACCAACTTTGACTAGCATTGACTTTGACTTTCTAGGCTAAATTTTGGTTTGATCTTTTGAGAGCATTTCTGTCTTGGTAGGCCGCTATTTTTGGCTAAAAACCGAGGAAGTCTGGGCACTTTGACTGCAGGAAATTGCAGATTTTGACCGAAGTTTGACTAAGTTTGTCTTCATGTTTTGACTTGCTTTGAGTATGAAAATTTCATTTTTCAAAAGCCGAGTTGGCTAGCACTAAGATTGAGAAAATATGGGCAGTTTGACCAAGTGTTGACTGCAGGAAATTGCATACTATAACAACAACTTTCTCTCTCTCCTTTGATTGATTTTGATAGGGATATCTTTGACTATTTTGGGCTAAACTTGACCAGCGTTCAAGGCTGCATTTATTGCTTCTCTAACTAAGTTAATTGTAGGGTTGACCATTGACTGTTGTGGATTGGTTAGCGTAGAATTTGACTGTTGTTCACTAGGACAAAATTGTAGATTTGAGACAGCTGACCAGATTTTACTTTTCATCATTGATATATTGGATTTATGGTTGGTTGACTTGGTTGATAGTCAAAGCCTTTGACTTTGACTCTTATTGATAGATATTGCTCATTGTACTCTCTGCTGAACATTTTATCACAATCTAATAATAGAAGAATTACAAAGGGTTTTCCCCCTTGTGGGGTTTTTCCCTGGTCTTTGACTGAACCGGTGTCTTTTGTTGATGTGTTAATTGTCTCCTGTTTGTCATTACATTTACTGTTCTAACTTCAATTACTATTGATGAATGGAAGAATTAATTACTGTTGAAAAGATTGCTAATTGAAGAATAGAATTGGGCTAAAGTAATTGGTACAAAATAGAGCAGTGTAAAAATTAACCAAGGATACAAAAATAGTTCACACAAACCTTGCCTTCCAATGTATTTCAAGCTCAGGATTTGTAAGGAAGTTACCACATTTGTATTAGGGATAACTATGCCTCTAGCTCCCAAGGGGAAGGGGCATTTCCTCGATAGACCCATCAGTGTATAGGTGCATGTGATAAAGGTGGTAATGGAATGGGAAATATTTCAAGGAAGATGGTTATAGCCATGGTACCAACTCAAGGAGGTCCAACATCTATAAGTGTTATTATGCCTTTAGCCCTATTAGGTGCTTCCAACCCCCAAGGGGAAGGACATTTCACAGGTAGACCTATCAATGTATAGGTGCATGTGATAAAGGTGGTAATGGAATCAGAAAGATTTCAAGAAAGATGGCCATAGTCATGGTACCAACTGAAGGAGGTCCAACATCTCTAAGTGTTATAATGGGAAGAGGGAGCAATCGTGGAAGCATGAGATATCGCTTCTCTCGGCTTGCTTTTTCCACCCCTCTAGTTGTTGATTTTGGGTAGCATCGGATGTTCTCTATGTCTCAAACTTTTTGGAGAGGCTTAGACACATGCATTACAAATAACCCATAAATTGTTGAAATTCCACCCAGAAACAATTTTATTTGATAAATTAATTATTTTTAATGAGGACTCTAAGTCTAACTTGGGAAATTAAAATAATTAATGGGTATTAATTTAAACTGTGGGTGAAACTTCTAAGAAAAATAGATCAAGTTTAAATGTAATCTTAGCCATTGATTGAAGATCTAATCTCGGTCATTGAATTCTCAACGAGAAGACTATAAAGGAAGACTTGAGGGTCTTTTATAAAATACACCAAGAGGATCTAGTGATCGAATTTTCTAACGGAGCAGTGCTCGGAGGAAAATTTCGATCTAAGTGATTCTTTAGCACAGTTGAGGGGCAGAGACAGTTTTAGCAAGAGGATCTTCTCTGACGTCAAGGATCATCAGCGGAGAGGCAGAAAAAGATGAAGAGGAAGCAAGACAGAGCCCAGAGAGGGTGACGCAACACCCAAAAGGGGTGACGCAGGGCCACGCAGGCCACACGCAGAGGGAGCGCGGTTTCTCAGCAAAAGTCTGAGTTTCAGCTTGGAAATCGAGATTCTGAGCAAGGAGGGCTAGGATTGACTTTTTTAAGGGTTGAACGATCACGGATAGGAGGTGATGTAGTTCCATATTTGTCCACACACAGGCCTACGCAGCTACTGCACAAAGGCAACGCAGAGGGTGCTAGGATTTCATCAGTTCAACTACCAAATCAACCGGGACTTACAGAGTGAGGTATACTCACTATTTTTCTCTGTCAATATTCTCTATAACTGATTTGTCCGGTGAGACAATCAGAGATGTATTCATATTAACTATTGCTTAATAATAAAACCATCAAATCTGTTGCACTAGTTTTCTCGCTTTGGGTTTTTTCCGAGGACGTTTGTCCAAAAATAACGGTGTCCTGTGTGTGTTATTTCTCTTGCTCAATTTACTGTTTTCACATATAATTTAATTAAGTGAGACTGCTTCAGTAACTGCTTCAATGTTTTCAGAAGTAATCTGCAAAATAACTTGTTAAATGTAATTTACAAGTAGAAGTAGTTCAGTTTGTTGCAGCAAGATTCCAGATCTAGGACTTGGAATTTTCAAATGGTATCAGAGTGTTGATTGTGAAACAGGAAGAGCAGATCCAACCAAGGTTGCGGGGGAGCGCCTCCCCCCTATCAAACCCACTCCCAAAGCGCGCTCCCTTGAATCCGCTCCCCAAGCGCAATCCCTCGAACCCGCTCTCGGAGCGAATGCTTAGAGGGTGATATTAATGACAAAGATTCCTATACGAATCTAGAGGTAATGATAAAGATACCTCTGGTTCAATCTATGTTTTTATGTTTTTTATGTCTAATTCATCATTCTACATGCTTTTGTTGACATATATGCATCAAAATAAAAAAAATAAAAAAAAAATATATATATATATATTATAAAAAAACACTCCCGAACCGGGAGCTTCTGAAAATGGTGCTCCCGCTCCCGCTCCTAAGTAACCTTGGATCCAGCATTGAGACGAAGGCCGAAGAGTTGCAGAAAGCAGTAATTGGAATCCCCAAAGGGATTGCGCAGTCCAGGCCGGGAGGGTTGAATCTTCAAGGAAAGTTTCTCTCTAAGTGAGTCGACAGAGAGGTAAGAATTCCAGATCAAGATTTTTCCGAGCCAGAGTGAGCACCGCAAAGCTGGTGGGACGCAGTTTCTGCAGGTAGATTTTGTTTTGCTAGGTGGAAAGTCATCAAAAGGGAAGAAGCAACACAGTGAGGGAATTTTCTTCCTCAAGAAGTTCCTAGCCGTGGAATTTCATTTTTCCAAGATCTGAGCAGTAGATTCGGATAGCAGATCTACAAACTCCACAAGGAGTGCGTAAGCCTGTCCAGTACCATGCAGGGGGGGAAGAAGAGGAGCAGATTCAACATTCTTGACTGCCATGGCAGCTCATAGGTTTAGAGATTAGGACCGGTTGGAGGGAGCCTCCAACTATGTGATATGGAAGGAAAGAATCACTTGTCTTCTGGATGAGTACAATCTCAAGCTTTTCATGGATAGCATTGTAGCTATCCCTGCAGATCCAGATTCGTTGAAGAAGTACAAGGCTGATATGGCGAAGGAAAAAAGGTTTCTCCTGCATGGAGTCAAAGATCACAGTGTCCTGTATAGCCGACAAAGATACTGCTCGGCAGATGTGGGAAGCCTTGGCCATGTTGTATGAAGGTTCTTCCAAGCAGTGGAAGATGTACTTAGAGCAACAACTGAGGATGGCGTAGATGCAGAAAGGGGAGCGCCTTATTCTGTTCCTGACTAGACTTTAGGAAATCCATGACCCACTTGCAGCTGTGGGGTCTACCCCTTCTTCTACAGCGATGGTGAGACTAGCTCTTAATGCAATCACTGAAGATTGGCAGGTGTTCGTCCAGAGTATCCTGGGTAGAGCAACCTTGCTAAGCTGGGAAGAGATGTGGGCTACTCTTCAACAAGAAGAGCTAAGAAGAGACTTGGTCAAATGCAAACTTGATGGTAGCAATAGCAGTGGATTGAAGGTGAAGCAGGAGGAGGAAGAAAATGCAGCCCTTGCATCCAAAGGGTAGCAAGAGTAGTGGAGACGTAAGAAAGATGTCTCGAAGATCAAGTGTTTCAAGTGTGGTGAACTTGGTCACTACGCTACCCAGTGTCCTTTGAGAAAAAAGGACAAGGACGAAAAGCATGATTCGAAGGTTGCAACCACGAAGACCGATGAGGATGAGTACGCTATGAGTGCCCACGCATCTCCAGGAGGGAGATAGGGCGACATTAAACCGTAAGTTCACAAGAACTTTAGTTGGGCAAGATCCTTGAGGAGTCTACCTCTCGGATCATGACCTTGCTATGGGTGCCCATGATCAATAGTAGCAAGCTGGAGGAGTTTTCAGTCGGTGCAGAGGAGTGCAAAAATGACAGATGTAGTGGTTAGCAGCACTAAATCTGAGCAGCGCAGAGCAGAGTTGCAATAGCGCAGAGGGACTCAATGTAGAGCAGTAGCAACGCAGTGTCTTAGAGGGGCAGCATGGGACTAGCAGCAATCATTGTTTCAGCACCGAGATGCATCTTGAACACTTATTCAAAATTTTTTGGATGTTTTTCAGTTGTGTCTCTCAGTAGTTGAGTTGTAGTGCAGAGTCAACAGTGGAAATACTAGCAGCAGATGCAACATTTGAGAGGGAGTTGCAGTATAGATGCAATGTTGATCGTGGCAGGGTCAACAGCAGTACAGTTGCAGCAGCAACGCAGTGGTTGGTGGATAGCATGTCAGACATCAACAACGTAGAGAGAGATGCTTCATAGACAGAGCAGTATGCAGTAGGGCATATCTTTTAGAGCACATTCCTCGATAAGAGGGAGTGTTGATTTTGGGTAGCATCGGATGTGCTCTAAGACTCAAACTTTGTGGAGAGGCTTATAAACATGCATTACAAATAACCCAGAAATTGTTTTGGGAAATTCCACCCAAAAACAATTTATTTGATAAATTAATTATTTTTAACGAGGACCCTAAGTCTAACTTAGGAAATTAAAGTAATTAATGGGTATTAATTTAAACTATCGATGAAACTTCTAGAAAAAGCAGATCAAGTCTAAATGTAATCTTAGCCGTTGATTGGAGATCTAATCTCGACCGTTGAAGTATCGGTGAGAAGACTATAAAGGAAGACTTGTGGGGTCATTTGTAAGATATACTAAGAGGATCTAGTGATCGAATTTTCTGATAGAGCAGTGCTCGGAGGAAAACTTCAATCTAAGTGATTCTTCAGCGCAGTTGAGGGGCAAAGACAGTTTTCGAAGGAGGATCTTCTCCGGGGCCAAGGATCATTAGTAGAGAGGCAGAGAAAGATGAAGAGGAAGCAGAGCGGAGCCCAGAGAGGGTGACACAGCACCCAAATGGGGTGACCTAGGGCCATGCATGCCACACGCAGAGGCAACGCAGTTTCTCAACAGAAGTTCGAGTTTCAGCTGGGAAATCGATATTGTGAGTCGGGAGGGATAGGATTGACTTTCCAGAGGGTTGAAAGATCAAGCAGAGGAGGTGACACAGTTCCAGATTTTTCCCCACACAAGCCTATGCAGCTACTGCGCAGAGGCAACGCATAGGTTGCTGGGGTCTCATTAGTTCAGCTATCGGATCAGCCAGGACTTGCAGAGTGAGGTAAGCTCACTATTTTTCTCTATCAGTATTCTCTGTCACTGATTTTTCCAGTGAGACAATCAGAGATGTATTCAGATTAAATGTTGCTTAATAATAAAACCGTCAGATTTGTTGCACCAGTTTTCCCGCATTGGGCTTTTCTTAGGACGTTTGTCCAAAAACAACGGTGTCTTGTGTGTGTTATTTCTCTTGCTTAGTTTATTGTTTTCACATATAATTTAATTAAGTGAAGGCGACTTCAATATTTTCAGAAGTAATCTGCAAAATAACTTGTTAAATGTAATTTACAAGTAGGAGAAGTAGTTTAGTTTGTTGCAGTAGTATTCCAGATCTAGGACTTGGAATTTTCACACTAGTGCGCCTTTCACTTTAATGATTTACATTTCTTTCTTGCATAGCTTAGGAGCCCTTGCTTGCTTTGTGTTTTTCCAATCCCACTTAAAGATGTGGCAGTTTATCGCTCATTAGGGTTGGGACATTCATGAGTTCCTTTTTTTTAGATGGAGCATGAAGTGGTGATGAATTGGGTGATGGCTAATGAGGGGGGTAGAGCTAATGCTAAGTTTTTTCCCACATACTTACTATGTCCCAACCATCTTATGCATTTTTATTTTTCTTTATTTGTGGATTCATATACTTTTATCTTTCTTTCTGTTGCATCAAGCTTTTGGGGAAAATTTCTAGGCCTTGACTCAAAGATGAGGATATTGGTGCTAGTCTCAATGAGAAATGACAATCAACCCAAAGAAGGCATGTGGATAACAAAGGGAAAAATGGAAGGTGTCAAGTATGGATTACGTTGGGCATGCTACTTCAATTAGTGCTTCCTATTAGTGCACCTTTTGAAGGAAGGACCTCAGGGAAGGTCACACTAGACTAGGGGCAAAGGATAACCTCCTAGGTGGAGCATATGGGAACAAGGGTACAATCAAGAGTGGTCAATCAACCAACTTGGCCTATGATCCATACTAGTATGCCCCAAAACATTAAATGAAAGTGCATGATTATAGAAATGGTTAGTGTGCATTCCAATAGATAACCCACCTTCCTTTAAGAAGCATTTCAGATGGGAGAGAGCATTGACCAGAGGATAGGTGGAAAGCTTTGATGTAAAGCTATCTATAGACAATCATAGGGTTGTTGGTTGGTTGACTGACCAATGAGGAGAAATTTTTTCCCTTTTGAGTTACCCATTTTTGTTGGGTATTAGGGACGACTTAAACTCAATTTTAAAAAGAGAAAAAAAAATCTGAACACTAAACCTAACCCTAGGCCCCCCTAGAGATCCCCACCCTCCATTTTACCCACACAATTCATTTTAGCAATTTGGAAATTTTGAGCTAAGTTTCTTGGGCTGTTTTGGAGAACTGATTAAAGGGCTGATTTGGAAAACTAATTGTTGGGCTGAATTTGGGAAGAATTAGGACTATGCTTATTTCTGGACTCCAGTGGCCATTTAGGGCCTCTTTGTTATGTATTTTGGTTCAAGTATGGATTGTACTTGGTGCTATTTTGGTTATGTGCAGCCTTTTTATATACATGAGAAACTTTGCATATTTGTATGTAATGGTTTGGATTCACATATGGATTGCACTCGGTGGTATTTTGGTTATATGCACCATTGGTATATACATGAGAAACTTTGCATATTTGTGTATATGAGAAATTTTTAATATATATATATTCAAAATTTGAAGTTTGAACATTTTATGGATTTTTTTGGTAAATCAGTTTTGTGATCTGCTTTTGCTTCTAGTTTTACATGGTTCTGGTTTCTAGGGTCAATTGATTCGATGTCTGGTCTGGTTTTGATAACATTGTGTTGAATTGGAACTTGGACCCCACTAAAGGTCTTGCTGTTGTCCATCCCTATCACTATGGCCATTTCCAAAAGTCTAAGATTGAAAGTTTTGTAGAAGAATTTTTGGAAGCTTGGACCATAGCTCCTAGTAAGAGCCCTTATGCTGCCCCAATAATCTAAATGGGGAAAAAGGATGGTTCTTACCGCTTCTGTATTGATTATAATAAACTTGATTTGATCACTATCAAGAATAATTTCTCCATGCCCCACATAGATAAGTTGATGGACAAGCTACATGGTGCACTTTTTTTTCTCTAAGATTAACCTACATATGCTATTATTAGATACCTATATGGCTCGAGAACCAAGAGAAGACTACGTGTAACAATAACAATAGCCACTGTCAATTTTGAGTGATGCGTTTCAGCCTCTACATGCTCCTGCTACACTTTAAGCATTAATGAACAAGGTGTTTTGTAAGAATATCCACCAATTTATTCTAGTTTTCTATGATGATATACTCATATATAGTAAGATGTTCACAAAGCACCCAAAGCATTTGGATATTGTATCATATAATTTAGCACAACATAAGCTCTATGCAAAAGAATCCAATATAAATTTACCAAGACTTCCCTGGAATATCATATATTATCTTTGTGAGGGTGTTCATACTGATACTATTATCACCATTCAAGAGTGACCAGTTCCTACACCTTTATCACCCAATTCATCTTTCCAAACTCTGTCACTAACTTTGGCAAGAGTCATTTGAACTAAGAAACCAGATTCATTCCCCAGGGCTCTCGTGTCCCAAATCGGTCGAATCAGACTCAATTAGTTGGGACACGATCGTGTCTCGATTTTTGGAGTGTTGCGCAGCCATAAAAGGCGGATTTGGGCCATTCTAACTTCAGATTTCTCCTTTTCTCTTATTGTGGGTTTGTTGTGGGTGTGTGAGAGCGAAGAGCAAAGGGTGTGGGAGCATTTTGCAGGCGATTCAAGCAACAAGTAAGTGCATTTTGTCTCTATTTTTTTTGCATGTTTATTACAACAGTTTGCATGTGCATTTTTTTTACAAATTTGTGCATTTTCTCTTTATTTTTTTACAACATTCATGGCTCAATGAAGAGCAGCAGGGAAGGGGCAAAGGAAGGGGAAGAATGTCCCCAATGGAGATGCCCCTCCTATTCCAATTTCATCAGGGTTTGCAAGTGTTCTCTCTACTGGAAGTGGGGCTACAACAACAACTTCAAATGTTGAGGGAAGACAACAACCTCAAGATAACGGAAATATGTCACAAGAGAACAAGGGCTAGGCAACAAGATGAAGGGAGGAGACAATGTTGCTTGGAAATGCAACTATTGCAACAATCATTTCATGAGCACATATTATCATGTGAAAGCTCATTCGTTGGCTTTACCAAAATGTGGAATTGCAGCGTGTACACAGGTGTCTTTAGCTAAGAGAAAAGAGATGGAAAAAAAAGGTCAATGTTGGTATGGAAAAGGTGGCTACAACATCTAAAAAAAACAAGAATGATGATCCACTTCCATTCTTGAGGAAAAGAAGCAACAAATTTCCATTTGAGAGTTCTGGTTGGAGACAAGCAGCAAAAAGAAAGGCAATGGCACTTGGTCCAATGGACAAGATTTTTCAGAAAGAGAAACAGGAAGAGCGTGATCTCACCATTGCATTTTTTTCTATCAGAACTTCATATCATTTAATGTTGCACACTCACCTTTCTATATTGTGTTATGTCGAGCTCTAAATCAAGGGCTCCACCAAGGTATGTGCCTCCTGGGTCAGAGAAGCTTAGAACCACATTGTTGACAAAGGCAAAGAAAGAGGTGGACAAAATACTTGAGCCTATTAAATTAGCATCGCAAACATCTGGGGTTAGCACTGTTTATGATGGATGGACAGATCCAGCACGACACCTACTCATCAACTTCATGGTGTCTTCCTTGAATGGTCCAGTTTTTTTAAAATCAGTGAATGCACTTGGACAATACAAGGATGCACAATATATGGGTGAGTTGTTTATTAAAGTTATCGAAGATGTAGGTGTTGATTCTTGTGTGCAAATGATTACAGATAATGCAACTGTTTGCAAGGCTGCTAGCATGATTGTGGAAGCTAAATACCCACAAGTATTTTGGACACCTTGCATTGTCCATTCTTTGAATTTAGCACTGAAATCTATTGCTTCTGATGTGCTTTGGATTGGAAGCATTATTGAGGATGCACGACATATCTGCATCTCTGTACAAAATCATACAAATGCCCTCACTATCTACAAGGAGTACACTAATCTATCATTGTTGAAGATTGCGGATACACGGTTTGCCTCTTCATTCATCATGTTGAAGAGGTTGAGGGAGGTCAAGACCACTCTTGGGGCCATGGTTATTTTAGAGTTTTGGTCTTTTTGGAGAAGGACAGATCAAGAAGCCTCAAAAAGAGTGAAGGACATAGTGTTAGATGATGCTTGGTGGGAGAGGGTAGATCTACTTATTCAGATCATGGACCCTATCATTTCTTTGCTGCAACTTGCAGATACAGACCAACCCATCCTAGGAGAGGTTTATGAGGGATAGGATTCCATGATTGAGTCTGTGAGGAGCACTATTTTACAAAGTGAGTGCCCCAAGTATGAGACATCATTAGGCTTCCTTTACCACCATATATGGTATTCTTGTCAACAGATGGGACAAGAATTGCACACCTTTACATTGTTTGGCTTACTCATTGAACCCAAAATACTACAACCATGAGTCGCTGAATGGTGGACCTTCCCGCAGATTCCCTCCTCACATGGATGGTGAAATTTCACAGGGGAGGAAAGATGCATTGAAGCGAATTTTTCAGGATAGAGCATCCTTTGATGAGGTGGAGGATGTCTTTGCAGAGTTTTCCACTGGCACTGGTCGATTTGCAAGATATGATGTGATTAGAGACAGGGGGCTAAGAAGCCCTATTCTTGGTGGGCAACCCATGGGGCAACAAGCCCTCGTCTACGACAGTTAGCCATGAGGCTTCTCTTTTAAGTGACTTCATCCTCTTGTTGAGAGAGGAATCAGAGCACATATGGAAATTTGTAGTGTCAAGAAGAGCAGGCTTGAGCAGTGCAGGGTAGAGACAATGGTGTATGTGCAAACCAATCTTCGTCTTATTTACAGGCAGAGGGATGAGTGGTTGAAGGCAAAGACAAAGATGTGGGATGTCTTTCCTAATGATATGGGTTTGGACAACAGTGTTGAGTTGACATTGGCCAACTTTGATCTCAATGGGCCAGTGCTAGAGCTTGTCACTTTGGATGATGGTGATATTGTAGAGGGGTCATCCTCCACACTAGCAGATGCAGAGATGACATTGGATACAGAGGAGGAGGATGCAACAAAGGAGAGCAGTGGTGACCATGATGATGAGTACAATGATGCTGATTTTGAAGATGAGGATTGATGACTCATGAGCTACCTACTACCTTGAGGCTTGTAGTTGTTTTGCATTTGCTATTTATATTTTCCATTGGCATTGCTACTACCTATGAACAGATTTTGATTTTGATGACTTAATGAGAAAACTACAGTATCTTGTCTTTCTCCTATTGGATCGTTGATGAATATGTCACAATTGTATTTGTATGCATAATGTTACTTTGTAATTTTGTAAAACTTATGTCTAGATAAAGATCTATGTTTGAATCAGTGAAGCACCACTCGTATAACACCCGTGGGTCTTCGCGAGTTCTATAGCGAGCCGAGTCACTCACATAGAACCCGCGCTTTCTACCCTTACACGCTCAAACTCGTATTAAACTCGCCTACCTGCATAAGACCCGCGGGTTTCTCATAGGACTCGTATCGGACCCCTATAAGACCCTTCCCACAACAAAAGGCAATTTTTTATAGATTTTTCGCAATTTTTTTTTTTTTTTTTTTGGAAATGAGTTGGAGGAAAAGGGAATTTGGAGGGAAGAAAATGCTTTATAAGCACCTCTCTCCCTTTTGGAGGCATAGGCAGGGAAAGTGGTAAGGTTTTTTTCAATGCTCATGATCATGGAATGCTGGTAAATGCAGGGACCATCATCTAGTCTTAGCTTTTGGAGCAGGGATATGGTTTCAGGTGATGCAGAACTAAACATTTTGAAAGCAACATATGTTTAGATAGTTGTATAGTCCTCTGTTTTCTTGGGAGTAGCAGCCTTGGCCGAGTAGCAGCACACTCTAACAGTAAGACGGAGTCACAACACTAGCGGAGTAGCAACACCGGTGGAGTAGCAGCATCGGCGGAGTAGCCGCACACTGTAACAGCAAGGCGTTGTCACAACACTGGCGGAGTAGCAACACTGGTAGAGTAGCATCATTGGTAGAGTAGCAGCACTGGCGGAGTAGCAACACACTGTCCATGTAGGCTTCATGATCTTTGTCTCATTGTTTTGTTGCTTGCATGTAAATTTTTTTATTTATTTTTTTTATTTATTTTTTTTATTTATTTTTTTTTTAATGTAATCAATTCCATTTTTTTTCACTTGCAATCTGCGAAATTTTTTGGCCCTGTGGCTATGTTTCTCAGCCACACAACGGCCATTTGTGGCTGAGAAACCTAGCCACAGGGCCTGCGGGCTGTCTCCTCAGCCTACAGGCCTTGTGGCTGAGTTTCTCAGCCACAAAGGTCAACTGTGTGGCTGGAAAACTCAACCATAGGGCCTACAGGCTGGGGGGCAGCCCGCAGGCCCTATGGCTGAGGAGGCAGCCCGCAGGCCCTGTGGCTGAGTTTCTCAGCCACATAGCGGCCCTGTGTGGCTGAGAAACTCAGCCACAGGTCCAAAAAAATTGTAAATTTAAAAACCATTTTTTCTTTTTAAATATCAATTAGATTTTAAAAATTTAATTTTTTTCTTCCAGATTTCGTGACCATGCCACCAAAGGGTTCTAGAAAGTCTCGTGATCCGGCATGAGCACATGGTCAATGAATCATTGCTGGTAATGACCACCATTTCAAGTGCAATTATTGCAATGCCACAATGCATGCAGGCATAAACAGGCTAAAATACCACCTAGCTAGAATTCTAGGGAATGGTGTGGGATGTTGTCAAAATTGCCTCGATAAAGTTACTATTGTAATGGCAATTGCTTTGGAAGCCATTAAAGAAGAAACTTCTAAGAGGACAAGAAGGAAGGACGAGATTGTTGGGATAGGTAGATCTTCATCTTAGAGTGAAACACAGATTCAAAGTCTAGGTATTGGTAACTCCTCTTCAAGTGTTGTGGCAAATAGGAGTATAACCTCTTCTTTGTTCACTCCTCGTACAACTCCAAGATCTCAACCAACCTTGGATAGTTCTAATGAAAAGAAGAGGAAGGAGGCAGATATGGCAGTGAGGAGGTTTTGGTACTGTAATAGTCTTTCATTCAACTATGCAAAGTCATATTTTTATCAGCCCATGGTGGATTTCATAGCAAGTGTTGGACCTGGATACAAAGCCCCATCTTATAATGCACTAAGCGGGAAAGAGCTAGATGAGGAGCTTGAGTGTGTCAAAGAACAATTGGAGAGCATTAAAAGCTCATGGAAAATTATAGGTTGTACAATTATGTCTGATGGGTGGATAGATCAGAGGGGTAGAACAATAATAAATTTTGTTGTAGCTTTCCCTAAAGGATCCATGTTCCTAAAATCCATTGATGCATCTGCAAATGTAAAAGATGCACATTTGATTTTTACATTGTTGGCTGATGTGGTGGAGGAAGTTGGGGTTGCAAATATTGTCCAAGTAATCACAGACAATGCAACAAATTATATAGCAGCTGGAAGGTTGCTTTGTGCCAAATATCCCACCATTTTTTGGACTCCATGCACTGCCCATTGCATAGACTTGATACTAGAGGACATTGGGAAGTTGGACTAGGTGCAAGATGTTGTGCAAGAATGCAAGCAAATTACCAAGTATATTTATAATCATGCTTGGGTGTTGAACCTTATGAAGGAATTCTGTTAAATTTGGACAACTAGGTCCAAACTCCAGGTTGTGCTGTTCAGATGACGATCCCAATATTTTTATTGGATTCCTCTTTCGGAGAGGTGTAAGATTGATCTAAAGATCATCTAGATTAGATGAGCAGAACATGTACTTTGAATTTATTCCACTTGTGTGCTAGGTCGGTCTAGAATATATTATAGACTTAAATGTCTTAAAGTACGTGTCACACACTCCCAAAGATGCCTATATAATGGAGAGACTTGGAGTTCATGATACACACAATATGTGGTGGATTTTCTTCTCTCTTGATGGCAATGGAGTTGCGTTCTTGGTGCTATGTCTTTGTGGAGTATTCTTTGTCTTGGGGTTGTGTGTGACACGCTTGGCTGAATGACCTATTGGAGACTTTGCTGGTAGAAGCATCCTGCTGATCGCCGTAACGCCTCCATTCATTATCTCTGTTTTGGCTTGTCTTCCATCAATCTATTGGTATGTTCTATTTGCTTCAACCCTAATCTGAAATGGCATAGAACATGTTCTCAAATTAACATGGTATCAGAGCTAAGGAGAAGACAAAGCCCATCTCATAATTTGGGGCAGCGAGATGTGAAGTTGTAAGTAACAGCGAATGCGAAGCTGCAAGTAACAGCGGATGATTGTGGCCTTTAGCATTCGAAAATACGACAAATGCTTCAGCGCTGGTCACCTTAGACCACCAATCGTCGCTACCTTTCTAAACTCATTTGAAGCAACCTCTTCCAAATCCACGAGAGCTGCGGCGAGAGCTCCAGTTTGTTGACCACGAAAGCAGTGAGGGAACATAAGGTTCATCGAGTCGAATATTCATAATAAATTATTTTATGTAATGGGCCCAATTATTTAGACGGTTGCACAAATCGGCGCCTATCCACCGAAATTGACGTGAAGGACGATTACAAAGGTTGTAAGCACACACCCCCACCATTCGCAGCTCGTCGCACAAGAATAGTTGGGTTCTATCAGAGTTGGGCCTCCTCCTGAAACAGTAGCAGCGTTACCTGTCGTTCAACGTCGCAGTGCTAGAGGGGTCGGATCTTCAAAGCACACGCCAATGCATTGGCTCATGAACGATTTGCTGAGACATCGAAACACAATTTAAATATTTTTGTGCAAAAGCGACATCGATCGAATGTTGCAGCATAGGACAAAGTCACTTACATGAGCGTGAGCGTGGGTCCATTGTGGAGGATGGTCGTAGTCGAATTCGAGGGGATGTGTTCTGAGTCCGAGCGTAAGGCTGCAGTGAATGGCGCAACGATGCTAAGGAGGCAGAAACAATAAGTTGATTGAGCGTAACGAAGGAGCAGGCCCACGTAATGAGAAAAGTTCAAGCCGACAAGAGCCGAAATTTATTTCGGTCGAATCACTAAGACAATCGAGGTTAAATTCGTTGAAGCCAAGCACACCGGTGTTAATAGTAGCACGACAAATTTGTAGCAAACTATTCCCAGGCCGCTGAGTTGCTGGTTCATGTAAACCTGAATCGGTAATTCCAGCCACGTGGGAATACTCATTCACGGCTGAGATAAAATAAAATAAAATAAAATGTCGAGCTCAGGTCGATTATGACCATCTGATTAATTACGCGGGAGGCATCATACGTGGGTCAACGGAGCTGATTGGGCGATCATTAAGCAATATACACAGTTGCACTTAATCCTGGAGGAGCAATCAGGGGCTTGGACGCAGTGATCAGATTGGACAAATTTTGCAGAAGGAAAGAGCAGAGAGTCATTGTGTGTGTTTGGTCGAGCAAGCCCGACGTATTCTTATTCAAATAAATTAATTGGCCCACAGCAAACATGTGAGTTTGATGTGATTTTTTGTGCATGAGATTTGTGTTTTTGGCATATTTTTTGGGCCACAGAGGTAAGGGAGCTACAACACTAGTTAGGAGTGAAGTTGGGTGAACCTAAAGGTCTACGATTGCTCTCCTAGCTCAACCACAGAGATCTTGAAGGCCACATACTGAACAATCTCTTCTTCATATGTATTGGGGCAAATTATATTACTGTGGGTACAAGTTGGCTGTAGGGTGTGTCCAGGAGCAACCTCAAGCCCTATCTCCATAATTTGATGCCTAGTTTGGACAGTAAATGAAGTAGCCCAGTTGGAGAAGATATCACAGTGTTTGGAGCAAGTGTTGAGGGTTCTTAAATATGCCCTAACCAGACTTGTGGCATGCACAAAAGCAAACTTGTAGTAAATTCAGTGTTTGGAACATCTGTATGATTGGTTCCTAGATCTGTACAATTTAGGAGACAAATTGCTGAACTGGGATCTGAAGATTTGAAGCTCTAGATTAGTCAACCATTAACTGTAGTTGGGCATATATGGAAGCCCTAAGAAACAATTTTTTTTGGAATTGGAAGGATTTTTAGAGGGTTGATTGTGGAAGCCCTTGGTGCAATGTTATGAAGCGGTCAGATTGTTGACTAGATGGGCAAATCTGTAAGCCCTAGGGAGAGTGACAAGGAAAATTTGATTTGTCATAGAGTTAGGCTAGTTTTGGTAACCTTAGGAGCAGTCTTCTGAAATGACCAAAAGAATAACAAATAGGCAGATCTGGAAGATAAGAAGCAGTGCAGAATGCAATGCCGGATGCAGTAGATGAAGACCTCAAGTGCAGGATCATGAGAGAAGGAATCATGATATGTTAAAAGGCAAATTGGGATCCCTAGTTCAGTGAGTTGCAGTAAAGAAAATCTTAGAGGGCTGCTTGAGGAAGCTACAACAGATCTCCACAAAATAACAGGTAGTTGTTGTAAGGTAAGTATGAGTACTTCTGACACAAGCTGAGGCTTGTAGATATATTCTCCCTATTTGACAATGACATATGGTAGAATATATATGACCATGAAGTTTGAAATCTTCAGTACTGTATGACAGTATGACAATGATGAAGAAGATAGTGATGGGTATGATAAAATTATGGCAACATCGTAATTAGCAATATGACAGTGATGATTGTTCATAGTTTACTTCTGTAGTCGCAAATTTGAGGAGCTAAGAAAGTAATTTGTGATTCTATGTCACTGTCATAGACATAGGCAAACACCTATGTTTACGAAATTCATAGTAGCAATAAGCTTGTGACTCTATCAATCTTACATTGGAGCATAACAATAATCTCGAAAGTGTTAACTGAGAAGTTTTTTGCAGCCTTCAGTCATGTTGTTGGGGTCTTGAACCATGGTCAGCAAAGCCTGTGAAGTCTTGAACAAATATTGTATATGAGACGTGCCAAGATGCATGACAACTATATGAACAGTATATGGCTATGAGTCTTGGATGGCTTTGACTGTAGGAGAATAAGATTCAGGCCCCTGAGTACACAACTCCTCTCCAAGTTGGTGTCTGGGATGCCCTCATAGAAGCTGGCATTAAGAGGGAGAATACAACTGTATATGCTCCTGAGCTAATATCTTTGCTGAAAGAAAGAAGACCCTCATGGCTCAATGATATATGGCTTCAAGGGGGGGGAATTCCTGTAGAAAAACAAGAAGCTATATAAATACCAGAGGTATCTAATTGCCATGAGTACAATATGAGCCTGGATCATTTGAAGAAACTGTAAAGCATCAAAGTCTGCAAGGATACGTGGGTGATGTCTGGTATATGGTTCCTAGACTATAGATCAAAGCTGTTATCACCTCGATATAAGATTAAGCATGGATTTGATGGGAAAATGTGTTGCCTGAGAATTCTCTAGGAAGGCACTGATTATTATTGCACCCATAATCTATTATTACCCTTGCTGTTACGCAAGGACGGAATCTTCATCAGATGGATGTGAAGACCACCTTTTGGCATGGTGTGATAAAGGAAGAGGTGTATGCAGAGCAACCTCTGAGGTTTGATGTCCAGGATCGGGACACCCATGTCTACAAGTTGAAGAAAGCCCTCTATGGGCTGAAGCAAGCACCCAGAGCTTGGTACGAGAGGATAGATAGCTACCTGATGAAGCTGGGCTTCACTCGTAGTAATGATGATCCGAACCTTTACTTCAAGGTTGATAGAGAGAAGCCTCTCATTCTGGTGCTATATGTGGACGACCTCTTCCTGACAGATGTTGACCCTCTCATTCATCAGTGCAAGAGGGAGCTCGTTGTTGAGTTCAAGATGAAGGACCTAGGACTAATGCACTACTTCCTAGGCCTGGAGGTCTGGCAAAGACTTGGCGAGATTTTACATTGTGAAGCTTCTGGTAAGATCTGATATGGTGGACTGTAAGTCCGTGTCGACACTGATGAAGCTCAACGTTAAGAAGTTGAGTGGCAGCGCTGCTGGGCCCGTGCTTGCAAATCCTACTGAATATCGTTAACTCGTAGGGGCCTTGATGTTCTTAGGGAACATCAGTCCGAACGTATGTTTTGCAGTGAACACCTTGAGTCAACACATGGTTGATCATAACATTCACTGGGTTGGTGCCAAGAAACCCTTGAGATATCTCTGGGGCACGATAGACCATGGGCTAAGATACACTGCCGGGAGCATGACACTCCTTGGATATACTGATGCCGATTAGGCTGGTAGTGTGGTGGATCGCAAGAGCACATCTAGATGCTGCTTCACACGTAGATCTGCTTCGGGCGAGAAACGAAAGTTGGTAGCCTTGAGCACCGCTGAGGCCGAATACATTGCAGCATGTATGGCCCGTTGTGAAATCACTTGGTTGCGAAAGCTTTTCAGTAAGCTATTCGAGCATGTGCTAGATGCCACTGTTATCCTTTGTGATAACCAGAGGGAGATTCGTTTGTCAAAGAATCCCGTGTTCCACAATTAATCCAAGTATGTTGATGGCTGGTACCACTTTATCCGGGATATGGTACAACGAGGCGTCGTAAGGCTCGATCATATAGGAACTGATGAGCAGGTTGCGGATATTCTCACAATACCCTTGGGGAAGGTCATGTTCCTAACCTTCCGTGAGATTCTTGGAATCATGGAACGACCCTATTTGGAGGGTCTTGTTGGACGATGAGCTCTGGGAGCTCCAAGGGGATTTTGGGGATAGCTTTGGTGCTATAAGCAACCACAGGGTTAGGCTTGCCGAACCTAGTTGGTGTGATTCTACCCCACCGTAATGATAATGATATGGTTTACCTCTCTCTGATCTATGCCCCGTATGCATCCTACCCATGGAGTTTCGGACTCATGGAAAGTACCTCTCATTTGGCCAATGAGGTGGGAAATGTGAATAGAGACCATAGCAAGACCGATGGGCGCATCAGAGATTGCCGTACTCTCTATGTTTAGGATGGCATGTGTCCAACCACTTGATCTGGGATCAAGTTTAGCGAGGTTTCAGACCTCCAACTGACTTCGGTTCAGTGATACTAACTTCGGGTTAGTTAGTATATGAGACTCTTTGTGAGTCCTATAGAGGTTTCGGACCTCTGGGCTGACTCTGTCAGCCGGGAATGATGTCTTGGTAACTGACCCACTTTTGTTATGAAATAAAGAGGCCAGCAAAGCAAGTTACGGCAGGATGACGCACAATGTTTGGATTGCACTAGTCGATGGAGTACTCCCTAGTTGAGAGGGAGTGTTAAATTTGGACAACTAGGTCCAAACTCCGAGTTGTGCTGCTCAGATGACAATCCCAATATTTTTATTGAATTCCTCTTTCGGAGAGGTGTAAGATTGATCTAAAGATCATCTCGATCGGATGAGCAGAACATGTACTTTGAATTTATTCCACTTATGTGCTAGGTCGGCCTAGAATATAATATAGACTTAAATGTCTTAAAGGATGTGTCACACACCCCCAAAGATGCCTATATAATGGAGAGACTTGGGGTTCATTATACACACAATATGTGGTGGATTTTCTTCTCTCTTGATGGCAATGGAGCTGCGTTCTTGGTGCTACGTCTTTGTGGAGTATTCTTTGTCTTGGGGTTGTGTGTGACACGCTTGGCTGAATGACCTATTGGAGACTTTGTTGGTAGAAACATCCTACTGATCACCGTAACGCCACCATTCATTATCTCTGTTTTGGCTTGTCTTCCATCGATCTATTGATATGTTCTATCTGCTTCAGCCCTAATTTGAAATGGCATAGAACATGTTCTCAAATTAACAAATTCACACAGGGTGAGCTTAGTCGCCCAATTGTCACACAATTTGCTACCAACTTTCTTTCCCTCCAAAGTCTTTTGTATGAGTACCAAGCTTTGCGAAGAATGTTTTGTAGCCAGCAATGGGTATTTTGGAAAAATAGCACAAAACCAGAAGCATTGTCTGTGAAAGCATTTGTCTTTGGTGATAGTTTGTGGGACAAAGTCACTGAGATTGTCAGCTTCATTGAGTTCCTTGTGAAAGTCTTGAGATTGATGGATGGAGAGAAACCTCCAACGGGATATATTTATGAGGGCATGGATAGGGCCAAAGGGTCCATCAAGACTTTCTATAAGGGAGATGAATCTAAATATCTCCCTATATGGAAAATTATTGATTCTAGGTGGGACATGCAACTACATTCACCATTGCATGTAGCAGGAGCATATCTCAATTTGAGCTTATTTTATAATGAGGGGTCTAACATTCAAAGAGATCTCGAGGTGATGAGAGGTGTCATGATATGCATTGAAAAGATGTTCCCAGATGTAGATATTTAGGACAAAATCAACCTACAACGAGATATGTACAATGAAGCATCTGGCATGTTTGGATTCAACTCAAGCCAACGTCTCAAGGACAAGAAAATGCCTTGTAAGTGCAAATTGTTAGAACTTAGCTTGTAATTTTGCTAGTTCTCTTTTATATGTTTGGCATTGCAAACTAATAATCGTCGTTGTTATTTTTTAACAGCTTATTGGTTGATAGATTGTGGCTCTAAGGCACCGCAAATACAAGAATTCGCCATCGGAGTTTTGAGTCAACCCTGTAGTGCTTCTTCTTGTGAGCACAATTGGTCAGTGTTTGAGCACATCCACAACAAAAAGAGAAACAGGTTGGAGCATGAGAGGTTGGAGAAGTTGGTTTTCATCTACTACAACCTTCGAATGCTCACAGAACTAGTGCAACCAAAGGATAAAGATCCAATTTTATTGGATACCATTGATTTAGAGTCTGATTGGGTTGTGGAGGAGGAGCCCCCTGATTTGAGTTGGCTTGATGAAGAGACCGAGGATCTCTCTAGTTTTCCATCTTAAATGGAGACGCCCAATACACCTGCCTCATAGTTGCTTCAACCTTCCGATGCTACCATGAGCTCCACGAGGGCCTATTATAGGCATGGTCGTCCATGAGTGATGAGACTCAAGATTGTTATTAGACAATCATTTATCATTTATGACATATGTATTTGAATTTTGAACTCGCTGACATTTTTTATTTTAATTATGGAATCGTGATTCCTTTTCTTATTCAGTATCTAAATGTTTTTCTTACAAAAATCGAATATGTTATGTTGTACTTTTATAAATATGAGATGATGTTATCAATTATTGCATATATTGTGGTTGTTATAACTTATAAGGAATGGAATTATCATTAGTCTTTTTTCTGCTTAGAATTTATCATATTGTAATTTTTTTTTGCATTTTGACGAGTCTTATACGAGTTTTATATGGGTCATTCCTGAGTCTTATACGAGTCGACGAGTCAATGCTTGAACGAGTCTTATACGAGTATGAGTCGTGCAACATTGGTTTGAATCAATGAATTTGTATCATGAATGAGAATTTGTGTAAGCAATATCTAATTTTTAATATATATATATATATATATATATAAAATATAATGTGTCCTAGTGTGTCCTAACGTGTCCTGCTCTGGGGTGTCAACATGTCCGTGTCCAACACGCACTCGAATCCTCATGTCCTTTGTGTCTCGTGTCCCCATGTCAGGTGACTTAGCATTTGAATGGCCAGCTAAGGAAGTTGTGTTACTGCCACTAAAACCTCTCTCACTTTTGGACTAGTGCTTGCTAGTCCAAGGAAGGTATCCTTGTTACTTTGAATTTATAAAAGGGATCAGTGTTTTATTCATGGAGAACAATGGAGCGAAGATAATACAGTGAGAAGAAGGAAGAATATTGTAAGGAATTTATGAAATTGAATCCTATAAAGACAAGAATTCATATTTCTAAACTCAAGCAATAAGGAGCAACCATAAGAAGGAATTCTTATTCATCAAATACACAACATGAGTCAAAGGATAGAGAATAGTTATCTGTTCTCAATCAAAACTACAAGTGGAAGATCTGGAAGAATTTCAGAGCATCAGCAGCTACAACCCAAAGGCTAAATGAGAGAATTTTGTCTTACAAACCTTTTTTAAAACAATAAGAGAGAATGGATGAAATCTATGGTGACAAAGTGCAAGGATATGATTCATGGACATGATCTGAACATTGCTTCAAGAAGGGCTATTGAAAGGGAGAACGAGATGGTAAAAGATAGAAAAAGTATGTGAGCTAAGAACTGATGAGGGTTGCTTCGGCTAGATTCTTTTATGATGAAAAGTTCTCCATAAAAGCCAATTTTTACTTATTTTGAAAAGAGTAAAAGCATGCATTTTTTCTTCGTCCAATTTCTAAATTTAGGCAAGCAAAATTCTCCATACCAGGCACCCTCTCTGTTGATATATATGTACAAATCCAATCTGAAAATAGCTTCTCAAATAGATCACTCTCTGCTAGTGTAGTCAGTCAAATCATGCTGAAAATATCAACACCTCAAGAAAGTAGCACCCTCTCTATTGATGTGCTTGAGTCGAAGGTTCCTTCCAATAATGTGTGTTGCCTCCTTAAACAAAGGATGATGAAGTAGGCCATAAGGCCCTTCAAAATGGCACCGACACTTTCTCTGATATAGATAGAAACAAGGCAGAAAAAGTGTCCCAAACAATTCCCCAAAAACTGGCCCCCAAAATTAGGAATGAAACCCTGAGAAAAGTGTGTAAGAGAAGGTCACTGACGTCCGAGGAAAGTGCCCAAATTTACTTAGAATAGCAAATTAAGTAGATACTCTCCAAGATAGCATTGGAGTCTATAGCCTAAAAGAGCCCATCAAGAGCAATAACCAGAGATTGAAGAATGACACCTTACAACTCATGAGTACAACCTCCAGCAAAAAGCACACCCTCTTGACCAAAAATAGCATCCATAAAGGCATAAAAAAACCCATAAAGGTCGGTGGGCAACTCAACTAATAATAGACCCAAAAGCAAGGATAAAACGCTGCAATAATAGCCCACAAGTTTGGCTAAGAGCTTTCAATAATGTGCACAAGATCGTGTATGAAGTGCCCTTCTCACTGAAATAAAACTTCCCAAATTAGCACCTAAATCAGTTCTGGCAAAGCACTGATAACCTTTTGATATGGCGCTATACACAGAACCCAAATTGAGCCAATAATGATCAACTTCAACAAGCATAAATATAATACAGCCCTGGGCTGGGTATTTAGAACCACGACATCAGCCACTAGGGATGCCAGGACAAACTCAGAGCACACAGCAAATAAGAAAGCACACCATTGTTTGAAAGAAACAAGCACACACATAAGGAAAAACCAAATTCTTCACAAGCAACAAACAAAATGCTTGTGAAGAATTAATTTCAGATTCATGAAATCACAAATAAAATGCCTCAATGGGCTTCACGACAACAGTAAATAACAACTGGGTTATTTTTCATCCTTCATATAGTAACTAGGGATGATGAGTCTCAGCCAGGCTTACAGAGTCCAAAGGAAAATTAACAAAGCAGAAAATTTAATGAACCTGGGTCTTATTCTGCTGTGCCGCTATAATGTTGCTGCTCCCTTATCTTTTCTTCCCTCTGTATCTCTTCTCTTCTTCATCCGTCCATTGTCTTCTTCGTGGGGTGAATGAATAAATCCCCTTCCAGAACTTGTGAATCAAAGTAATAGCCGCCGCCTCATAAAAATGCAACGACCTTTCTTAATGAAAGCCAAAGCTCGGCCCCTTAGCAAATGCGCTCGAGGTGATCATCTGCTTACCAGAGTTAAAGAGCTGAAAACCCTTAAACGATGTGCTCATCTACCAAATTAATGTGTTGGATCACGTGTTAGTTGACCAGAAAGATGCGGGAGAGAAAAGGTACGAAGGCAGGAGAATTTCGGGGCGTCGACTCTTCAGCATGTAAATTTCTAAGATTTTTTTTTTTTCCAATGTCAAAGTTTTACGCGTTCTTGTTTCGATGATCCCAGTCATATTGGCAAAAATTTCATAGATCTATCACAAGTATATGAAAAAATTACTATTATGGACTAATAAACGAAATTCTTATCACATATAAACTCTTCAATATACAGTAACATAAATAATATTTAGATTTAACATCGTATATTTCAATCTATTGTTTGCGTTATTGCAGAACGTAGATATCATATAAGATGATACTGTGTGTTTCATCATAATTCCAACTCAAATTTTATTAAAACCAAAAATTAGAAACCATTTGAATACTGTTCATATTTCATTAAAAACAAAAAATCGAAACGATTTGAATACTGTTTATTCCACGCTCAATTTCAGTGATGAGAGTAGCCTACTCATCCAAGGGTTCCTCGTGCCCTCGAAAGGAGATGGGTTGTCCAGTTTCAGGGAAAAATCGACTGTCAGGATATTTTCGGTGGCCCGATGGGCCTACATTATCCGGGGCTACACCGCTCCGTAAGCCTCGACAATGGGGTTCTTCATCAAAATAGTTGTTTCATATTTCACAGATTGGCTCTCGAATATCAAATATTACACATCAATCGGCTCTAGACCGGGAGAAAAATCTTAGTCACTGGTTATGGCAGGTCATGGCAATTTTTGTGCGAGGAGAAGCTTTCCAGTAGATGTGATGTTGTGATGTTCAGTTTAACATTTTTTGCTAAATTAAATTAAATTAAATTAGTTTAGGTTTATCTTAATTCTCAATATATTAAGTTTTTCTTTCACTGCTTCTCTCGGAAATTGGAAATTTTTTAATTTTTAAATCGGAAAACGAAAGTAGTGGTTTTTTCTAACAAAAGAAAGCATAACCAACATAAGTTCTATTTTGAAGGCAGCATTATGGAAGAAGTTGCATATTACAAATACCTCGGAATTGACTTCAACAGAAATTTAAGTTGGGATGGTTGTAGAAAGAAAAGAACTTTAGGGGGTTGGAAAGCATTTTATGCTCTTCAAAACAGGTGTAGAGAGGCAGAGCTGTGGGACTGGAAAACCACCCTAACTCTTTTTGGGCTTTTAGTGATTTCGGTGATTCTCTACGGTTGTGAACTATGGGCCAGCAGCACAACCAAGATGCAGTGAAAACAAATTGAGAAAATTCAGAAACGTTTGATTACAAACAAATTCAAAATTAAAAGTGCAGTTCCTTACGCTATCCTATTAAGTGAAACAGGGGCGGCTCCTATTGAAGCAATTGCTATGGTGCGAGTCATAAGGTATCTGAAAAAAATTGAGCAAATGGAAAAGGGTAGATGGCCCAAGGTTGTGTTTAATGACAGATTGTGCAAAAGACAGAAGACTTGGATGCGGCAAAATAACAAATGGTTTAGTAAATGGGGTATTTGCTTGAGCATGTGTCCTACAAACAGTAAAGAGATAAAAACTTTTGTTATGGATAAATTCCACAAACATACTTGGAAGAAAGAGCTAGAGAGAAAGAAGTACTACATGGAAGAATTTAACCCCACGCATAACCATCTACAAAAGGCGTACATAGGGGCTAATATTTCTTGGAGATCTAAAATTCTTATTGCTCAATTAAGGACTAATTCTCATCAACTCCGTTGTGAAACAGGGCGCTGGAAAAGGCCAAAAGAAATGTGGGAAGAAAGAGTATGTATTTTTTTCTCCTCCGGAAAAGTGGAAACAGAAAAACATTTCATTCTAGAATGTGAGGCCTTCAAGGACACCAGGGAAAACTATGCAGGTATTCTGGCAGCTAATTCTTGGGATAATCTATTCAGCGAAGAGTTTGTCGATAAGCTGGGAGTGTTCATTGTAAAACTTCACAGGAAAAGGGCCGAATACAAAAGTCAGATAGAGAAACAATCTGTCCCATAGGCTATTTTTAGCCTCGTGGACATTAAAAATTCTTTCTTTCTTTCTTTCTTTCTTTCTTAATTCTCAATATATTAAGTTTTTCTTTTACTGCTTCTCTCGGAAATTGAAAATTTCTGACCCTCTCTGTTACCTACTACTCACCCACTAATTCTATCCTCTCTGCTAAGACTTTGCTACTAAGAAAATCGAGCTCCTTGGGCAACTGAGTATCTGCAATTGGTGTATTTTCCATCTATCCATCGACGACTTCTTATAATCTTCTGGCCAAGATTAAATCTTAATCAAGGGCTAGGATCATCTTGAAGTCAATCCTTGTGAGTTTCTAGATTATTCTCACCTTGACTTGCTTAATTATGATTAATTAGCCATATTCCTTAAATTTAGACATAGGAAATATTTAAAAATCAGTTAATAATCTAATTAAGTCATCTCTAGGTGGAATTTCCATAAACATTGCATCGAGAGTGCCTAATAATATTATTGGCCAAAATTTGATTAGATGTATCTCTAATTAAATTTTGTTCAATTATAAAAGTGTTCAAAATAGTTGCATTCTATCTTCAATGTCCTCCACTAGGAAGCAGGTTCCATCATAGGGTTCTTTCAAGAACTTCATCTACTTGAAGTGATTTGTTTGAGGATTTTTATTTGATATGCTATTCTCCAATCTATCTATTTATTTGCATATATTGTTGTCTCATTGTTGATATTGGCAACTTGGAGTTGATGTTGTGATGACGACTTGAGTTCAAATCATAGTGAGCATGCTCCTCCCATGCATTGGTTTTGCTGGATGTGGCTATGGTGGCATCGCCACCTTCCGTGGGGCTTGTGCTAACTTGGAGCTTGTGATTTGTTGGTGAAAAAGGAGGTCTCTGAGCAAGACCCAGGGTCAGAAGAGAGGCCAACAAGGTTGGTTTCCGTAGTAGTCTAGCACAATGCTGACATTTTCACCCTACTCCGAGGAGCAGAGCGTCTCACCCAAGGCGTGCCGTGACCTTAGTAAGGTTAGGAACAGATCAAGTAGCGACTGATCACAACTATAAAGTAAAATAGACGGTACTTGAAACAACAAACATATCTTACTACTTTGCACAATATATCACGCATTAAGCATATCCAAGATGCAGAATTAAAATTTAAAAACAAGCCATACATTCACAGTGACCACTGATTAATACTGAACTCAAAACATCACACACAGGTAGAGCTATATTCCATTATCAATATCAAACAGCTACATTACTCCGCAGAGTCTATTACAGAGCAATACAATACAACAGCGACCTAACAGGGCTCTCCTACGACTCTCTTCCTCAGCCCTCTGCTAGACTGACTCCCGTCTACGCTAGCTAATTGCCTATTTGTTTTTCCGCCAAAGTGACTGTCAGTCTTATCTATTTCCCTGCTTCGTTGTTTGTTGTTTCTTCCTGATCACTGGGAGTTTCGTTGATTGCCCTTGTTGCCCATTCCTGCCATCTGTGCTGGTTTTCCGCAATTACCGTGCCACCTATTCTCCAGCTCTCCGCAACTGTGACAGCTCCCTGTTTACTGTGGTTGCCCTCTGCGACCTGTCCTTCGCAAATCAAAACTGTTTCATTTTCAAAACAAAGGCCCCAATAAGCCCCGACCACATGCTATTGACTCGTCCTGAGTCAATCCTTTGCTGCTACTTCGGTCTCCATTGGTCTGTCTGCTTCTGTGGCTAGCTCTGTCTTCTTCGTTTCCTCGCTTTGTCCAAACAAAGGCCCCAACTCGGGAACCTTTTTCAATGCTAAAGATTTGAGTTCGGCGAAGTTGTTAGTTGCCTGTTGCCATTCCTTAATGAGCTGGTCAGTTTTTGTGGCAACTCATTCAGCCTCGGTTTCTCTTGCAATGGGCAGCAGTTTGCTAAATACTTATTTGATTTTGATTTCGGCCTCAGCGGCCATCTGCTGTATTGCCTGTGCAGTATGCTTCACTGGTTGCCTCAGCTCTCTGAGGACCTACTTTGTGGCAGCAGAATGCTCCTCTATCATCTGTATCATGGTTTCCAGTTCCTCCGCTTGATTGTATAACTGGGTTATGCCGACGGGATCCGTGGCCTCCTTTATTTCTTGTGAAATCTGCTGCAGTTGTGTTGAGATTGTTTGGGCCTTCATAGTTAATGAGTTAGAACACTCGTATAAATGCTTCAGGAGGTTGTAAGCCTCTCTTATCGTTGTCCCTAAGGTTTCCTGCATTCCGGTTGCCTGTTTCTGCTTCTCGGTAACTTTCTCGGCATATATGACAGTAGGATCTGGTAACGTCGGTCTTATCGCGAGCGCTTCCTTGAGCTCTTGATTTTCTTTGTTGAGATTTGCACAAGTTATCTTTACACGTGTTGACCATTGGAGTGGCACCTGATGATAATGTGAAGACTCCATGCCCAAGGATGAACCAGAAGACACTTGTGCCATCAGATATCATCAGTTCAACAGAGTTTTTAAACTCTACTTCTTCTTATCATTTTCTACTTTAATCCTCAGATTCCGCAGCCCTACGGGGATATTGTATAAATGTCACTTGCATGATGAATAAAGCCATGTAACAGGCCTAGGATGTTGGGACTTGATCAGCAAGCGAGTACACCTTGGAGTGTTTGGTTTACTTAGTTAATTATTCCTTCTTTTTAGCGGCGAATAATTTTCTAGGTTTTTTTACTCATTGCATTACCCCAAAGCCAGGGTGATGGCTTGAAGGTTGAGCCCCTAATGCATCTTAGTGTCTAGAGTCAATGTATATTACCATGCTAGGTCATCTCTGAAATTTCGCGGAATTTGATTAGATCTAAGTAGGATTTTTTAGTAATTAAAAATTTTCTGCAAAACAGGGTTTTTTAATTATTTTCTATGTAATGATGTAAATAAGTGGCCTTAGGAAATGTCTGGGGTGTGTGACCAGTCGAAATTCATCTTCAGAGACCCAACATTGTTCTAGGACCCACTTTGGGAGTCAAAAAACGACTTATACTCCCTCAAAAAGACAATTTTCCTAATGTTAGTGGCAAAAATGAGCAAAAATCGAAAAAAAAATGAATAATTGTAGAATTTTTTCCAAAGTCAAAATAAGTAAAAAATTTGACATAGAATATAAGTGGCAATTTAAATAATGATTGGGCATCCTAGGCCCACCAATCCAAGTGGCAAGTGAGCCAACTCAACATGCAGCTAGGTGGGTCCACAAATTTCCAAGTCGTAAGGCAAAGTGGAAGCATATGAAAATTATATCAAGTTGATTTAATTTAAAGTGCCAACCATACTATAAGGTTGAAATTATAAATTAAAAGGAATGGGAAATGGACCCACCTCACATCTCCATAATGTAAGCATAATTTTTGGAGATTTACACACATGCTAAAATGAAATAAGCATGCTGGCCCACTCAGAAATTCACACAGCAACATAATATTACATAGCAGATTTTATGAGGAAATAAATACACTGCCAATTTAGCTCCACGTAGTCAACACTTCACCAACGAATAAGACTCCCCGTAGCCTCCTTACTTCTACACGTATTTAGCTCAACTTCCACGTAGTTTACACTCAACCAAACAACATTTACGCACAGTGGTTTGTTAGAGGTGGTAGCCAACACAGATTTACGTGGGAGTTTAGCAGTTGTTATATAATTGTTTTGTGTCACTCTTCAACAGAAAAATGAGGGATACGTTTCCCCTCTTTCCCACATAGCTGCACATTTGTGCCACTTAACTTCATACGCTGCCATCCAAGGAAGACTACGCAAGCCTGATTTATGAGTTCAACGCAAGTAATGAAGACACAGTATTTTGGGATCGTGACATGGTAATTTGGGGCTGCACATTTCGTGGGATATTGCTTCCACTTACTTCCACTCTTCTCACACATGTTTCTCAAGAGCATACGTACAAGAGATTTGAGGATATTTGATGAACAGTTAGAAGTGTACGCTGCCCATTTGAAAGCCACCTACAACGATCAAGCAGCCACTTGGAAATTTGTTTAAGCATTGAGATCTTCACCATTGCTACACTTGTCATTTGATCTTTCATTGGGATTTTCTCCCATAGTTCTATTTAAATGAGCTTTGGGCTCTCATTGTATTGATAGTTTTACTAGCTATTGTGTTTGCGGAAACGCTGCTGCCTTGTACACTTTTAGAAATATCAATAAAGACTTTGGAGTTTCATTCATGAGGTGTTCCTTCTTTTGGAGTGTGATGAATTGTTGATCATTGGTATAATTCCTTTTACTCATGCTTTAATCTAATTTGTTTCCATATGCTCTTGTAGATTTGTTAATGTAGAGCTATCTTACATTGACATTTGATTTAGGAGTATGCTCTAGGTATAGAATGCTCTAGTTGGTTTCAAATAAATCTCTAGAGTTTCTTATCATTTTTTATTGTTAAATCTATATGGAACTAATTCTTGTTTGAAGTTTTGTAGAGGGAACATCTTGTTGGGATCAAAGAATCAAGTGTTGGGGGAAGTCTTTGGAGAGACCAGCCCACTCTTGATACATTCTCAAAGGAGCTCTCATTTGTTCTTTGAACCTTCATAGTTTTATCTTATAGAGTGGTTTTGCAGGGGTTTTGATACACATAGCTTGTATACGAGCTGAATACTTCTAAATTTGAATATCTTTTAAAACATTATACTTTATTGCTTTTATTTGCTATCTAAGAGTTTGAAGATGACTAAGCAAAGAGGAGAGTTTACTCGAACTCTTTGGCTTAGCTTTTTGTAAATTGTTGTGCAATATTTTGTAATTTTATCTGTCTAATATTTGATTGGTTTTGTAGCCCTCTTTCCGAACTTTTTCTTGTGACAACTTGAGTGAACAACCACAAGAAATTACTAACAAGTTGTTGCAGCACCTTTGGGCTCTGAATTTCAAATGAGAAAGATAACTCTCTCTCTTCTTTGGTTGTGGGCATAGAAGAGGCTTAGCTTCTCTTCTCCTATTGTAAAGTCTGAATTCTTTTGAGTGTTTTTTAAAAATTATCCTCAAGGAAAAGTTTATGGTCCCAATTTTTATTTGTAAATACTTTCCTTGAATTAGAAAAGGCCTCATGGTCATTTCCCTCTTGTAAAATTAATAAAAATTTCTGTTTTTTTTGTGGGAGCTGTTGGCCGCTTTAATTGCTTTAGCAATTCAAGCTCCACATAAATTGTCAACCCGGGAAGGTCTGTTTATTCCAAAGGCAATCACGCACTGGATATGCTCAATTCCAAAAGCAAAAATAATGTTGTAGTAAAAGTCACACAATTATTAATCATACAATTCTAACTATTCACACCCTGTTTTAACAAAGCTGAAGTCTACTTGTGTTACAGTAGAAGCAATTCCTCTATTGCAGTCCTTCAAGAATCCTAATGAAAGGAAATCACCCTGCAGGAAAGGAAACCAATCAACCATAACAGGGAACAGGACCCTATTCCTTCAAATAGGAACTTCAGCACCTGCTGCTTGACACTAATCACACTGTAGAAAAGATAAATTCAAGAAAACAGGACCCTATTCCCATGAACAGGAACCTTCAGCACCTGTCTCCTGATACTAATCACACTGCAGGAAAAAGGGAGTCAACCAATGGGGAACAGGACCTTATTCCTTTGCACAGGAATCTTCAGCACCTGTTTCCCAACATCAATCATACATTCAAACAGATAACAGAAAAGATCTCTTGGCTTCTTTAAGAATGAATGTTACCAAACTCATGCAGCGTTAAGGAAAACAGAGTGCTTAAAGAATTACAGAATTACGCAAATAATGATTCAGTAAACAGAGTTAAACTAAGGTGCAAATATCATAAAGAAATGCAACAAACTACAGGAGCAATCGGGTGAATCTTGTGATGAAGCGGGCCCTTTCCTTCTCACAAGATTCCCCAGGAAAGAGTTAAATTGAAGCGCTCAAAAAAAACCTTTATTCATCTGTCAAAAAGGAATGATACATTACAATGGAGTCTAGCTCCTTTCCGCTCAAAATAATGTTTCCCCTGTAGTCTCTAACTCCCCTTCTAATGATGATGTCTCCTCTTTTTAAATAGGAGACATCTATTACAGTTACATCAGAGCAAATCTATATTTATCCAAATCTGTTTTTCTATCTTAAAACAGGGTCCTTCTATTCTTCCATAGAAAAATATTGTTACAACAGATACAGAAAAAGTGTTATCTTCAGAACAATCCGTGTAACCACTTGACTTCGTTTTGTTGCCATTGTTCCCAAAATACTCTTCCAGAATCGCAAATCACGAGTAGTGACGGAATTTACGTGCCCGCTGACTATTTCGGCAACGGAGTCGACTGTTTCAGCACATCACGTTCCTTATCATAAATTATCTGCGATCTTTTAGACTTGTGTTAGCAACATTCTACCTTCGATTAATGATGAAATATAAGAGTAATGCGAATTATATGTAAACAGATTAAATATATAGTAAAGAGAAGGATTTCATATACCTTGGGATAAAATAGATGGAAATGATAATGGAACCCTTTTTAAATATAGTTATAAAGGGTAAGGTGGTGTCAATATGTATGGTAAAAATGGTACATTGTGAGGTCCTAACATCCCCCCCAGCTGAAAGGGTTGTATGTCCTCAGGCAACTTTTAGTCCGAGTCAGAGTCTGAGTACTGACTCTTTGCATGCAAGTTGCTCAAGCAGTGACTGTGGAAGGTGGCTTCTGTTGAAGCTCGGAATCCCTGGTTGTTTTGCAATTTATGCCATGCTACTGCTTCGTCCCTGTTATCCAACTGATAGTGAGACTGGTATTGATCTGCCGGCATCCATAAGATCGGGAAATGAAAGTGATACCCAATCCAGTTCTCGGCACATTGCTGAATGCATCTGATGTTGGTTGGTACCTTGGATAGTGCAGCTTGAAGATTATCAGGGCTAAAAGGGTGATACTCTTGTCTTTCCTTGCATGACTATTGCCAGAACATAGTGTTGGCCTTCAAGGCAGCCGTTTCCTGGACTCTGATTGACTGATGACACTTTAGAAGTGTTGAGGCTTGCAGTTGTTGTATGTAGCGGCGCATTCCTGGCTTCTGCAAAAATCTTTGATATTCTGCTACAAAAATGGCAGAATTTGAAGGTTCCGGTCTAATCCAAAGAAGACGATTTTCCTCATTATGCCTACTTGCAATAAAAGCAGTTTGCCATGTGATCTGATTGGCAAGAAATGAAACAAATGCCCTAATTTGTACATCACCTACAATTGGAGTGAGATTGACCTTTCTATTCTCAGGCATGGCCTCATTATGGAGATAAAGTTCACATAACAAATGTTGGTCACTTTCAGGGGCCTCAGCAAAAGTTTTAACAAATTTTTCTGCTGTAAGCAATTCATGAGATCTGCCATCCTTAATTGCCTTCAATTGAAAATAAACAAGACGTTCAGAGAGGAAGAGATAATAATTCAAGGAGGGTTTACGGGTGGCCAACAATTTTTGCACTAATGAAAACATCAAAACCAACTTTTCCTTTAATTCCTTGACTTCTTTCTTAGAATCCTTGAGCTGTTGCAGTGTCTGTTCCCAAATATCCCAGTTGGCATACATCTGATTCTGCCAGGCCAACTTATGTTGCTGCAATATTTTATCTTGATCCACAGCATACTGTTTCTTCCAGTTATTCATTATTTCTAATTGTTTCCATGGCAGGGTCTGTGTCCCGGCATTATAAGTACTGGGTTGGGGCATCGTCTGAGTAGCTGAGCTGACTAACACAGGGCAGGATATTTGTGGTTTGGTTTCTTTTTCCAGACTTTTTGAGGGCCCTACTGGTTCTTGTGTGACAGTAGGGCGTTCTTCTTTAATTGCAGCTGATGTAGATGCCTCAGGTACCTGAATTTTGACTATTTTGTATCCTTCCTGTTGGTAAATGTTACCACACTCATGGCACATGTATTCTCTGCATGGATCCTTCTTTTGTGTTGATGCTGTGTGTGCCAACATGTAGAGATTTAATTCTCTATCAAAATCTTCTCTTGCCATTATCAATTCTTTCTTATAGGCCTCTAGTTCTGACTTCAAAAGCTCATTTTCCTCTAATAAAGATGCCATAGTGGGTGAACTCTGTGTGTTGGTTGATTTTTTTGGTGTTGGCTGGTGATCCACAGCTGTAGCTGGTTCTTGTGTTTCAGCTACAGCTGGTTTCCTTGTATTATCATGCTTGGTGTACGGTTTTTGTACCTCAGTAGCTGGTTCTTGTGTTTCAGCTTCTGGGTAAGTAACTGGTTCTTGTGGAGCAGTTACTGTTTGAGTAGTAAACGATGTCATCTTACCTCGGGCATCTGGTTCTTGTGGAGCAGTGCCGCAGGACGAGACGGGTAATGGCTGGGGAATTTGGAATGGTGATGAGGATTGAAGTTTTAACAGGATAGTCGCAGGGTCAGGGGAAATGGGAGTGACTTCAGTTTCAACAGTCATTTTCATTTTCCTCCTAGGTAGGAAAGCAGAAGAGTCAGTGACTTTCCTTTTCTTTGTAGGAGAAGATTATTTTCTAGGGGAAGGGCTTTCGGAAGAGGTGACATCTTGGGATGTGGCCCTTGTTTGTCGTTTTGAGACAGAGACTGTTGGGGTTCGTCTCTTCATTTTATGAGTAGGGGGAGATGGGAGTGTTTTAGCGTCATCGCTAGAGATATGAACAGTGGGAAGGGGTGACTCTGCTAAGTGGGATGAACTTGGGGGTAGGTCAACTGGTTCTGAGGATGGAATCAATGGGGGGTCAGGGATATCTTCCAGTTTCCTTTCATAAGAACTTTCGGGAGTTTCTTGGGAACTTCCGGCTTGTTGGGGAATTTCGGCTTGCTGGGGAATGAGGAGTGGATTATTCAGAGGGGGATTTTGCTGAGCAAAACCCCTCTGAATTAATAATTGACATAAGCGATGATGGGTAAGGGATAGTGATGGGAATTTTACCCGTCTACAGTAATATGACATGTTTTTAATACATCCAAGCAGATAATAAGGAATATTAACTAATCGACCATGCCACAAATGATTCATTAAAACGAAGTCGTGTTGATAAACTACCTGGTAACGCCCCTCGCATGTCAAATAGTGCTTGATGAATTCAGCTACTGTTGGCCATGGGCGAGGTAATGAATGCAGACTTATACCGCGACCTTTATGTTCAATCTGTTCCTCTGGAAGAAGGAAGTCTTGTTGTGCATTTAAAATGACTTGTTTCCTACTGAACCAGCGAGCACCTGTAACCGGCAACCCTGAAACTTGTGCTATATCTTCCTCTGTGACCGAAATTCGGACCCCTTGAACCACTGAGTAGTCTTCCTGAAAATTCTGCGCAAACTCTAAAACTTGCTGAGGATCAAATTCTCCTAACCTTTCAAAGTATGTTGTCCATCCTGCCTGCTGAAAAATTTGGTAGGCCTCCAGGAACAATTCAAGAAGAGTTATCGAACCAGGCTCATGTCTGATAGCCGAACCTCCCATAGCTACTAACTTGAGTCACATGCAGAGGCGCAGAGAACAGAAACACAGGCTTTGGTCAAGCTAATCGTTGCAACAGAGGATATGGAGTCTCAATGACGGCGGAAATAATGGATATGAAGAGTGACGGTGGATTGGATGGTGTGGAATGATGATTCAGTTTTCGAAATTCCCCCCTTACGTATGATGAAATGATGTTTAAGTGTGCGGGGATTGTAATCATTATGAACAAGATCCTCTCTTTAAAATATTATTTAACTGTATTACATAAAAAACCACATACCTTATATTTTTACCTTTGTTTTTATAATTCGAAGTATAGAGTGCTTCATAATGGCTTGATACTGATGGAAGAACCTTTAAATTTCTCTGGAATGTAGAAACAGGAGCATATCAGGATCTGCTCAATACTGAATAATATTCACCCAAGGGATCTGAAGAATGAAAGTGGAGAACTGAAAAGCTTGTATAACAGAAGAAAGAAATGGTGTTTTAATAATGAAAAGATGAATGACCGGTTGTTGAAAGTGGCGTTTCAGCAATAGAAAAATAAGTGACATGTTGCTGAAAGTGGTGTTTCATCAAAGGGAAAAATGAGGAAAATGAAATGTAATGATTTAGGTCTAGGAGAAGTGGGAAAAGTATTTGCTAAGGGATAATTTCAGCAGTAAGGAACGGGAAATACTAGCTAAAAGGTGATATTTTAGGAATAGGTAGAAGTGGGAGGAAAAAGGGAAAGATGGAGAAATGGGATAAGTAATAAAAGGGATATTGCTGGGAAATGGGTTGAAATGAAGGGAACAAAGCTTCTGTGATTGAAGCTTCAGGTCTTCTTGTGATGAATCTGTCCTCCTTAATGAGTTCTTCCATAATCTGCAAAATTCAATTGTAACATGCCAACCCTTGACAGGGATTATTAGTTTTTAATCTAATCTAATGCTAGAGATACAATGCAGAAAATTAAATGTTGTGAGGAGCAGAAGACTCCCCTAGAAAAAGATAATGTGTATCAGTCATGCAGGCAGCCTTGAAATCCTCTTTAGAAACAGGGCGCTGGTACAAACGAAGCCTATGACCATTTACTAGTAGAGGTGTTTTAGAATCATCAATTGTTAAAAGTCTTACTGTTCCATTAGGAAAAACAGCGTCTACTTCATATGGTCCAAGCCATCGTGTTCGTAGCTTACCCTGAAAGTTTTCAAACCGAGAGTCATACAATAAGGCCCAATTACCTTTTTGAAACTGCTTGTGTTTGATGATTTTATCATGCCACTTCATTCTTTGTTGTTGAATCATGGTTGTTTGGTGAATGGCATCTAATCTCTTTTCATCTAATTCAAGAAGCTGCTGTGACCTAGCTGTCTGCACATCAGTCAAATCAAGATTAACAGCTAAAGCAGTTCTTAGAGTTTTAATTTCAAATTCCACAGGAAAAACAACATTTTTACCATAAACCAATTCATAGGGAGAAAAACCTGTAGTGTTTCTGCAGGTAGTTCTGTAAACCCATAGTGCTTCAGGGAGCCTTTGAGACCAATCCTTCCGGTTATCCTTCACTATTTTAGTTAGAATGGCTTCTAACACTTTGTTTGTGCTTTCCACCTACCCATTGGCCTGAGGGTAGTATGGTGTAGTCATTCTATGATGAATATGATATTTCTGAAGGGTAGATTTAAAACCTTGAGAATTGAATGGAGGTCCTCCATCTGTAACTAGCTCTCTAGGAATTCCAAATCTAGTGAAGATCTCTTCAAATAAGAAAGCTAGGACAGCTTCTTCATTGGCTCTAATAAGTGCTTTGGCCTCCACCCATTTAGTCATGTAGTCTGTAGAGACTAATATATAAGTTCTTTGATTGGATGGAGGATTAATGGGTCCTATAAAATCCAAGGCCATCTTTCAAATGGTTCAGATACTACCTGGGGGTTTAATAGCATTTGATCTCTGTGATTGGGTTGACCCATTCGCTGGCAGCTGTCACAAGCCCTCACATATTTCTTTGCATCCTTAAATAATGAGGGCCAATAGTAACCCATCATCAAAATTTTGTGTGCTATTCTTTTATCAGCAAAATGCCCTCCGCAAGGGCCATCATGACAAGCTTTTAGTATGTCGTACACTTCATCCTCTCTAATGCATCTTCGGATTTCCTGATCAAGCCCTGTATGAAAAAGACACCCACTTATCCAGCTATACCTGGCACTTTGTTGAACAATTCTTCTCTTTTCTCTGTATGACAGGTGTGATGGTAATTTTCCTGCAACCATATAATTGGCAATATCTGCATACCAGGGAGAGTGAGCAGAGACTGCAAATAAATACTCATCAGGAAAGGAATCATCTACTGGAATATTATTATCAGTTTTTAACCGTGAAAGGAAATCAGCCACCACATTTTCTTTACCAGGCCGATCTACAATTGTAATATCAAACTCCTGCAGTAACAATAGCCATCTGGTAACTCGAGCATTTGTGACAGATTTGTTCATTAAATACTTAATAGCCGAGTGGTCAGTGTGGACAAAAGTAGAATAACCAGTGATATAATGTCGAAATTTATTAATGGCATAAATTACTGCAAGAAACTCTTTTTTGGTAACTGTATAATTAAGCTCAGCAGGGGTCATGTTCTTACTGATAAAATAGATAGCATAAGGAAGATGATTCTCCTCTTTTCCCAAGACAGCTCCAATTGCAGTGTCTGAAGCATCAGAAGATATATGAAAAGGGAGGGCCCAATCAGGGCCCCTCAAAATAGGAGTGATAGATAATTGATGCTTGAGTTCTACAAAGGCTTTCTGACAAGGATTAGTCCACTTGAATTCAACATTTTTCATAAGCAACACAAATAATGGAGAAGCTATCTTAGAAAAATCTTTAATAAATCTTCTGTAATATCCAGCATGTCCTAGAAAACTTCTCACATCAGTTTGTGTTTTAGGAACAGGAAGATTCTGAATGACCAATATTTTAGATGGATCTACCTGAATACCTTGAGATGAAATAAAATGTCCAAGCACTACTCCTTCACTCATCATCATATGACATTTTTCAGTA
Source organism: Pinus albicaulis (assembly GCA_034641835.2). Taxonomy (NCBI): domain Eukaryota; kingdom Viridiplantae; phylum Streptophyta; class Pinopsida; order Pinales; family Pinaceae; genus Pinus; species Pinus albicaulis. The sequence continues at coordinate 1,353,544,923 of CM076579.1, forward strand.
CTTAGCGAGAGGTGAGCTTGTATACATCGTTTAAGTACCTTCTCAAGATTTTGTAATGCATCTTCAAAAGACACACCATAAGGAGTAAAATCATCCATAAATATTTCCATAGAGTCATTCAGCATATCAGAAAAGATTCCTATAACAGCCCTCTAAAAAGTTCCTGGTGCATTACATAGCCCAAATGGAAGAACTCTATAAGCAAAAGTTCCCCAAGGACTGGTGAAAGTGGTCTTGTCCTGGTCTTGGGGTGCAATTCTAATTTGGTTATACCCACTAAATCCATCTAGAAAAGAAAAGAATTTCTTCCCTGACAGACTATCCAACACCTGATCAATGAAAGGCAAAGGAAAGTGATCCTTTTGAGTAGCTTTGTTTAAGGCTCTGTAATCAACACATACTCTCCATTTCCCGTTTTTCTTAGAAACAATTACCAATGGGGAAACCCATTAACTGTCAGATATGGGGTATATAAATCCTGCATTAAGCAATTTTTGAAGTTCTTCTTTAACAATTTCCCGTAAATTAGGATTCATTCGTCTTTGGGGTTGACAGACTGGTCGGCATCCTTCTTTAATATAAATTCGGTGAGTACATAGTTCAGAAGAGATTCCTTTCATATCCGTGTAATCCCATGCAAATGCTTCCTTATTTTCACGTAATAAATTCATTAACTGTTGTGTTTCAACAACTTTTAGATCAAGATTTATGTTTAATGTCTTGCCAGGTTCGATTTCGACTATTATGCTTTTAGATGAGATGGTGGTTAATGTCTGAGATAAGTCTTCAGATTCAATCTTTTCCTGGGTATCTGTTTCAAAAATTGCAGTCAATTGATTGTGTGTTTCAACAATTACAGAGGAAGGTTCACAAATAAAATTATTAATTATTTCATCCTCTGTATTGTCTTTAAGAGTTAAGGCTTGTCCGATAGTTAAAATGGGCTGAATAGCATTATCATCATAATCCATCCACATAGAATCTTCATTATTAATTATGGGTGTAGCATAAGGATAAAGAGTAAGTTGTTTGGTTTCATAACCATTAGAAATTGTCATTGAACCAGATCTGCAACTGATAAAGGCATCGGCTGTGGCCAGCCATGGCCTCCCCAGAATTAAAGGATGTCCCCCCAGCTTTGTTTTAGTTTGTAATACGACAAAATCGGCTGGGTAATTTCAGGATTCAACTGAGATAACTACATCTTCAACAACTCCTTCTGGTTTAATTGTAGAACGGTCAGCTAACTCTAGGATAGTTGGTGTATCTCTGATTGTGTTATTCAGCTGTAACAACTGTGAAGTTTCAAGAGTCATTATGTTTATTGCAGCACCTAGATCTACCAGAACTTGAGGAATCATTGTTTTACCAATTTGAACTATCACAGTAGGATGGCCGGGGTCACCATATTTCACAGGAGGGGTTTTCCCGGACATTAATGCAGATAAGTCACCCATTACATGAACTGTAAGGGGATCTTTAGTTTTCCTACCAGGTTTCTTAACACAAATATCCCTTATGCTTCTGGCATAAATTGGTACATCTCTCAATGCCTGTAAAAGTGGAATTTTAACATACAAGTTTTGCAATTCCCCTAAAAGATTAAAAGCAGGTGTTTCAGGCGTTCTAGTTAAGACTAAACGCTCGGGGAATGGTGGTTCTGTTATTTCAATACCCTTGTTAGAGGGTGGTTGTGCTTTCTTATGTTTCTCAGTTTCCTCTTTATCAGAATCAGAAGAGGTTATGTCATCAATAATAGGCTCTACTATTTTCTCGGATCTCAAATGAATATCATTACATTGCATAGTAGGAAATATAGGCTGATTCTGAATATCAATGACTTGCACAACTTTATTATTGGGGTTAGGATTTGGTTGCACAGGTAGCTGGGGTCTCATTTGATTATTTGGTGGAGCATTTGATGGCAGAGGAAGTGGTTGTTGAAATTGAGGAAATTGATTTGGATACGGGAGTTGTTGGCTTCTCCAATTTGAATTCCAAGGGTTAAAAGAAGATGGCTGTTGTGGGGGCCAAGGAGTCCACATTGCAGGATCAAGAAAGGGAGGGTTTGATTGTTGCATGGGTGGGAAATTCATCTGATTAAAGGGTGGGTATTGTATTTGATTAAAGGGAGGGTAATTTGTTTGACTGAAAGCAGAATAATTATTCCAACGATTAAATGGCATACTAGAATTCATACCTTGTCCTTTTGGTTGCCATTGTCTTCTTTGAGTTAGCAGGTAAACTGCTTCAGCTTCTTCTTCCGTTGGCTGCAATGCTGCCTTTATTCCTGGTAGAGAGGGACATTGTTGTGTTTCATGATCTTTCTCACAAAGGGTGCAGATTGGTATTTTGTCCAATGGGCATTCCCTTAGTGGATGTTTGTCTCTGCATTTATGGCAAAAGACAGCCAGAGCGGCTTCTGCTTCAGCCTGCTTCTTTTTAACCTGCAAGGTGTCAATTTGTGAAGCAAAAGAACTCAACATCTTAGTTTTAAATTCTTCAAGTAAATTACCTATTTCAGCTCTTGTTGCTCCCCCACTGGCTGATTTCTGCACTCTTGAATAGGTGGGATCTCTGTTACTTACTCTGTTCTTTGCAGCTCCCCTTGAACATCTTTTACAAAGTTCAAAAATCTTATCATATGATTCTTTAGATATATCTCCCTTGCCAAGCATGTTTAACATGTCTAAACAATCATCCCTTAATCCTCTAAGTAATATTGTTTTGTGAATTTCCTTACTTATATTCGGATGATCAGATCTCTGTAGATTATACTGCAGCCTTTCTACATAGTCCTCCAGATTCTCGTCCGGCTTTTGTGCCATATTGAATAGTTCGTCCCTCTTTTCTCTCGTCCGACAATAGTCTTGATATTTAAGCAAAAATTTATGTTTCATCTGTTCCCATGTTGTGATTACCTGACTTCCAAGGCTCATGAACCATCATAAAGCATTTCCTTTTAATGTTGCTGGAAACAGTTTCAACTTTTGAGCATTAGTAATATAATCATAACTTCTGCATAATATATCAAATTCAAAAAGAAATTCATCCGGATCTTCAGAGGATAAACCATGGAAGTTAGGTAAATCTGACAATGGAATATTCTTCATAGGAGTTGTTCCTCTAGGGAGATCACTGATAGGAAATCCCAAGGTAGAGAGAGAATTTTCATCCCTTCCTTCTCCTTCAGGATCTACACGTCCTCCACCAAAGAATTCTTCGTTGTTTCCTTCCATTGGCTGTTCTCCTACTGCACTTGCTCGATCCTCAAGATCTTCTACTGGCTCCTCTATGTTTTCCATTGGTCGTCCAACACTCTCTATTAGTTCCTCAACGTGCTCTGCTGATTTGCTAGCACTTTCTTCTGACTCTCCAGCACTGATTGCTGGTCCTTTAATATCCGTTACCGGCTCCTCTATGTTTTCAGGGCCCACAACTTCCTCTGTTTTGTAATCCGATTGAGGGGAGTGCTAAAGTTTTGGTCTTCGAGAACTTAATCTCTGTGATGATTCAGCCTTTGATACAATCTCATTAATGAAAGTCTTCCTTCCTCCCCTTCCTTTGCCCTTGCCACCTGTAGGATTAGTTTTCTTCTGGGTTCCGCGTCCTCTCATACAATCTGCACATCTAGAAAGAAAATATTAATGCTTTTGAAATCTATAATTGCCTTCCCTGGCAACGACGCCAAAATGTTGGTCGCTTTAATTGTTTTAACAATTCAAGCTCCACATAAATTGTCAACCCGAGAAGGTCTGTTTATTCCAAAGACAACCACGCACTGGATATGCTCAATTCCAAAAGCAAAAATAATGTTGTAGTAAAAGTCACACAATTATTAATCATACAAATCTAATTATTCACACCCTGTTTTAACAAAGCTGAAGTCTACTTATGTTATAGTAGAAGTAATTCCTCTATTGCAGTCTTTTAAGAATCCTAATGAAAGGAAATCACTCTGCAGGAAAGGAAACCAATCAACCATAACAGGGAACATGACCCTATTCCTTCAAATAGGAACTTCAGCACTTGCTGCCTGACACTAATCACACTGTAGAAAAGATAAATTCAAGAAAACAGGACCCTATTCCCATGAACAGGAACCTTCAGCACCTGTCTCCTGTTTCTAATCACACTGCAGGAAAAAGAAAGTCAATCAATGGGAACAGGACCCTATTCCTTTGCACAGGAATCTTCAGCACCTGCTTCCCAACATCAATCATACATTCAAACAGATAACAAAAAAATATCTCTTGGCTTCTCTAAGAATGAATGTACCAAACTCATGCAGCGTTTAAAGGAAACAGAATGCTTAATGAATTACAGAACTATGCAACTGATGTTTCAGCAAAAAGAATTAAATTAAGGTGCGAATATCATAAAGAAACTCAACAAACTACAGGAACAGTCGGGTGAATCTTGTGATGAAGGCGGGCCCTTTCCTTCTCACAAGATTCCCCAGGGAAAGAGTTAAGTTGAAGCGCTCAAAAGGAACCTTTATTCATCTGTCAAAAAGGAATGATACATTACAATGGAGTCTTGCTCCTTTCCGCTCAAAATAATGTTTCTCCTGTAGTCTCTAACTCCCCTCTAATGATTATGTCTCCTCTTTTTAAAGAGGAGACATCTATTACAGTTACATCAGAGAAAATCTATATTTATCCAAATCTGTTCTTCTATCTTAAAACAGGATCCTTCTATTCTTCCATAGAAAAATATTGTTACAACAGATACAGAAAAAGTACTGGCTTCAGAACAATCCGTGTAACTTTCTTGCTTGTCTTCGTCTTGTTGCCATTGTTCCCAAAATACTCTTCTAAAATCGCAAATCATGAGTAGTGACGGGATTTACGTGCCCGCTGACTGTTTCAGCAACGAAGTCGATTGTTTCAGCAACAGCCAATTGTTTCAGCACAACACGTTCCTTATCATAAATTATCTGCGATCTTTTAGACTTGTGTTAGCAACAATGTACCTTCGATTAATGATGAAATATAAGAGTAATGTGGAACTATATGTAAACATATTAAATATATAGTAAAGAGAAGGATTTTATATACCTTTGGATAAAATAGATGGAAATGATAATGGAACCCTTTTTAAATATAGTTATAAAGGGTAAGGTGGTGTCAATATGTATGGTAAAAATGGTACATTGTGAGGTCTTAACAGGAGCGTGGGTTTTATCCATTGGCATCCTTATCTCTCCATTTCAAAGGAGAGAATTTGTAGATGGATTGACTTTTAGAGGTTTTGACATTTCCATTTTCTTTCACATCACATGTGCATTGGGAAGTAACACAAATCGCATAGTCCTTTAATTTCTTAACTTGCAACCTCATTTGCCATCACTTACTTATGTTTTGTGATCTATTTCTTATTTGGATAAGTTTCAAAATATACTACAAGTTAAGAAGCATAGCACTTTCAAATTATGGCAACTTGAGTTATTGTTCTAACCAGTGTGGAAAAAGTCGGCAAAAAGTCCCGACTTTTTGAAAAAATCTCGAATTTTTCCCTGAGCCGACTTTATCGGCCGACTTTTTCATCTCTGAAAAAGTCGCGATTTTATCCTCAATGTCCCGACTTTTTGCCGACTTTTTACAAAAAATCATGAGTGAGGTAGCTTCTTTAATTTTTTTGGGGGAAAAAATCAGGATTTTTTCCAAAAAATGGGGATTTTTTCCAAAAAGTTGGGATTTTTTTCCAAAAAGTCAAGATTTTTTCAAAAAATGAATATTTTTGTATTTTTTTAGTTTTGCCAACTTTTTCAAAAAATTCCCGACTTTATCAAGTTTTTCAACTTTTGGACGCTTGCTGATTTATTCCCGACTTCGAATTTTTCCACATTGGTTCTAACTATGAAGCATATTAATTGAATCATCTCCATCTTTTACATGGCACTTGCAAACTCACTTTCATATCATTTAGGCATTTCACTTTTCATACTAGACTTGCATCCTTAAAAATTAACCTCCAACTTAAGTTGGTTGTATAGACATTAGGGACCCTCCACCCCATTGACTCCTCACTGTGAGACCCGAATTTCGGGCGAGGGTGAGGTCTGGGGACAGGAGTTAAATTGAAAATTGTTTTAGAATTCTACTAATAAAATAAACCAAGAGCACCTTCTCATCACAGCTTTACTCGCAATTTTGTTATCTCATGTACTTGTTACTTTGGTGGTTATTTAGCTCATGAATATTTAATGTCACTATCCTTTGTTACTTGAGCACTCTCTTACAAGTACTTTTTCATTTATTGTAAGTGATGCTTATATGTTAATCTTGGTCTAACATTTCATTTGTGGGATTATTGTCATTGTATCTTGAATTTCATTTTTGAGCAAGCACTTGTCATTTACTTTAAAAGCACTGGTCTATATTTGAACACATCATTGAATATTGCTCATATATTTATATGCTTGTTTACATCTTGGAATTGAGTCATCTTTGATAAGTAATTCCTTCTAATCAATTCTCCTAGAAACCTCACATCTTTAACATGGTTCTTCTTTAGGGACCACCCCCCATAGCTAACCTAGGAGATAGCTTAAACAGAGAGAGTTGGGATTAGTGTGACAACCCTTTCTCTGAGTTCCTTACCACCAACCACACCTTGTGGGGTTGAAGGCTTTTCCCGCTAACTGTAGGTAGGTGTAGGCAGCAAGCGATAACAACGCAGATAGACCGTTCAACTATGGTGCTAGCCAATATGTCTTCTAGCGTCTTGTCATCCTGTGTCACTACTACTGACCAGAGATCCTTGAAAATATCAGTCACCTTTTCCAGCTATTCCTGCAGACTTTCCTTCTCTCCCTTTAGCTAGTTGCGCTCTTCAGTAAGCGCAATGATCTGCTGTTGTTGCTGCTCGAACCTCTGCTGGAGGTCGTTGTGCAGTCCTTCTGCCTGCTGTGCCGCTCGTTGGATGAAGTTGTACAGTTGTTCTGTGCCCCAGGTCTGCATACTCTTAGCACTAGACATATCGTTGTTTGGCGGTCTCTCTCTAAGGGGTTGACTGCTGGCTATTGATCTGACTGAGTGCTCATGCGGTGATGTGGGTTGGTTCTGTAGCGGCGGCTGATTTCCTGGGTTATTCATACTTGTGGTCGGCTGAATATGCTATAGTATCAAATTGGCCTGCTGAAAAGGGTTCAGCTCCTTTGGTGAGGGCATTGTGTCTGCAGTAAAAGATCCCCCTCGAACTAATAGGTCTAGGAAAGTGCCCTGTCCCACCAGAGGTTGGTTAACCTTGGGTACCATAGCCGTACTCTAGTTAACTTCTGTCTTGGTGTCCCCATTTGTTTTGTTTCTTACCTTTACTGGGTCTAAAATGGTTGCTGATGTGGATGGAGTGTGGGTGGAATGGTCCTTGGATGTGAATGAAGTATGAGGCGATGAATGGTGAGTGCGAGGTGAAGAGGTATGAGTGTGGGGTGGAGATGAGGTTTTAATATTCAAAACCGAGAACGGATTGAACACAGGTAGCTCGGAGGTGACCTAGGTGGCCACCTCTGGCTCCTCTTGAATTGGTACTTCCGTATCCATAGGTTGTGTGTGATCTTCCTCAGTGAGGTCAACTATTTGCCTAGGCACCGTGATTTTTGCTTTCTTGGCCTTAGGGGTAGTTACAAGTGGTTTAGGTGCCTTACTCTTTCGGATTGGAACTACTGTGGTTGCTGGGGGTGAATTAAACATGGTGGATGGAAGGGCAGTGATGATAGGTGCAATCATGGACGATGATGCAGAGCTTGAGGATTGAAAATCTGAAAAAGAAGGAAACACAGGAGAAGCACTTGTGAGAGTTTGAATTACCCGATTGAAGCCCTTTAGCCTCGTGTCCAACACCACTAGTAAAGGTGTTAGCTGCAGTCGCGACACTCTACTTGCTGTCGCATTTGATGTTTCCCCTGGTAGTGCTCTTGGCAGCATGCCCTCGAACAAATAGTGATGGATTCTGCTTCTGATCTCCATTCCAACTCTCGACCATGAACAGACCTCAGTGTGGAATGCCTTTTCATCAACTTGGAACTTTAACGGTCTCATCTTAAATGTTGTTTCATCCACGCAAGTGGGCCTGATGTATGTCTGCTTGTGAGTGACCTCGAACCATATCTAAGAAGAATATTTGTCTAACAGATTCCTCGGAACCCTTTGCTGCCTCGCCACTATATCCACCATCTACCTGTACCAGAATGTGAACACCTCTTCATTTACCTCCTTTGTGCCGGGGTCAGCCGAGATTTTTCAGGGTGTAAACTTCATCACCATTGGCTGATCGGTTGTGGTTTCCACAAGCTGTCTCACCCCCGGGTGAGTCCATTTCCACATTGCAAACGCCATGATGAGGTAGCCGTAAATGAACCCAGTGGCTCTTTTGTAGTTATCTTCGCAGGCTTCGAACAGTTCATTCAGCAAAAACGTACACCAGTTCAGTTGGGTTCCCTGGAGGCAGTGTTCCGCAACCGAAATGGTGTCGAGGGTGCATTCGCCCTTCGTGTAGTGCCTCATCGTCTTGCCTACGATTAGGTAACAGGCAAATTTAACTGCTGGGCTGTTTATGAGGTCTATCTTCGCCCCCTTCCCTCCTCTTTTAGTGTCGTATTTCTTATAGTAATCACAATCTCCCACCATCTTTGCTATCTTAGACACGTTCTAGAACGCCGTGGAGACATCCCTTCCTTCTGCTGATAATCTCATTAGCCTGTGGATATCTTCTGCATGTATTGGTATCTCCCGCCCTAGCCACACTGATCCATTCTGGAGTTTGCTCAGCAGGAATTTCGTACATTGCATTGCTACTCCTGTGGTTCCAAACACTGGGAAGTTCCTGAGGTTCAGTATTGTCGACCTCTAGATACCTCTGAACTCTGGATTCAACTTGTTGCTTCCTCTCCTCCTTCCGTAGCGTAATTCTCTATGTAGACCTGCCTCTTCATAGTCAGAAACTGGTATGAATCTATGAAATCTATGTCGATCAGCGACGCATTGTCATACTTTCCCACTAACGATTCCATTTTCTGAATTCTCTCGTCGAGCTCAGGCTCGACAACTACTGGTGCTACCTTTGTCAAATTTGATCTTCTTTTGTACACTTGAAGCGCTATGCCTGCTCTCTCTCTATAAATTCCTGCTATTGGATTGTCCCTTTGAACTTCCTCTGATGAAATTTCACTTACTGCTACTGTTGTGTCTTGTTCTAACTCGAAATTTTTCGGCATTCTCGTGCTTTCTTTTTTCATGGGGGTTAAGTAATGTAACCGGCACGAATGAGGTTAATAAGACCCCATAACTAATTAATTTTTCTGCCTCCCCTGCAGCTATAATCGTGCGATTAGTTACCGCAATGAGGTGTATTTTGACATGGCTGACTGTGACTTCGGGATTTGGGCAGATGTGATGGGTAATGATTATGGCTTAATATGGAAAATTTATTACAGTATGGTTGTTACTAATTATGGCAATTAATTCTCAAATCCGGGTAATCCTACGGACTGACATCGGTATGATGGGTTATTATGACGGAATGATGTTTGACACGCTTGTTTTCTGACATGGATGACGCGCTGGACACTGCCCTCCCCCCGACCACAATCGGTTGCGGTGCGGTCTCCGCATTGCAACAGTTGATTTTCCTCTTGCTACTGCAGTTTGTTCTTTATTGTGATTCCTATTCTATTTTCTTCTCGGGCGCGAGAGAGTTATTGACTCAATCCATTGCTATTCTATCCTACGAACTCTTTTTGGTTGCGAGAGTTATTTGAAAAGGAAATAATGAAACTTACTCGTGATAAGGCTTCATGTGTGCGCCATTCACCCATCCTTGTAACACTTGGCCATCTAGCTGTGCCAACTGAACTGCCTCTGAATCTCAAATTTCTATTACATGGTATGGTCCCATCCAATGCATTCTAAGCTTGCCTGGGAACTTTTGAAACTTGTTGTCATACAATAAAACTTTTCCTCCCACTGCAAACGTTTTATGTTTGATATGATGGTCATGCCAAGCTTTCTGTCTGTCTTTTTGGACAGTTTGATGGAACTCCGCCATAAATTTGTCCTCTTCAAGCTCTCGTAGCTCATGGAGGCGCTCCTTGATTGAGTCTTCTTCTGTTAAATGTAGTGTTGAAGCGATTAACAGACTCGGTATGATAAATTCAGCAGGTACCACCGCTTCCCTCCCATACACCAGCTTGAAAGGAGTCTGATTGTGCAATATTTTTACAGTTGTCCTGTATGCTCATAATGTTGCTGGTATGCGCTCATTCCAGTCATCTCGATTAGCATTGCAAATCTTTGTTAGTTCTTTTTCTAGGATCTTATTAAATGCTTCAACTGTTCCGTTTGCTTGGGGATGGTACAGACTGCTCTTATGATGTTGCACCATAAAATTATCTAACAGAGATTTGATTGTTGTATTGATGAAGTGTGTACCTTGATCATTGGTTAGACTTCTGGGGCAGCCAAATTTGCTAATAATATTTTCAAAAATGAACTTGACTGATGTATTTGCTGTGCAATCCTTCACTGGTGCAGCCTCTGCCCATCTGGTAAGATAATCTATTGCGGTAATTATGTACCTTGCCTGTGAATGTCTTGCAATAGGTGTGATTGGTCCTATAAAATCAACGGCCCACTTCTCAAATGGCTGCAGTGCTCTTACAGGTTGAAGTGGTAGGTTGTCTCTGTGTGATGGACGTCCCGTTCTTTGGCAGACGTCACATTTCTTTACAAATGTTTTATTGTCCTTGTGTACTGTGGGCCATCATAACCCTGCTTGTAATATCTTTCTTGCGGTGGGTTTTGCGCCAACGTGACCCCCCGCAACTCCGCAATGACACTCCCACAGTATATCCTCCCTTTCATGGTCCATGACACATTTCCGCAGGACCTGGTCTAATCCCATCTTATACAGTTGTCTTGCTATTAATTGATATTCAGTTGCTTTTACGCCAAGATGTCTTCTTTGAGTTGCTGTATATTCAGTCGGGCATTGTCCTGTTGCCAGATAGATTGCTATCTGATCTAAATAGTCCGGGATGGCTTCTACTCTGAAGAGATTAGCGTTCGACAACTGATCATCTAGGGACCCTCCATTCTCTCCCTTTTCCAGCCTTGATAAATGGTCAGGACCCACATTTAATCTTCCTGGTTTCACTATCACTTCAAAGGTGAACTCCTAGAACAGGAGGAGCCATCTACATATTCTTCCTTCAAGTACAGGCTTGTTAATTAGGTACTTCAATGTTGAATGGTCCGTGAAGAATTTGAACGTACCTCTTAAAAGATAATGGCGAAACTTTTGAAGGGAATACACCATCGCCAGAGCTTCCCGTTTTGATGTTGTGTAGTTCCTTTCGGCCGTTGACATTTTTCTGCCCGCAAAGTAGACTGGGTGATCGACTGAAGTTTCTCCTGGCTGAGCTAGAACTGCTCCTAATGCAATGCTGGAGGCATCAATATGGACGTGGAACTGCTTGTCCCAACTAGGATGAACTAAGATGGGTGCACTTGCTAACTTGTCTTTCAATGTATTGAGGGCAGTAGTACACTCGGTCCAAATGAATTGCTCTGATTTCTGCAACGACTTTTCCAATGGGGCTATTATCTTTGCATAGTTGCGGATGAATATTCTGTAGTACCCGGTATGACCGAGTAGTGATCTTAAGTGTTTCACAGTTTCTGGCGCTTCTATGTTAATTATAACTACCACTTTCGTTGGATCCACACAAATGCCTTGTTTGCAAACAACATGTCCTAGCAGCATTCCAAAAGGTACTGCAAAGATGCATTTCTTAAGATTGAGTGAAATCTGGAGTTGTCTGCATTTGTCGAACATTATCCTTAGTAAGGTTGCATGATTTTTCAATAGGTTGTAAACTGTCCAATCATCCATATAAACCTCAAGGAACTTGTGGATGTATTCCCGAAATGTTGCTATTACGATCCGTGAAAACACCGCTATCACATTTTTCAGCCCAAAGGGCATGACATGGTATGCCAATGAGCCCCATTCAGTTGTAAAAGTTGTTTTCTTCTTGTCTTCTTCGGCTATCCTCACTTGATGATATCCTGAAAATCCATCCGTAAATGAATAAGCTTCATTCCCTGCCACATTGTCGAGCGCCTCATCACTGAACGGAGTGGGAAATGGATCATGTATGCATGCGTTGTTGAGGCTTCTATAGTCAACACATACTCTAATCTCAGAATTTTCCTTTTTGCTTTGTATGACTATGGGACTGACCCACTCTACTTCTTCCACTGGGAAAATCAATCCTGCTTTCAGCATTTTATCTATCTCTACCTTGACTTTCTCTTTTACTCTTGGATTTAAACGATAAGGTCTGTGCTTTACCAGTCTTGCGTCGGGCTTCAAGGTTATACGCATTTCCCCCATGTCTCCTTTAATTCCCTTTAGCTCTGCTACTAAGGATGGGAATAAATCTTCATATTCCTGTAGAAGGTTAAAGATCTCCTAAGTCGTTTCTGTATCCCAATAGTCGCCAATTGATGCGATTTTGGGTTTTTCTAGGGTTCCAATGTTTAGCTTTTTGGTCTTCAATGGTAGTAGATGTAGTCCCTTTGTTGTAGGTTCCTCTTGTATATCCCGCTCCCCTTCTTTTTCTTCAAAATATAAGTGTCTAAGATTTTCTAGATCATCGTCATCCATTTCACTGTCTATTCTCTTGCATGCTATTGATTGTTTGATAATTCGTTCCGAGAGTGGGTTTTCTTCGTCTTCTTGGATCTCTGGAAAAAATAGTACTCTTTTGATGGCTTGAAGTGCTTGTGTAATTGGTTTTGTTTCTCCTTCAAAAGAAAAACATTGCGTAAAATTATCCACAACTACTTGCTAGGTGTCGGTTCCTCTTTTCTTTTCCTCTGTTAAGTACCATGCTTGTGGAATTGTATCTAGTGAATGTATAAAATTGTGCATCCATAGATATTCCGGGTACCCTGCTTTATTCCAGTGTTACTCACAATTTTGTAAATGTTTCACGGGATCAGAATCCCCTTGGTACTTTTCAATGAATTGTGGTCCTTCATCTTCTTTGAATCTGGCTCTTAATGCTGTGGCAACATCCTCCCATCCCAACAGTGAGTTGTGATGGTTGCTTCACCATCTTGCCGCCGTGGATTGTAGAGCTACATCCATGAGTGGGACTCTGCTCCATTGGTACTTTATCCTCTACTCTTGCAATAAATGTATTTACAACATTCATATTTGATAAAGTCGGATATCCTCTTACCTCAGTTCCCATCCAGTTGACTCCTCAGATGTTAGCACATCTTCTTGTATTGGTCTCGTATCCTCCCTACTGCCAATCATCCCAGGGTATTTCTGAGCCTAAGTCTGAGCTCTGAACACTTCCCCAGCTTACAGTTCCCCTCGCTGTTGGGTTGATGTTGTCTTCTCTCTTCCCTGCCATCATCTGATAAAGATGATCAAGAAGTTGAGCATCCTCTCTGTTGTCAACAGTTTCTGTATATCAGGGTCCTTGATATGGGTCAAGTGGCTGAATGGCCCTAACTTCCCCATCTTCAAATATCATCAGTTCCTTTTTCAAGTCGATTACTGCATAGTTCTCAAAAGGTCAGTCTATCCCCAATAATGCCAGATAGGGATCCTTATCCCCCATGATATCTATCACTTCAAAATCTGTGTAGATCTTTACCCCCACCACATCAACCTCGACCACTTCCAGCCTGCGTATGGGCACAATGCAGTACTGATTTGCCATGCAGAGCTGTATTGGTGAGTATGTCAACTTTGGTCTCCCCAGTGCTTCCCATGTCTTTCTTGGCAGAATGTTGACATTTGATCCTAGGTCGAGCATGGTGTCTTTGATTTGGAATCCCGCAACTTGAGTATTCACTCAGAATTCCTTTCCTATTATTCTCTTATTTCTTTTGATCCTCCTTATGTATTTCTGGGTTGAATCGTTTGACTCCTCCGGTTCTGCATTTTCCTGCACCACCATCTCTAGATTTTGTTTCAGTTGTTCCAGCATCGGTGCATTGGTTATAATTTTCAAAAATAGTCGGAACCGTTCTTCAATCATTGTACTTGTATGGGCCTGCTTCTCTTTTTCTACAGTCGGCTGTGAGAGCTCGATGCCTTTGCTCCCCCTGAGTTGGGAAAATGTTTCCATTGCCTCTTTAAAATATTGCTTTTGTCTTTCTGGTCTAAAAATTGGCTTTGGAGATGCTGGCTTGATCAGCTTTATCGGGTCTACATTCTGTGCATCCTCCCCCATTATCTTTCCTCCCCGTGTTACTATGGCTACATTTTGCATAGCCTGAGCCTCTACTATTCTTGGTTCTGCATTCACCAGATTTGCTCCTCTCTGTCTGGCTCTTTCTTCCCATCTCTTAATTAATTCTAGACAGTCTTCAGTTGCGTGTTTATTGACTTTGCACTGAGAGCACCATGGTCTTCTGGGTAGTGGACATTCCTTGCTACGTGGCCTTCTTGGTCACAATTGTACATCTTACAGGTCCTCTTCCTCTAGCTCTGCCCCCTCTCATTCCTCCTCCTCGTCCCCTTGGAGCCTCGTTCACTCTATAAGATGGTCTGTCCAATCGTTCTGCTAGTGCACCCAGAGCTCTACACTGCTCTGTATTATGTGTTGTGGAAGCACATAACTCACAATATGTATTGTTTGGAACGTTGGAGTATTTCTGCAAAATTGGGCATAGTCGTGGTGGAGTTGCACTAAGCTACCCCAACAACCTAGAGTCGCACTAACTCCTTTGCTTCATGTAAGGTGTCTCCTCTTCTCCTCATCTTCAACTAGTACAATTTAGGGTCACCAAAACATAATTGAAATGCCTCCTCGGGGATGAAATCCTAACCCTAGACTCAAGAATGCTGAAGCAAGTCTAATGCGTTAGGACAAGAGAGATAAAGTAAAATGAAGAATGAACAAGAGAGGGGGGGGGATGACAGACTAGCACTATCTCCAACCCAAGAAATATAAGTTATAAGCTCTTTATGCACTGATGATGAGAATAACTCTCTCCTTCCTCTATTTATATGATAAATGAAGGGAATTTTGCAACTCAAGTGGACCTAGACCACTACAAGCAATCTACAAAATGAAAATAGGACCACACATGTGAAATGCTCGTCCTACAACTGAGACATGCCCAGCTCTAAGGTGATGACAATCCACAAACAAGGCTCCAAAGAAAGGGTGCTCCTCATCCAAGGTCCAATGTTCCTCCAATAGCTCAAATGCTCCAATGCTTCTCCTAGTCTATGTCCTTCTCTAGGTCCACTCCATATACTTGATCACTATTACAACCTAGGCATCCCTCAGTCAAATTTAAACCTCCATGCAAACCTCCAAATAACCCATTGTTGTTTAGGGTTCAACCCCCTCCTTTTGAATGCCAAACATTCTTCCTCCAATGCGAGGCATTCCCCAAATAAGCAACCTCCTCCATGTGGCCATTGTGTAGAATGTCACTAAGTTGTCTCCAACTCTCCAAGGAAGAATATCAATTAAGCATCCATATGAGGTCTAACAACTAATGAGTAAGCCACCTCCATGTGCAAGTCCACCATGGATCAAACAAGTGCTAACAATACACCATGCACCCCACATCTCATGACACATTCCCAAACATAGTGTAAACACTTTTGGAGTAACCTAGAAAGGTAACATTCTTTGTATAAGAGCCTTTTTTATGCAAATAAAATATGATGTTGCATATCTCATTCAAGAATTCATCAAAACCTTTTCTTACTAATTGTAAAAGACAATCTTTTAATGTGCTTGACATTACTTACTTGTCGACTCCTCGTCCTTGTTTCTTTCCTATATAAGCATATAATTGAAGAAGTTTTTGTAAAAAAGTATAATTAGTGTTAATTAGGTCTAGCTCAAGCGGTTGAGACAAGAAATTGTTATCCTCCCCACCTAGGTTCAATTCTCGATTGTGACATGTGCACTCTTTGTGAACAAGGTGTGTTATATGTGAAGGTACCATCAATCTCAACTATGTTGAGGGTGGGATGAAATATACCAAACATTTTATATCAAAGGGATTGGATCCATTGGTGAGGAGTAAGGAATTTTTCACTGGTGGGTGAGGTTCACTGCCCATAAGGGCTTTTCCTGAAGTCATGGGGTCACCTTGAGGTAGTGGTCGAATGCATGGTTGCACCCAATGAGATTACACTAAATTATCTTATGACTTGTGCACCTGTAAGAGGATTAAAGCACAGCCCCATGTCCTTCAAATTTTTAGGCCCAATGGGTTAGCTAGAGTGGTTGAGTGTCATGAATTACAAATAGGAGGTCTTGGGGTCAAGTCCATGGGATGGCTATATCTGTGATGTACTTGATATTGTGGGTCTAACTCAATGTCCTTGTTAGGTCAGGCACTAAGTCATGCCAACCATTTTACATTGAATACCATTCTTGGTATGACAAGAAGTGCTAGGAGATTTACCAAAGATTAATCCAAGAAAAAAAGAAGGATAATGTATCTTGTTATTGTCCACTTCAACCAACTTGGCTTGTCAGATGTGTTAAATCCCTTTGATGATGGAAGGAAACTAACTCTCTTATACATACAAAATGACTCTACATCCACTAAGATTTGAACCCAGGTTGTTTGCACGAGGATGCCCGTCCCAACAAAAAGCATTGTAATAAAATAGTTGAAATCTGTTCTCAACAAACTTAGAGAATGCATCCCTTACAAAATCCTCTCTCTAAAGTTAAATTATTGAGAACAACTCATGGATTGCATTATGTTGTTACATTCAATATTATTTATTACATTTCAGTAGATAACCCGTAATGTGAAACTCTTTCTAAGATAATGTCAGCGGATTGTTTATAAAGGCATCATTAGGTCTCATTAGTCAATGTGAGCTATTTTGATAAACATTTAAATTGTTAAATCTGAGAGAAACATGTGAAACTTCGGTTTTATATTTCTTACTTCCATGTTCTTAACTTTCAGAGGATATTGTCTCCAGAATCAGGATTATAGTGCTAACCACAGTTATAGATGACACTCTTCTTCAATCTCATTCTGGAAAACTTTTAAGTGTTAATGGACTGTGGATTTCTATGATATCCTCCACATTCAATATATATTCTCCTTCCTACATCTGAACTATTTTGATTGTCATTTATCGTTTTTGTCACTAAATTCACTACTAAAGCAACATAAAACTCTTAGAATGCCTGCAAAAATGGAGAAAATATCTATGTTTAACTTGTGGATAAGCATTTAATTGGTTATCATTTTATCGTCTTCTCAATGGTTTTCTGTCTAGCGTCAATTTTCCTTACAAAACTAAATACAGTTTTCATAGGCTGTGATGGTATTGGATTGTACTGCATCATTTCATTTTTCCTGTCTTGTTTATGTCAAACTTGATCGTAATTCCACTTTATCATGCAGGTGAACGAGAGCAATAGGGAAGGAAATGAATGGGTCAAGGAATCTATCAAGGCTTTGAAAAGAATCTCTCCAACAGGATTAAAAATGACTTTCCAATCAGTAACGTCTCTTTCCTACTATTTGCTGGATTTTATAGGAAGACTATCCACTATCAGATTGCCTGCCGTCTTTCCCGCTCCCTGTTTTACTTTGTTTTGAATTACAAATAATTCAAATATACAGATTGGTGGATCAGCTAACAAAAAGAAGTAATATCATATTGAATAGAACATGAAATTGCATTACATGTAGATATTACATACAATGTCCAAAAAATATACGCAAATATATTATCCAAAAATTTATGAATATTTAGGATTGCAATTCAGTGGTTCCACAGTCTCTCCTACCTTACAACTAGCTCTTCTAGAGGCCTTTTCCTTCTCAAAACTAGCCCCAACTAACCCCTTTGTTTCGCTCCAACGTTACAAGAATTGAACTAGTCGACCACAAAAAAAAAAAAAACTGGACCAAAAACCCGGTTGACCAAAAAATTATGCAAACTTTTTTATATATATACAAGTAAAGGTACACATAATCAAAATAACACCAAGCACAATCCATCTCTGAACCAAAATTACATCAACAAAGAGAGACTCTATATGGCCTCTATAGTGAAAAAAAATCATGCTACAAATACCTACATATCATCAATATCATTGCCTATATTGGGAGCCTCATCATCCACGTCACCCTCTAAGCATTAAAATAAAATAGGAAAAGCTTAACATGCCAAATCAAGATTGTGTTTGAAATTTTGAAAGATGGGTACATTTGTACTAGAGTCATGATAGAGGGCTTGGTGCTCTTGATTACATGCTAGTTTCATACTTTTGTACATGACAAAATCCAATGGAAATGTTGTAATCCCCCCAATCTTGAAATCTTAAAAATTGTTAAATCTACTGGATTTTGAGTGGGATCTAAATTCTACTTTCTCCATATGAAATTCAATGAGGTTGGAACTACTATTCAAAATTTAATAAAAGGATGAAAATGAAAGATAAAAGAGATGTCAATGAAAATGATAGATAAAGGAGCATGTCACTTTTACTTCAAGAATTTAACATTATCATTAATTACATAGAATTAGTAGGACCCTAGTGTTGAATATTAGGCTGCCCCACTCATAAATTTATTTTATTTTAAATTGCGTTCAAAGGGTACTTGGTTGGATTGTATGAAATTGATAATTGCGTACATAATTGGATGGTTCAGTGAAAAACGGGCAGGTCAGTATCGAACCAGCCTTTTCTGTTTATGTGCCACCAGTTGGACCAGTTTAGACATCAAAACAATCGGACCATTCCTTCTTAGAACTAACCCCCATGTTTGGCCCTGCTAGAAACCTTGTCCCCCTGAATAATTGTGAACAGAGTCCCCTACACTAATGTTGAATATGGATTGTTAGGAAAAATATTGAAGAGAGATGCATACTGCAAGATGATTATTCATTATAGATAAAATAAGTAAATACATTTGGTCATAACCAACATTAATCTCAAGAAATGACAAAGTTTCTAGAACTCCTAATTGATTTAATAAATTTTCATCTTACCTATTTTATCAACCATCCTAAGTTACTTTTACTTTTTACCCACGCCTACTAGGCTACCACTTTAATTTTATTTATGCCCATAAGTTGAAATTGGTCATCATATCATTCTTTTCTATAAAATTCACATCTTGGGAAACCCACCAGGCACTTGTGCTCATTTTGAGCATGGTACCTATTACCGCAAAATCTAGCAGGCCTAGTGCTTAGCCTCACTAGGCTGATGCAAATCTCAAGGCAACAAGAGATCGACCATCACTGTCACCTCAACAATCTTTCTTCGGCTATATAGTGGTGTTTAAACCATAAGAAAGGCTTCCCTAAATATGACTTGAAGGATATTCAATCAGGAAGGTTCAAGGTGATTGATGAGGTTTAACGGTTGGGATAGGGTATCAACAAAGCTTAGAGGGTTGAGATAAGCCTTTACTAAAGTGCAAGCACTCTATCCCTAGACCACATAAGTGGATTATAGGGCTGTTATAAGTTAGGGTTTTGTAGATTTTCATATGATAGGGTATGCAATGTCATATAATAGCCAAAAGAAATAGTCTTAGAATGACTAATCAACAAAGGATTAAGACTATTGATTAAATATCCAGAATTTAGCATTTGCAAATGAGTTTTTATGGTTGAGACATGCATAAAACAACACTGTCATGATGATGTCAGCCCTAGGAATAGGGTTTAAGCATGCCATAAATGTTATATTTTTCTTTTTTTACAATTATATAATGCATTTCCTGCAATGAAAGCAACGACACATCAAATAAAATTACCTTTTTAGCAAAGTTTCAAATAAACCCTAACCCTAACCCTAGATATCTAGAATTTAAGAAAGAAGACAGAGAAAATAGAAAAGGTAGAAGGATTGATCACCACCACCTAGACTAGTGCCTTGATCTAAACGGGCAACAGAGTCATCTAGGGCAAATTCAATGAGGACGACCTTATTGAAGAGGGTGAGATGGCAAGGGCATCTACTTACAAACCCTAGCAACTTTCTTTTTATGGAGATTTTAAATTTAATAGATGCACAACTTGGAGTTCTCCTAAAGGATTCAAAGGAAACAATTATGCATAACATAGAGGAGCAATATTTATAGATAAATTTAACAATTTTAACCATGGCACATGTAGAAAGCTTACTTCAAACAATATAACATGCAAAATATAGAAAATATGCAATAAACTTACAAAATTTCCACAAGAATCTCTTCAATCAATCCCAATAAACAAAGTTAAGGACAATTTCCAGCTCTAGGAGAAATTCACACCATAGAGCTACATTGCTTCCTGTTGACCTTGCCACCTACAACTACCTACAAGTCAGTGAGGAAAGCCTATAACCCAACAAGGTGTGGTTGGTGGCAAGGAACTCAGAGAAGAGGTTGTCACACTAATCTTGACTCTTGTCGTTTAAGCTATCTCCTAGGTTAGCTATGGTGGGTAGTCCCTAAAAGGAAAACTAAGTTAAAAGATGTGAGGTTTCTAGGAGATGTTAGAGTGAAATGGATTACTTTTTTGAGATTGCAAGCAAATACAATGTGAGCAATATGAGCTAAAACCAACTTCAACAATCATCAACACATGAGATGGTAATAAGCATATGTAAAACCAATGCCTTAAAACTATTGCTCAAAAATGAAAGTTATTTGCTTAAAATAAATGAACTGCTTCAAATGGAAGCACAAGCAATCCTGAAAATGAAACAAAAGATGTTTGCACAATAAAATAATCAATACAAGACATAAAATTGCTTTCAAGATATATGATCACTTGTTTATCCAATGCATACAAGGATATCTTGCAAAAAGAAACCAATTAGAATTCTACTTGCAAAATATAGATGAGATAACACTTGTCAAAACAAAGTATTCAATTCAACATATATTCAAAATGACAAGTATAATGACTAATTGCAAGTAAAACCATGAGATATGTTAATATGAAATGCACCTATGTAGAAATTTATGAATCTTAATTCTTATGCAGAAATTATTTCTGTTAATCCTGTTAAGCTTCTCCTACTTATACAAGTTATCAAGTGAATAAATTCAAGTTAACATCAAAGCAAAGCACATAACAAACCTCTACCAATTTAGATCTAGAATAAGCAAATGCACACATAGACAAAGTGACACAGTTATTTCTGGACAAACTGTCCCCAGAAAAACTCAGTGTGGGAAAACTAGTCTTTGGCTGTTGGAGGGCTCTATTATTAAGAATATTTCTGAATACCCAACTCTGGGTTCCAGATCTGGAAAACCCTACAGAGAAAACTCTAGATCTGCAGCACCTAGCTGATCTAAGACCAACAATACTGATTGATCCACACCCTCAAACGGGATTTACAGAACTCAACCAAATCTAGGCCTACAAACCCCAGATCTGCTCCTGAAAGACACTGCGTCAGCTTCTGAAGGCCTCCAAATGCTCAGCACTATCATTGGAAGGGACTGTGTTACCCCAGACTGGGTGATGCAGTCACTACGCTGCCCCTAAGGGTCTCTGCATAACCCCTAAAGGGTTTCCTGAAAATCACGTTGCCCTTGCTACTGCTATTGCTGCCTTCCTCTGCACTGTCTTTCCTGATCTCTTCTTTGCTTCTTGTGTATTCTAGACCCTAGATCAGATCATCCCCTTGGTCTAAATTCCCCTCTCTGCAACTGAAACACTTGAGAATTCTTAGCAACCCTGCCCTAGAATCTCAGCTTAGCTTCAGTGCTCTGCCTCTGTGTGTCTTACAAATGACCCCAAGCCTTTCCTTTATACTTTTCTCGTTGATAAATTAACGGCCAAGATTAAATCTTTAATCAATGGCTAAGATTAAAAGAAAGCTTGATCCATGTGACTTAAGACAATTTCATCACATGTTTAATTAAATTTACTTTAATTATTTTATTTTCCTAAGTTTTAACTTAGGAAATACATTAAAATAATTAATTAATTTAATATCTCCTAAACCAAATGAAATTTCCCAAATTCATTTCTGAGTCTTGTAGATCAGGTGAACTCGTCCTTCCTCAAAATTTGGTACCTAGAGCACAACTGATGCTATCCCAAATACACAAAATATCAACACTCCCTCTTAGCATCAAGGGTGTGCTCTAGCAATACATCACACTTATGCATTACATGATTTTGGGCACTGGTTCTATGCTTCTGAAGCTTGGCCTCCTGCCACTCAACTCTGCACTGTTGCTGCCATTCTGTACTATTGCCCATGACTCTTACACTGCCACTGCAACCATTGCACTGCAACTCACTCTCAATATGTTGCATCTGTGTTGCTCATAGCACTGCCACTGCTGATCTGCTGCACTGCAACTTCAGTTGTTGAGAGAAACAATTGAATCTCCTGCCCAATCTTTGACAGACAAGTCAGATGGGCTGCATCCTCATCACTGAAGCTCCATAGGCTACAGATCTGTGCTGGCATCTAAAGAACGATGCACAACTATAGCTCTGCCTGCGTAATCAGACTCCCTCTACACTACTAAAGTCACATCATCTCCTTGTGCTGAAATCTATCATGCTACTACTGCACTGCGCTGTCCCTCTGAAGCTCTCTGCGCTGCTACAGCTTTGCACTGCGTAAGCAGCACTACTCTGCGCTGCTATTGCTTCTATGCTGTTGTTGTTCTCCCAGCCTCCACATCTGCCTCTACCTCTGCCTCATCTGTGATCTATGCACCCACTGCTCCACTTGTCCCGCTACTGTCTTAAGGCTGCCATAGCTCGCTTGTGATCCAAGAGATGAGTTGCTCAAGGATCCCACCTTACTTCCATGTAGCTCCTCTACATGTCCATGTCACCCCACCTCCATGGTTCATGAACACTCATGGCTACATCATCTCCTGACCCATCATCTGCCACTGCTGCTTTGGAAGAAGATGCTTCCTTGTTCTTCTTCTTTTCTAGACAATGGCTCGCAAAATGTCCCATTTCGCCACACTAGAAGCACTTGATCTTAGAAGGATCATTCTTCTTCTTCGGCTGCTTCTTCGATACCAAGGCTGCATCTTCCTCCTCTTCCTTCTTAAGCTTGCTCGACGCAGGGTTGTTTTGCTTCTTGGTGAACCTTCGTAGTTCTTCTTGCCGCAGGATTGACCAAAAGTTGTCCCAATCTGGGAGGTCCGCTCTGCCCAAGATACCTTGGACAAAGGTTTCCCACTCATCTGCGACTACATTGAGGGCAGTCTTGAATATCACTGCATCATCTACGGTTGCACCCGTTGTAGTCAGTTGATCCTTGATTGACTGCAATCTGAAGAGGAAATGCTCGATGTCTTCTCCCTTGGTCATCATGAATGACCTCATTTGGGCCTCCAACAACATCTTACTTTGGACTAATTTTCCCTCATATAGGGAAGTCAAGACCTTCCACATCTCATTAGCTATCATTTTCTCAGCTATGTGTGGCACAATATGATCCTTGATACTGTCCATTATCAGCCGCTTGGCATGCCCAACAGCTTCTCTATGCTTCCTTAGGAGATCTGCATCTGTCGACGTGGCCAGGGTCTGCTCTGCATGATCTCTTAGACCATATGCCTTTTGGACAATCAGAATCCTAGCTTTCCATATCGAAAAGTTTGAGAGGCCCTCTAGCCTATCCTGATCACGCAGTCCATGAGGAGCCATCTGCTCAGAATGTGTCAGAGCTCCTCTTCTCTATGCTAGAGATCTTGGATCTAGGGTCCTTTTCGAATTGGGAACCCTCTGCTCCCTCTGACACTTGATTTCCCTCCTTGGAAATCTACCAAATCAAATATGATTCAACTTCTTCTTTGATCCTCTGACCAAACTAGAAGTTTCCTTTGGCAAGAAACTCCCTGAGAAGCTGATCCATTCCTAAATTGTCACTTGTGCTAAGGTTAAAAATCTGAAAACTTAAGAATTTTAACCCCACTAGCTCTTCTGAATTTCGGCAACTTTTCTACAGACTTTTTCTAGATCTGACAGATTCAGATCTGAATCACACTGGCTGGCTTCAGACCCAACTAGTGTTGTTTTTGAGCTGCCTCTGCACAGTAATTGCGTGGGCTTGCTAGGACACAACACTGGACAGCGTCACCCTTCCCTTTGTGTGAATCTCCTCTTGAAAACTGCGTTGTCCCTTCAGATCTGCTTTTATGCTGCCTTTCCAACTGCTTTCTGCAGCTAGATCCTTCAAATGCTTCAGCTGATGACCCTTCTAGATCTACAATTTCTCTGATACCATGTAGAAATTTCTGAATCTTAATTCTTATGCAGAAATTATTTCTGTTAATCCGGTTAAGCTTCTCCTACTTATACAAGTTATCAACTGAATAAATTCAAGTCAACATCAAACCAAACACATAACAGATCTAAAATAAGCACATGCACACATAGACAAAGTGACACAGTTATTTCTGGACAAACTGTCCCCAGAAAAACTCAATGTGGAAAAACCGGTCTCTGGCTGCTGGAGGGCTCTATTATTAAGAATATTTCTGAATACACAACTCTGGGTTCCAAATCTGAAGAACCCTACAGAGAAAACTCTAGATCTGCAGCACCTGGCTGATCTAAGACCAACAATACTGACTGATCCACACCCTCAAATGGGATTTATAGAACTCAGCTAGATCTAGGCCTAGAAACCCCAGATCTGCCCCTGAAAGACACTACGTCAGCCTCTAAAGGCCTCCAAATGCTCAGCGCTGTCACTGGAAGGGACTGCATTACCCCAGACTGGGTGACGCAGTCACTACGTTGCTGCTAAGGGTCTCTGCATAACCCCTGAAGGGTTTCCTGAAAATCACATTGTCCTTGTTGCTGCTGCTGTTGCTGCTGCAGTCTGCTACTATCGTCTGCTACAGCCTTCCTCTGCACTATCTTTCTTGATCTCTTCTCTGTTTCTTGTGTATTCTAGACCCTGGGATCAGATCATCCCCTTGATCTAAATTCTTCTCTCTGCAACTGAAACATTTGAGAATTCTTAGCAACCCCGCCCTAGAATCTCAGCTTAGCTTCAGTGCTCTACCTCTATGTGTCTTACAAATGACCCCAAGCCTTTCCTTTATACTTTTCTCGTTGACAAATCAACGACCAAGATTAAATATTTAATCAATGGCTAAGATTAAAAGAAAGCTTGATCCGTGTGACTTAAGACAATTTCATAACATGTTTAATTAAATTTACTCTAATTATTTTATTTTCCTAAGTTTAACTTAGAAAATACATTAAAATAATTAATTAA
Organism: Pinus albicaulis; assembly: GCA_034641835.2. Classification (NCBI taxonomy): domain Eukaryota; kingdom Viridiplantae; phylum Streptophyta; class Pinopsida; order Pinales; family Pinaceae; genus Pinus; species Pinus albicaulis. The sequence continues at coordinate 1,353,570,175 of CM076579.1, forward strand.
TTTAATATCTCCTAAACCAGATGAAATTTCCCAAATCCATTTTTGGGTCTTGTAGATCAGGTGAACTTTAGTCCTTCCTCAAAATTTGGGACTTAGAGCACAACTGATGCTCTACCCCAAATACACAAAATCTTAACAATGTAGAAATTTATGAATCTTAATTCTTATGCAGAAATTATTTCTATTAATCCGGTTAAGCTTCTCCTACTTATACAAGTTATCAACTGAATAAATTCAACTTAACATCAAAGAAAAACACATAACAGATCTCTACCAATTCAGATCTAGAATAAGCGCATGCACACATAGACAAAATGACACAGTTATTTATGGACAAACTGTCCCCGGAAAAACCCAATGTGGGAAAACCGGTCTCTGGCTGCTGGAGGGCTCTATTATTAAGAATATTTCTGAATACAAAACTCTAGGTTCCAGATCTAGAAAACCCTACAGAGAAAACTCTAGATCTGCAGCACCTGGTTGATCTAAGACCAACAATATTGACTGATCCACATCCTCAAACGGGATTTACAGAACTAAGCCAGATCTAGGCCTAGAAACGCTAGATCTGCCCTTGGAAGACACTGCGTCAGCCTCTGAAGGCCTCCAAATGCTCAGCATTGCCACTGGAAGGGACTGCGTTACCCCAGATTGGGTGACGCAGTCACTACGCTGCCGCTAAGGGTCTCTGCGTAACCCCTGAAGGGTTTCCTGAAAATCACGCTGTCCTTGCTGTTGTTGCTGCTGTTGCTGCCTTCCTCTACGATATCTTTCCTGATCTCTTCTCTTCTTCTTGTGTATTATAGACCCTGGGATCGGATCATCCCCTTGGTCTAAATTCCCCTCTCTGCAGCTGAAACACTTGAGAATTCTTAGCAACCCCGCCCTAGAATTTCAGCTTAGCTTCAGTGCTCTGCCTCTGTGTGTCTTACAAATGATCCCAAGTCTTTCCTTTATACTTTTCTCATTGACAAATCAACGGCCAAGATTAAATTTTTAATCAATGGCTAAGATTAAAAGAAAGCTTGATCCATGTGACTTAAGACAATTTCATCACATGTTTAATTAAATTCACTTTAATTATTTTATTTTCCTAAGTTTTAACTTAGGTAATACATTAAATAATTAATTAATTTAATATCTCCTAAACCAGATGAAAATTTTCAAATCCATTTTTGGGTCTTGTAGATCAGGTGAACTCTAGTCCTCCTTCAAAATTTGGGACCTAGAGCACAACTGATGCTACCCAAAATACACAAAATCTCAACACTCCCTATTGGCATCAAGGGTGTGCTGTAGCAATACATCACACTTATGCATTACATGATTTTGGGCACTCGTTCTGTGTTGCTGAAGCTTGGCCTCCTGCCACTCAACTCTGCACTACTGCTACCATTTTGTATTACTGCCCATGACTCTGCCACTGCCACTGCAACCACTGTACTGCATCTCCCTCTCAATATGTTGCACCTGTGCTGCTCATAACACTGCCACTGTTGATCTGCTGCACTGCAACTTCAGTTGTTAAGAGAAACAACTGAATCTCCTACCCAATCTTTGACAAACAAGTCAGATGAGCTGCATCCTCATCACTGAAGCTCCATAGGCTACAGATCTGTGCTGGCATCTAAAGAACGATGCACAACTACAGCTCTGCCTACGTAATCAGACTCCCTCTGCACTACTGAAGTCACATCAGCTCCTTGTGCTGAAATCTATCATGTTGTTGCTGCACTGCGTTGTCCCTCTGAAGCTCTTTACGCTGCGGCAGCTCTGCACTGTGTAAGCAACACTGCTCTACGTTGCTGAAGTCACATCAACCTTTGCACTGCTACTGCTTCTATGTTGCTGTTGCTATACTCTGTGCTGCTCCTCCCAGCCTCCAAATCTGCCTCTACCTCTGCCTCATCTGTGATCTATGCACCCACTGCTCCACTTGTCTCGCTACTGTCTTAAGGCTGTCGTAGCTCGCTTGTGATCCAAGAGATGAGCTTCTCAAGGATCCCGCCTTACTTCCATGTAGCTCCTCTACATGTCCATGTCACCCCACCTTCGTGGTTCGTGAGCACTTATGGCTACATCATCTTCTGACCCATCATCTGCCACTGTTGCTTTGGAAGAAGATGCTTCCTTGTCCTTCTTCTTTTCTGGACAATGGCTCGCAAAATGTCCCATTTCGCCATACTAGAAGCACTTGATCTTAGAAAGATTCTTCTTCTTCTTCGATACCAAGGCTACATCTTTCTCCTCTTCCTTCTTAACCTTGCTCAACGCAGGGTTGTGCTACTTCTTAGTGAACCTTCGTAGTTCTTCTTGCCATAGGATCGACCACAAGCTATCCCAATCTGGGAGCTCCGCTCTGCCCAGGATACTTTGGACAAAAGTTTCCCACTCATCCATGACTACATTGAGGGTAGTCCTGACTATCATTGCATCATCTACGGTTGCACCCGTTGCAGTCAGTTGATCCCTGATTGACTGCAATCTGAAGAGGAAATGCTCGATGTCTTCTCCCTTGGTCATCATGAATGACCTCATTTGGGCCTCCAACAACATCTTTCTTTGGACTGATTTTCCCTCATATAGGGAAGTCAAGGCCTTCCACATCTCATTAGCTGTCTTATTCTCATCTATGTGTGGCACAATATGATCCTTTATACTGTCCATTATCAGCCGCTTGGCATGCCCAACATCTTCTCTATGCTTCCGTAGGAGATCCGCATCTGTCGGCGTGGCAAGGGTCTGCTCTACATGGTCTCTTAGACCATATGCCTCAAGGACAATCAGGATCCTAGCTTTCCACACTGAAAATTTTGAGAGGCCCTCTAGCCTATCCTGATCACGCAGTCCATGAGGAGCCATCTGCTCAGAATGTGTCGGAGCTCCTCTTCTCTATGCTAGAGATCTTGGATCTAGGGTCCCTTACGAACTAGGCACCCTCTGCTCCCTCTGACACTTGATTTCCAAGGATTCCCTCCTTGGAAATCTACCAAATCAACTATGATTCAACTTCTTCTTTGATCCTTTGACCAAACTGCAAGTTTCCTTTGGCAAGAAACTCTCTGAGAAGTTGATCTCTTCCCAAACTTTGTCACTTGTGCTAAGGTTAAAAATCTGAAAACTTCAGAAGTTTAACCCCACCAGCTCTTCTGAATTTCTGTAACTTTTCTGCAGACTTTTTCTGGATCTGACAGATTCAGATCTGAGTCACAGTGGCTGGCTTCAAACCTAACCAGCATTGTTTCTAAGCTGCCACTGCACAGTAATTGTGTGGGCTTGCTAGGACACAACGCTGGACAATGTCACCCTTCCCTCTACGTGAATCTCCTCCTGAAAACTGCGTTGTCCCTTAAGATCTGCTTTTCTGTTGCCTTTCCAGATGCTTTCTGTAGCTAGATCCTTCAGATGCTTCAGTTGGTGACCCTTCTAGATCTGCAATTGCTCTGATACCATGTAGAAATTTCTGAATCTTAATTTTTATGCAAAAATTATTTCTGTTAATCCAGTTAAGCTTCTCCTACTTATACAAGTTATCAACTAAATAAATTCAAGTTAACATCAAAGAAAAACACATAATAGATCTCTACCAATTCAGATCTAGAATAAGCACATGAAAGACACAACAATATTGACTGATCCACACCCTCAAACGGGATTCACAGAACTCAGCCAGATCTAGGCCTAAAAACCTCAGATCTGCCCCTGAAAGACATTGCGTCGGTCTCTGAAGGCCTCCAAATGCTCAGCGCTGTCACTGGAAATGACTGCGTTACCCCAGACTGGGTGATGCAGTCACTACGCTGCCCCTAAGGGTCTCTGCGTAATACTAGATTTGGATGCAATTATCTTGGTTACTTTTAATCTAAATGCCCACTCTAGGTGAGGGATCTTCCTTTTGAGCTCTTATCAAAGCATAAGAATTGGGGTGACAATAAAAAAGAGAGGGTGATGACACAATGGTGTAATTAAGGATACCCGTTCCCTGAGTCTTACTAGCCAACATGTGCCTTCCTTCCTACAAGGGGACAAGCCACCTTCATAACTACAAGGTCATACGTTTTTACCTTACTTCGTACCAATTGGAAGAACTTTCCAAGAAAGTCTTTTTCCTATGATTTCTATCAACCAAGCTTATGCTTGGAGGCTAATTTTAAATATGCAACTAAATTAGAGTGCCTAATATTATATGCAAGTGAGTTATTGGTTCCAAAAAAGACTATTGATAGCAATGCTTCCAAATAAGTGAAATGAGATAATGCTCAAGATAAATTGCGCCAATAACTTCGATGTAAAATTAGAGTGACACTAGCTCAATGTCACTTCACAAGCTTAGAAATAAAAATTGCATAAAATCACATACTTCACAAGTTGTTTGTAAACCAAATGAGCTAAGTGAAATTAGACAAGTAAGTTGCTCAAAATAAATTGCTTCAAGTAAATGATGACAATACAATGCTCCAAGAAATATCAACAATAATCAAAATGTCATGTGAGCATAAGTTGACATAAAATGATGAAGCATGAAACAATTCACCAAGTAAAGTAAAAAAGATGATTAATGAACAAATCAAAGCTTGCAAAAAATATAAAGTACTTTTTTGTGTGTTGTAACTTGAAAGCATATAAATTAGTTGCTCAAAAGATATGTTGCAAGTGTTGTAGCTTAAGCAACAATGAATTGCACAATACAAGAACTTGAGAAATAAAATGGCAAACTAGACAAGCTCAATATTATGAATATAATTCATAACAATAGAATAAATACAAATAAATGTAAATAATAAATAATCAAGATGATGATTATTTAAATAATCATTAGTTAACTGAAAAGGCATGTCTAAAAGATATGCCCGGTCATGAAATGCCACCTGCCTAGTTATATAAGCAGGGCCTCATTGTAACATTTATCATAACTTATACATTTTATATATAATAAATTATTATTACAAAATACTTCTTATGTATTTTTACATTTAAGTCAACAAGCCTATTGTTTTGTTGCTTCAGTGGTATCAGAGCCATGCCGCACAATATAATCTTGCGAGCCTTTGAACATAGTTTACCAAACAATATGCCATTACATGTAGATCTTGAAGAAATTGAGTAGATTCGAAAAATTCAAGAAAAGCTTCAGCAATTATAAAATTCATATGCAAAATTTAAAGCCTGTATAAAGGAAATCGATAATAAGGAAGATGATAGTGACAATGAAGAAACATAACAAGAAGATGAACAATATCATAACAATGAGGAAGAATACATTACGATGAAAGGGACTAAAAAAGAAGAGTGTTCTAACATGGAAAAAGATTTTGAACATGTTGTGTTAGGAACGCCTCAAGGTGATATAGATAAGACTGTTGAAGAAGATGACAAAATTAATGTTGCAAGCCAGAAAATCGTGGGTTCTGATCTAGTTAAGTCAAATTCCGATGCAGTTGATTTGCAGTAGACAAGGGAGAATGAAGAACAAAATTACAAGGATCTTAATGAACCTGGGGTTGATCAAGAGACTCTTGAAACTAACAGCAATGCAAACACCAAATCTTGTGAACTTGTTGATGGCCCTAAGGAAGTTAGAGCATGTGAAACTAATTCTATCGAAGATGGGTGCAGTCAATTCTTATTGAATTCGAGCAGATAGGACTAATAGTGTTGTTGGCAAACTAGAACAAGGATAGATTAGTGTTGATTTGTCTGGAATTACTGTCTCAATTGACAGTAACATTACAAATTCGGGTTTTAAATCAGAATCGACTAGTGTGGAATTGGGTGTATATGATACTTCAGAGGAATTAGCCATAGAAAAGATAATAGCCATAATTAGTTGGGTGTTGGTGCAGTAGGCTTATCGAACATGGGTGAAGCACAAAACAGGCCACCAATTAGTATGTTTGTTCGCATGCTTTCAAGAGCTAGTGCAAAAGCAGGTTCACAAGGCAGTGTATTCAAGCAACACTGCCATATTGGGTTTTGTTGCTGACAAAGATATTTTAGAACATATATGCTATGAATTTAGTGATGCTGCAATGATGGAGTTGTTGAGACCGTCACTAGAGGAAGCATTTGTCATTCAGAATCAACAAATTTCTTTGGATTACATTTAAGAATCAAAAATTTTGAGGAAATATCTCCAACAGTCGTTTCGACAGCAACAAAAGTTTTTGTAAATGGTTGTTGGGTTGGTATTCACTGTGCTCTGTTATGCGTGTTCACCATGCTGCAACACCAAAACCTATGAGCTCATCATGCTTTGTTCCTGCATGCTCACTGGGCTACAACACCACAACCTACGTCTACCCCTACCATTCACTGACGCTACTACTCGTGCCTACCCTTGATTATGTGACCCGGTCTGGTCGTAACTCGTGGCTTCGTGCCCCTCTACTTTCCGTTGTCACCTTTCCGAGTCCGGACAAGCCGCATAAACCGACTTATCTCCGTTGTCAGCACGAGTCAACATCCGTCGTCAAAAGGTGCGACGTTCGGTCAACAACAGTATCAGTCGAACCATACAAATCAGACTCGTCACTGCTGGGGGTCGTGACTCGACATTGTTGTGGGTTGTGATGTCCTTGCTACGGGTCATGTTAATAAAAACAAACAGCGGTCTGTCAACAGTTCGGAAAGGGTTACGAATTCTTGTGGTTACGAATCGGTGTATTGAACCGGTCAAACGAATGCTATGTCGGTCAATTCATAATTATAACGATTATAACCATAAGTTATATAATATATATATTTTTACAATTAATTATATAATATATATAAGTTATAAATATATAATTTATAATTTATATAATAATTATATAATTTAAAAAAAAATTATTTATTAAAATATATATATATATATATATATATATATATATTAAAAAAAATTGATAACCCTAAATTCAAGACATAATCATTCGCAAAATTATACAAGACGAAGTATCAGTGACGTCAACTTATAAGCATAAGATGAAGAAATTACTAGTAATATAGCTTTGAGAACAAAGCTTTTCAAGGAAGAGGCAATGTTATGAATATAATTCATAACAAATAGAATAAATACAAATAAATGTAAATAATAAATAATCAAGATAATGATTATTTAAATAGTCATTAGTTAAATGAAAAGGCATGTCTAAAAGACATGCCCGGTTCTGAAAGGCCACCTGCCTAGGCATATAAGTAGGGCCTCATTGTAACATTTATCATCACTTATACATTTTATATATAATAAATTATTATTACAAAATACCTCTTGTGTATTTTTACATTTAAGTCAACAAGCCTACCGTTTTGTTGCCTCAACTTAGCAAGTGAAAAGAGATGCGAGTGTTGGGTTAAGTTTAGAGATTATCTATGCATAAATTAGATCAAAGCGCATGTAAATGAGCAAAATATGAGAGTTATAATCTAAACTATGAAAAAAATCCACCCATGAAAGAGTCCTCCTAAATGAGGAGATAAGATAACATATGAGAATTTCTCAAGCTCCCTCAAGGAAAACAGATTTTATTATTGATTTGTTACAAGAGAATAAAACCCTTTTATATGTGGAAAATGGCTCAATATTTAAGGATGCCTTCACAATGTATTCAACTTTGAGGGATTAGGATCTTTTCCTCTAAACAAACAATGAACAAATTTTACAAAAATGGATAGTTGCAAGATGCCAATGATCTTCAAATACAATCTGGAAATTCGTGACAAAATTTTGTCCCAAAAATTGCAGCCACTTATAACAAGGAAAATACACAAGAAAGAGAAGGTAAGTCTCTCTCAAGTCCACGACTAGTTGGGATAAATGGCGGCCCTTTGGGAGCTCACATCCAATAGAGGTTGAGGCTCCAAACAACCACAATGGAGAGGTCTCTCCTCTTCAAATTAATGGGTCTAGGCCTCCAAATAAGAAGAGGAAGGCTTCTAACTCTCACAATCTTGACAATGGGTGATGTTGCCCTCAAAACATACTCTCAGACTTGCAAGAAATTAAGTGTCTCAAATGCTCTCAACTTTGAAGGAGGGGCTTTTAATTTATGCCAAAGGTCCTACAAAAATTTGCTATATGTCTCAAGTACTTGCTCCCTCAAGCTGCCACGAGAAAGAGTTAGCAAATGCTTCAAACAAAGGCTGCAAGTCTAGTCAAATGTTAGTGGAGACAAGGAAATAAGTGAAGGAAATATGTACAACTAATATACAAGAGATTAGGCCAAAAAGTATGAGTAAAACTATCCTCTTTTCTTAGCCATCATTAAGCTCTTGATTAGCAGATTCAAACCAATGAAAACACAAGATTTTTGAAATAGATAGTTTGAGTAGGTAAAACTTGTATACAAGCTAAGGCTAGGGTCCTTGCAAGAAAACTTGAATGATGAGACTATGAGATTCAAAACAAATGAGAGTTTCTCCAAAAGCACATTCAAAAGTGGGATGATATCTCCTAAGACTTCTCCTCACGCTTGATCTTGATCCAATAATGATGTTCTTTCTACAAAACTTCAACAAAGATTAGCTCCATATAGATTTAGCAATAAACAATGATAAAGGAGTTCTAAAGATTTATTCGAAATCAATTAGATCATTCTATATCTAGAGAAAATTACCAAATCATATGTCAATGCAAGGTAGCTCTACATCAACATATCTCTAAAAGCATATGGAAGCAAATAATATGATGGCACAAGTAGAAAAAAAATGAGAACGTGATCAAATACTCATACCATACTCAAGGAGGAAGAACATCCCATAAGTGAAACTCCAAATAATTTTATTGATAACAATTGATAGTACAAAAATTCTGGCAGCGTTTCACCAAGTCCAAAGCTTCTAACCATGATTACAAATGAGAGCCCAAGGCTCACTTATATAAGAGAATGGGTGCAAATCCCAATGAAGAACCAAATGTCAAGTGGTGAGAGGAAGAGGATCACAAGGAAAATTCGAATTTGATAAGTGGAGCTCCAATGTCAAGTGTAAAAATCGATTTTTGGTAAGTGGACATCATTTTCTTCTTCCTTTATGTGCCAAATTCGAATTTTATGATGGAATGACAAGTGTAGATGGGTGGTAACCCATGTGGAGACATTTTTCCACTAAAATATCCACCAAATATTCTCTCAAATCCTCCCAAATGTGTATTAACTTCACAAATTTAAATTTCCATGTAAGCAACTTTCTCATTTAATGCCAGAAATTCGATTTTATTTGAGCATGTCCGTTCCTTGATTTCAGGAGTCCACGTCACCTTGAGACTTCACTTTAACTCCATAATTTTCCACCTCATTTCCACAACATTTAGCATGTGTGGATATTTATTTTTCTCCATTTATTTAATTTTTGGCATAATTAATTGCCAGATTTCCCACTAAACTTAGGAAAAGTGGGTTTTAAAAGTTCAAAACACATTTGTAGCCCCTCAAAGTGTGTCATAGTAGAAATTTGAGGGCTGAGAGATGCAAATTTTATTACTCATACCTCGTACAACTTCTCTTGACATCACTTATAACATTACAAATACAATTTTTATTGCAATTTCCACCCTGTGGGAAATCTCAAAAATTAAAAAATGACTACCTAGACCTAACCAAATTCCACGAATTTTTTTGTGTGATATAGTATGGTAATAAAGATTGACCCTAGACACTAGGACTCACCCAAGACCTCACCATCAAGTCGTACTCTAGCTTTGGCGTATATTTGGAGGAAAAAACTCAATTAATTATTAAGTCCTGGCAAGGAGATGATAATTAACCAAATGAAAAAAACATTCTAGAGTAATACTCACTTGTTGGCAAGGTCTCAAGCTACCTAGGCCTGTTACATGACTCAAAGCTAATTATACTAGCATCACTTATTACAATTCCCGCAGGGTGTGGAATCTGGGTACAACAGAAAATCATGAGAAGAAGTAGAGCTTAAAAACTTTGGTAACCTGATGATATCAGAGGGTACAAGTGTCCTTTGGTGAATACATGGGTACGAAGTTTTCAAATAATCATCAAGTTTCACTCTAGTGGTCAACACTTCCAAGGAGAAGAGAAGCTAAGCTAATGCACACTTCTAAAAGAGAGGGATGTGTGATGATGAATGATGATCCAAGTGAAATGAGACCTCCCTCTATTTATATGAGGGAAACCATGTCTCATTTTCACAATTTTACAAGAAAAGCCACTAAAAAGTTCACTTGAGCATCCAACAAGCTCAAAAGGTCACGAGGCAACCTTAAAATAGCAAAACATAACAAAATGCCAACAGTAACCCACACGTGTGAGAAATAAATGTCTTCACCATGATGTCATCCTCTAGAAATTATCAATATCCATCAAGAAATTGATGAACAGGTTAATAAGTGCTCCTCACTCCAAGAAATCCTCAAAAATCATGGGTACATCTTCAAAAAGTGCCTCCTCAACCATGACATCATCGAAAATGAGGCTTACATCACCCTTTTAGGGTTTGTGGGGGTGATGTGGCATCATGCAAGGAAAGTGTTGGGGTCCAAGGAGAATGTGAAACCCCTCCAAAGTCATTTCAATGACAATCATCCTTATCTTAACTTTGAAACAAGTATTGTCCATCGAATAGATTCAAAGCCAGCTTGGGTGGTCATGGATCCATCTAGGTGCATCATCAAGTAGTTCAATGTCCAAGCCCTATGGCTCAACGTTTTAGCATCTGGAGGTACATAAGGGGAGGTAGTACCACATTGATTCTCAGAGCCCAATGCTCATCTCTGGAGGCACAACATTGAAGCACCAAGGTCAACTCTGCTTTTAAATTGGGGCAAAAGTCTTCTAGAGTGGTGCTAAAGAGGGTCATGCCCATCCTTCAAGGGATCTTTGTTGTTGATGTAATACTAGTTGCCTCAAAATCTAGCAGGACTTGTGAGATGCCTCACAAGGCAAGAACTAGAATAAGATACAACAATGAGGATGTTTCCCCTGTCACCTTAGCACTTCATATCCCGCTCTTTATTAGAATCTCACCACATGGGAGGCTTCCTAGTATTTATCACCTCAAGGTCTTCTAGGTCAATAGATTCACGGTGATGTATCTGAATGGCTAAAGCGGAGTGCTTCTTAGTTGGATTAGGGCACAAATCTTTATGTCAAGGAGCAACATACCATAAACTAAGCCTTGAAAAGAGTACTTGAGGCATAGGGTTTCAAGATATGATTTAATTAGAGTGCATCTAGGCACACAAGCATAAGGAAATGGTTTACTTAAAGATATGATCAACAATTGGAAATGGTAAACCTTTAACAAGCCCTAAGTTGAAGCCTTTGTCTAAAATTAGGGTTTATCAAGGCAATGAATTGCCTAGGGTTGATGATGTCATCCCTAATGGACACTTTTCACTACGAAATATGCTATGTTTTGAGAGTTTAATATTAATCAAGGTGAAAGGAAGCCAAATCAATTCCAATGTTGTTATGGCTCAAGCCCGAGTTGAATTTCACCCTTGCCCTAGCCCTAGCAGTTTGCCTTGAAGGGCAGAAAAAGTACGAGAGGGAAGAGGGTAAGAGATTTAATGAGCTTTGATCATCAATAGGATCTTTGTGCTTTTCTCTACTTGGGTGATGGAGTCTTGGGGATTTAAACCCTAGAGATATCAAATTCATGCATTGAATAAGGCAGAAAACCCTAGTTTTCACTTCCAAACCCTAGCTATCTTTTTATGAGGGGATAATTTGTTGGAAAAATGCAATATGGCAGCTATTAATTCATATTTTCCTTTTTCCTTAATACTTGTTTGTGAACTTTAATTATCTTCTTGCGTTTCGTTATTATATCTTTTCACAAACAAATATCAAGATCAAAAACAATAAAGACGATGGACACAAATATTAGGCTCCAAGACAGGGAACAACCCCTCCAAGGGGAAAACCCAAAAAATATCTTCTCTTCTTATAGAATCTGCTTCAAATGAGACAACAAAGACCCAAACCCTAGAACAATTCCTCCTTCCAGCACCAAGTCAACCCTCTAAAGAGACCTTCCAACTAGGTCAAGGTCAAACCAAGTTAGCTAGAGACAAACCCTTCTTGTATTGCACCAGTCTTATTGCAGAAATTTCAGCCCCTACAACTACTCCAGAAACTAGCATGTGTGAGAGAAAAATGCCCAAAACTTGTTTTCTTTTCTTCCCTAGGGTTTTCTCCTTGATTTCTTGTGCTTCGCTCTTCTTTCTTCATCCTTCTATTGCTGATTGAACTTGTGAGTGAGTGTGTCTCAAATGAGGTCAAAGTGCTTCTATTTATACTCTTCTATGTGGGTCGAATACCCTTTTTTAGGCTGACTTGTCTTTGCCAGGGCCAACTTGGACTAGGAGGCTTCTAGGGCTTTGTAGACTCAAAATAAATTCTTTTTGCAAGATACATCTTGCCCGAAAAGGGTCTTATAAACATGATGTTGAGTCTCTTGACTCATGACAATAAATCCTATGACCTAACAAATCCTAGAAGCACGAAGAACATGCTCTTACGTAGAAGACCATCAATAATGAGCATGCAACCCATGCTTTAAAATAATAACTTTTTCTTTTCTTCTTTTGTTTGTTACATAAGATACATATTGAAATGAGTACAATATCAATTATGAAGACCGAAACTAGTTACATTTCCAAAACTTTTTCTTTTCTTCTTTTGTTTGTTACATAAGATACATATTGAAATGAGTACAATGTCAATTATGAAGCCTAAAAATAGTTACATTTCCAACAAAATTAACTAGAAGAATGCTATTTAGGGGGTCTTCTAGGGATTTCAATGAAAATAGATTAAACATGCAACAATTTACCTAGAGTTTCCAATAAAAAATTGCATTTAGACAAGGACCAAGAAGAAAACCCTAGCAGTATTCCATTACATATAAAACCATAAAATACATGTAGTAAATACTCACAAATTTTCCAATAAAAGGCCTTATTTTAATCCCAAAAAGATGTCTCCAATATACAAACTAGTCTCCAATAGCAAATATCCACATAAGATCACATCTCCACAAGTAGCAAAGTACAAGAGGCTACGTCAAGCTCTTTTAGAGGCCAAAATCAACAAAGAATGATGATGAAAAATGAATGGTGTGATCTTCCTTTTATGAGAGGTTTATGACTTCCAATAATTCACTAAAAGCCCCTAAAAAAATTTATTTTTGAGTAGACACAAAGTAAAATGGGTTTCAAGCTAACCCAATAGCTCAACAAATAAAATATGCCAATAAATTCCCACATGTTTGAGTCGTAAGCCCTCAATAAGCATGATGTCATCCCTTTTTAGGGCTCAAAATGCTCCAAATGTGCAATGGAAGGGTTGGATGAGTCTCCAAGCATCATGATCAACCTTAATTTAAGGAAGAGTCCTCAAATCAATCCTCAAAGCATCTCCAGGTGTCCAAAAGCCAACTTTGGGTGCCCTGCGTCATATCCACGGGTGCCATCTAGACAATGTGGTGTACTCTCTTTCCAACATTGGGGATCCATCAGGTACAACAAGCCCTCCTTAATCATCTCGAGGAATAATCATCCTCATCTGGGCTTTGGATCAAGGCATGCCCATCAAGTAGTGTCAAGGCTAGCTTAGGGGCATGTTGGGTCCACTAGTACATCATCAAGGATCCTCAATGCTAAGAAAAATGAGCTTAGTGTTTTGGCATCTAAGGGTGCTCTAAGGTGTCCATCAAATGCCACGATCATCTAAGTGCCCAATGCCCGGCTATATAAGGGAAACACTGCATCTGAAAGGTCATCATTCTCTCCGGAAGTATAGTATGGCTTGGGCATCATGTGGAGTAAGAGTGAAATAAATTTCCCTCAAGGCCTCAACAGATCTATGCAAACCACTTGGCAGAACCATCTGAAACTCAAGCGAAAGCAACCAATCATTAAAGACAATAACCATAGATACATCTAAGTGGAGCATACTTAACTATTACTGGCATAATAATACTTCAAACTGGGATCACGTTCAAATATCTCACTAGACCAAATCCTATAAAAGTGTCCCCTACCTTTGTTGGGTTGGCTAGGTAATCAACCCTATTAGGTGCTTCCAACTCCTAAGGGGAGGTGGCATTTCCAAGGTCAACCCTTCAATCCATAGTTGTTAGTGAGAATAGGTGGCAATGGAGGGGAATGGGGCCAAGTGCCATGGCTAAGGGACCAGATAATGGAGATCCACATCCTGAGTGTATAGATGTGATGGAGGGAGAAATCGTGGAGGCATGAGTTACCCCTTTCCTCAGACTAATTTTTCCACCCTCTGGTGCGCCTTTTACTTATTTTTTATAATGCTTTTTATGTGGTGCATAGCTCAAGGATCTGTTATCACAAAATTTCACTTGATTGGCTGTTGATCAGACAACTCTATATAACTGTTTCAAATCAGCTTTTGATTGAAGCTTAGCCTCTTCAGTCTGAGAGGGCTCTCTCAGAGGTGTTTATGATATTAGATAATGATAGGATTAGATGGCTAACTCTATTTGAAAAATAACTTGATTTTTGTGTATGTAGATTGAAAAGAATGCAGGCTTGCAACCATTGGGCTTATGGAGTCAATAAATCAGTAGATTCAGTGGCAAGGTTCCTTGACATGGAAGCTGAGGCAGATAAGAGTCTTTAACAAAGGCAAATTACATATAGAACATAGGGCAACATAGTCATTTCATCAATAAAGGAAGTCAGAGCATAAACATATGAATTCTGAGTAATAAAGATGAAATCTATTGCAAGTGGTACACATAAAGATATAAGATCAGAAAGACATTAAAAATTCCATGAGAATCTCAGGTTTGTCAAGAAGAAGTCCTCTATATTACTGATATTAGTCAAATTACATAAAGCAGCATACGGTGCAAAAAATCTCCAGCCCTGTACAACTTCGATAATTTGACCTTAAATAGACCTTCTTACATCAGAGATGATCTGCCTCTTGGCTAGATTCATCGAACTCTTCCTATGACACCTTACATAACAGAAAAACATGTCTTTTAATTAGAAAATGATAGCTACACTCTAAAAATGGACCTTTTCCTAATAGGACTCAAACTCCTATTTATAACATCAAACTACCTTATCTTTTAAAACAATTACATATCTGACAACTAAGCCTCACATGTTCGAATAGGCTATGACATAACTCATCACTACTTGACATCTTAAATATCCTCCTCAACATATGGAATCAAACCCTATTTTTCAGGAAAACAAGACCCTATCTTCAATGAAAACTTCAGCTGATGAGTTGTCTCCATTGCATGGTCTTCAAGTCATAGATGTTTGATGGCAAGGTCCGTTGACCTGTTGGATGTGTCCATCTATCCAAAACTGCTTTTAAACTGCTCAGAAACCTTCAAAAACAGCTCGCTACAAAAACAAGGCAGTTTCGTAGTGTGCTTTCATAGCATCCAAAAAATGTCTTTTACACTCAAAATTTCTGCTTCTTTGCTCTTGCATGGTGTCCATCATGACCTAACACATCATCACTACCATTTCCCCTTCTTGAAAGCTGCAAAAAGTGGTTTTAGAAACAAAGAGATAGCTACAGAAATTTTCGTAGCGTTTTCCTGGCTTCAAGCCTAGGAAACACTACGAAACTGTGAAAAACTGTGCAATTTCCAGATTTTGACCCTGTCTCAAAAAGGTAACCTCCAGCTGTAGAAACTTGGTCTTCAACATGCCATTAACCTCTTAAAACATAATCAAACTCAACTTAAGAGCCTTGAGGTGTTTTCTCTTCATTAATGATAAGTGGAGCTATGGGTTCTTCCACTACAGTCATTTTTAAGCCCTTCTTCTCCAACTGCTCATGGATCAATTCTAACTGCTCTTGGAGGTCTTTGACTTGGTCCTTCAGTTTTCTGTTCCTAGATTTCAAGTGCGGGTTTATTCTTCTAATATGCTTCAACTCTCCTCTCAATGGTTGAGTCTATTTGATCAATTGCTGTGTGTTATCTAAAGACCTTGACACACTATTAACCTGCTCTTCCCAAACTTCTTTCATTTTCTCAAACTGCATCTTTTGAACATTATGTTTCCTTGCTTCTTTCTTCAAGACTGCTATTTCATGATTTGCTAACTTCAACTGCTCTTTAAGAACCTCAATCTCTATTTTTTCTATGATTTTCTCCTTTCCTTTCTTTTGCTTGATGACTGATTCTTCTTTTGCAGGTGATGAAAGGTCAATGATGCTTGGTGGTGGCTGGATAGTTTCAGTGACCTTCTGAACTTCTTTACTGCTTTCCAAGAGTTTTCTAGCATGTCTTGTCATGGGTTTCCTAGCCTGGAACATGAAACCTGCATCCTCACCTTCAAACTCTAACTTCTTTGCTGATTTGGCTTTCTTGAGTTTCGTTCCTCCCTCATCTATATCCTCAGCTTGGACTATGGGAGTCTCTTCAATATCAATGGCATGCAGAATGTCTTCTAAGTTGCCCTTAGCCACTGTTTGGCTTCTTGTAATCCTTTTGCTTCCATGTTTACTCACAGTTGGCTCTTGTTTTGCAGGTTTGCTTACAGTGGGCTTTTGTTTCGCAGGTAAAACAACAGGTGTATCAAGTTTCTGCATGCTCTGCCTCTATAGGCTCACTTTGTTCTACCACTGAAGGTGATGGGATACCTCTAGGTTTAGGAGTTCTTTTAGGGCTAATGGCATCCACTTCAAAACCACTAACAAACAGAAAAGAAGACCAGACTCTGCCTAGTCTTTTTAACTCTTCTAAAACCAACAACTTGATTAAACCTTGATGAAAGAGTGAGGTTCTATTTCCTTCAGATTTAGCTTGAACTTTATCTGCCATTTTTGCTAAGCTTCTATATAAGTAGAAAGGTAGACCAAGAGATTCCTTACCAACAAAACGTAGCAGAAGCCTGAAGTGGTAAGAATAAACCATATGATACCTCCCTTCACAGGTGAAGTACTTCTGAATGATAAGCAATAGCTTTGAGAAGTTGTCTTTCATGTAGCTCTTTGGAATGGCATTTGTAAGGTCAATCTCACTATGTTCTGGCTTGATCAATTCCTTACATTCCTACATGTTGAATTTGAAACCTTTGAACAATTGTTCTCCTTCTCTTGGAATTCTTGTTGTTGCTGCAATAGTCTTTGGTGTTATAGTGAGGTTCAGCATTCCCACTTTTGCAGCTGTCCCATTGAAATTGATGGCAAACTCCTTAGAAACTTGCACATGGCATCCTTGCAATCTCTGGCAAAACTGCAAACACCCTGTTCTTCTGAAAACTTCTAAAGATGTTGGGTCTTCATTTATCAAGTTCATGTCTGATGGCTCATATCTGAGACAGTGGCCACCTTTGTTGGTCTTCCTCTTTGCAGCCATGGTACTTTTATGTCTTCTCTGCCTCGCTTGATCAATGATACCTGCAAACCTTTGAAAATCCCAGCCACAACTTGGACTTAGTGAAATAGCTCTCCAAAGCTCAATAACATGCAAAGAGGGAGCGGAGAATGACAAATGACTCAATTGGGAAAGATTTTAAAATTTCGAGGACAACTCATGGCATAATCATGACTCATACATGCTTAAAATGGTAATAATGGCTTCAGCCATGACCATTGTACCTTGATTTAACCCTAACTGACTCGAATGGCATCTACCCTAACCCTTTCAATTATTGACTGACACCTAGCACTTGTTTTGAAAAGACAGACAGGAATACCTTCTTTCGTAACTTACTTAGTGAAAGTATTAGCAGTTTCATAGCGAAAAGTGTGTTTTTTCTATGTAATTCGCTACGAAAGTAGGAATTCTTGGCTAAAATGACCTTTTCGGAGTTGTAAGCTTGGGAAATGAAATATGTTAGGAAATAATGACTGATGTGACATGAAAAGACTTGAATGGGGGTGGGTTTGGACCTTAGGATAGGCTAATAAGAAAAATTTAAAATTTTCCTTTATCAAGTAATGAAAAATGAATTCTATGACCATACCTTTGACACATGAACCTCTAAGACTATGTGAAATGATGTTTCACTTTTTTCTGAGTGATAACAGGATCAAAGCTTGCTCTTTATGATATAGCATTTGCCTTAACCCTTCAGGTGAGTCAACTTATCGTTCATAAAGGTTGTGACATGTAAGGGTTCCTTATGAGGAGATGGAGCATCAAGTGCTCAAGAATCGGGTGATGGAAAATGAGGGAGATAAAGCTCATGCTAGGCTTTTTCCCACACCATAATTTTTCCTTGGCCATCATTTGCATTTCAACTTTTCTTATATCTTTTGTTGTGGCGATCTTATGCTTTTTCATTCTTTTAGCTCCATTAACATCGAGGGAAAAAATTTTCATCCCTACTCAAGGATGTGGATGTGTGAGTGCCAAATCCCAATGAACCAATGACAGTTAACTTGAAGGATGGAGGTGGTATCAAGGGAATGGTGAAAGATGTTAGGTATGGAATGATAATGGACATGCTACTTCAATCAAAGTTTACCAAGTAGTTCCCTTCCTATAACCCTAGGGCTTTAGAGGAGGTCCCACTAAACTAGGGTTGAAGACTAACCCCCTTGGTAAAGTGAGAGAACAAGTTTACTGTCAATAATTGTCTATCATCTGGATCAACCCCTTATCCATGTTAAAATGCCAAAATCATTAAGTAAAATCACTTGATCGCAAAATGGTTAAAGTACTTGTTGAGTGGTAGCCCACCTTCATTTAAAAGGATGTTGGATGATGAGAGGTGCATCACTGGTGCACATGGTAGAGGAATGTGGCATATCATCATTATGAAGCAATGTGTAGGACTATTGGATGGTTGGATGTCCAAGATGAAAAAAATTATCCTATAGGGTTATCTATTTTGGTGGGTAACAATACCACTTGAATAAAACCTCTAAAAATCAAGTGAGATCAACTTCATTAGGGACACAAAACCATTAAAGGATCATAATGAACCATATTTAATGTTAGGGGCACAAGCATACTTCACACAAATATCACCTTCAAATGTTTAACTAGATCAGGACTTGTAAACAAGTTTTCTTATTTATCTTAGGGATAATTAGGTCAATAGTAGTATTAGTTGTTTCTAACTCCCAAGTAAGTGACATGTCCCAAGTTAACCCATCAATCCATTTGTGTGTGTGAGAATAGTGGTCAGGAAGTGGGAATGACTTCAAAGCAGGTGCCATGGCCATGAGACCAGTTAATGGGGGTCCAACACTCTGGGCCTACTAACGAAAGGAGGGAGAAATTATGGTTGCATGAGCTACCCCTTTCCTCGACTTGCTTTTTCCACCCCTATAGTGGGCCTTTTACTTTAATGGTTTGTCTTTATCTGGTACATAGCTTAGGAGCCCAAGGTTGCTTTTATGTTTTTACAATACCCCTTTAAGATGCTACAGCTTCTTGCTCATTAGGGTTCGGACTTTCAAGAGTTCCTTTCTTTGAGATGAATCATTAAATGCTTGAGCAATGGGGTGATGGCTAATGAGGGGGTATAACTCATGTTAGGATTTTGTCCATACGCTAAATATTATCCCAACCATCTTTTGCATTTTACATTTTCTTTCATTGTGGCTTTATATGCTTTTAACTTTATTTTAGTTGCATCAACCTCTAGGTCTAAGTTTTTGGGATTTGACTCAAGGTTGTGGATAAAGGGTGCCAATCCCAATGATCAATGACTACCAACCCAAAAAAAGGGATGGATATTTCGGAAATATGAAAAGTAGTAAGCTTTGATCACCTTGGACATGTTATATCAATCAGTTTCTTCCCAATAGTGCCCTTCCTTAACCTTCAGGCCTTTGAGGAGGTTCCATGAGACTAAAGTCAAAGACTAACCTCCCAAGTTAAGTGTGGGAACACGAATATGACCATGATTAGTCAATCATTTAATTTTCCTTGTGATCCATATTAATATGCCCATAACATTAAATGAAAACGCATGATTGCAAGAATGGTTAGAGTACTTCTCGATAGATGACCCACCTTCCTTCAAGAAGAAATGCCAGATGGGAGAGAGATCTAACCAGAGTGATAGGTGGAGAAATCTATCATAGTGCTATGTGCTGACCATGATGGTGTTGCTAGCTAGTTGGCTGTCAAATGAGGAGAAAAATGTTCTCCTATGGGTTACCGCTTCTTGTTGGGTAACATATAGCTCCAACTCAAGGACATGTGCTTGAACAACAAGTGCATGAGAACCCCAACAATCGCTGGTGCTCGCAAACTTCTCGCATATAAAATCACAACTTGTTGATAACAACTGAGCAGGGTGTTGATTGTCAACCTTACAAAATAGGATAAAAATAATAATAAAGTAAAATGCTAGCCTAAACTAAGACATAACATCTAACTAACATGCATAAAAATCAACATGAACAATATCAAAAGAAGGATGTAAATGAAAGAATGTAATATGCACAATCCTATGCTAATCTATGCTAACATGTAGTACATCAAGTAAGTGTAGTCATACAACCAATGAAGCCAACATTTTATCATATCAATATTGTATCTCTTACGCCTATCCTTAACTATGTGATAGAACAAGAAGATATCACAATCATTAACCATTACCATTTTACACAAAGATTGGATGAAAGCAATAATGGTGGGTGATGAGAATACTGCAATAAGTCAACCATGACTGATCCTTATTAGAGAATCAGAAAGGCAGAAAGATTCTCTTGTTCTTGATTATTTACTTGGGATGTTCTTTAATTCTTATTATATTCTTCTTGTCTTCTTTCTTCTTAGTTCATCAAGCAAATATTAAAGCAAAACCACATAGATCAAGGACACCAAATGTAGGCCAACAACTAGGGCAAAACCCTTCTTTAGGGGAAAACCCA
This sequence comes from Pinus albicaulis, assembly GCA_034641835.2. Lineage (NCBI taxonomy): Eukaryota > Viridiplantae > Streptophyta > Pinopsida > Pinales > Pinaceae > Pinus > Pinus albicaulis. The sequence goes on from CM076579.1 coordinate 1,353,590,973, forward strand.
GTTAGTAATTCTTCTTTCAATACTATTCTTGAAACTGTAGACCTTGAATCCGACCTCCTCCACACCAAGTCATCCTTCCTTTGATTCTTCCTCAATCTGTTAGCAACAACAAAAGTAACAACACTATGCAACACTTCCTTCGACTTTAGAACTTCGACCTTGATTCTGGAACTTCGTTATTGGAAGAATGACTTTGATCTTACTTCTAGGAGTTCGATCTTAACCCAATACAACTTCTCAAGGCACCAACACTCAGCAAAATCAACTTGGACCTACTCTTCCCTTAGCAACAACAACTGGAAGTCGCTGAATAATGAGAGACTTTGATCTTCCAAACTAGAGCACATGAGAGAGAGAGAGAGTAACACCAAAATTTCGATTTTCTTCTAATCCTTTAGCTTGTCCAAAACTGCACTTCTTTTGACCCCTAACTTGACTTCGCACTTTTTCACTGATGTAGTAGTAGATATTGAATTTCTGTGTGAGTGAGAGATGTCTCCAAATGCATTTGATTTCCTTGCATTTATAGGCTTCTAATGAGCTCGAATTCTTGGGCTTGAGGCTGACTTGATGTGGAGGCTCCATAAATCATATTTGACTCAATACTTGACCTAATTACATGATTCAAAAGCCCAATATGGGTCAATTTAAATCTGTAATGACTATAAACTTAGAATAAATCCTAGAAGTCCACAATGGAGTCTTTCCTAAAATAATATGACCCAAGCATGAAACCCATGCTTTAATAACTCATTTAATAATAATATAAAATTATTTTCTTTATTCTTTTGACAAGTACAATAAATATTGATTCAAATACAATTATGAAGAGCGAACCTAGGTACAATCTTCCACACTCCCTCTTAAGTAGGGAGGTATTCATAATACATCAATACAAGGAAGATCTCAACTATGTGAACTATGAAGAATTTTTAGGCACTTTAATGCCACAGACTAGATTCCTGACTAGGGAAATCTATCCATTGGTCACTCAACAATTTAGGCACCGTAATGCCATGGAATAGATTCCTGACTAGAGCAATCTATCCATTGGTCACTCAACAATTTAGGCACCGCAATGCCATGGACTAGATTCCTAACCAGGGCAATCTATCCATTGATTACTCAACAATTTAGGCACCGCAATGCCATGGACTAGATTCCTGACCAAGGCAACCTATCCAAGTGGGACTAAGATGGACTAAAGCTTTCAGCCTCTATAGGTACCATCAGGCTTACTTACTAACCATCAACCCAAGGAACTATGTTCACATCCACCCAATGCCACCCTCCTTACCAGACATCAAAACAAAGTGCCGACCTGATTTGTTTCCAGGAAATGATTCACTCACAAAGCCTCAACACCCCTTAATCCAACAGATCAAGGATAACCAATCTCTCCCAATCAAACTGATTGGTAACCAGCATACTATCAAAACATTTGAGAGATTCACCTGTACAAACACAACACCAATTAGCAATACACTTTCAAATACATAATCAAAGCAAATCTTCGAGGTTTCGATGTTGCCCTTCAACTAATCTCAGTAGGACTATCAGTTGAATCTTCTTTCCTACTTCACATGTAGCAACATATCTTCTAGAATGTATTCTCCATTCAAAAATTATGTTGTGCCCTCCCTCTTAACTAGGGAGAGTTCTTCTATCCAGGCTCCCTCTCAATGTAGAAAGATTAACTTCTTCCTTCGGTATTGGGGAATATTTCATGGCTTCCATCATATCAACTTTTCTTACAGACTTCTTCATCAATATTATGTACCTGCACAACTTGGATAACAAGTATAACCAATTCTATAGAATCATGAAGTTAGTCATAACAAAACTTATAGTAGCGGAAGAATTTAGACTTTACATAATCAATGAGAGACTATACTTCAATACTTCAAATTCTAGCCTAGGTTTGATACAAACCCTAAATCACATCAGCAATTTAATTAAGATGACAGAAAATTAATTGTCATATAGCGATCCCTAGAAATAAGTCAAAAGAAAAATAAAGCTACCTAATAACTTTCAGAAGCCATATGATGGACTATCCACTAAGGTTTTATGTAAACCCTAGATTTCACTCAAAACAAACACAACATAAATAACTTCTACTAGGGTTCGATGTAAACCCTAGATTTTCCATCTATAAATTCTCAGCAAACATGATATAGATTCAAATGAATACACATACTAGAGAATTTCAATCATTACTAGGGCTTAGATGTAAAACCCTAGACTTTTCAATCATCATCCTAGAACTTCAAATTTTGACTAGTGCTTGTTTTCAAACCCTAAGACTTATGACCATTAGAAATTTGGTCAGCACATATATCTAGGAGATTACCATCATGCATAAGCATATCATATGTTTAGACAATATTAATATATTGACCTAGACTAAGCTAAGGATTCAATCAAAGGAATATATACCTAGGGTTTTATTCCTAGGACTTTTCATAACAAGGATTTTGCTTGTAGACCTAACCAAAACCTATGTTTTCGGTTCATATAAAAGAAAACCCTTATTATATCAAAACTTCAAAGGTTCGAGATTTCAAACAACATCATTCCAGCCCTAATAAGTTAGAGCTTTCATGATCATATCAAAATCCCAAACATGACATCATCAAAACATCAACCAGTATAGCAATCTCTTCATTAATAACCGTAAGTAGGTTTAGGGTTTCATACATTATTAACATACCCTTAGGTTAGCATTTTATAGAGAACCTTTCAGGGTTCTTTTTATGCAAACACTCAGAGATATATGAGGTGGGTAGATTCATCAGATGATGAATCATCCCAAAGAAGAATCTTTTAAGATTCAGGAGAGCTAGACACAACAATAGTTAGTAATGTAGAATGGATATATCAAAGAGAATAACAAGACTTTATAATCTAATACATACCTTTGATACTTTGACAAACCTTTTTTATTCCAATGCTTTGTCTAGTGAGGCCTTCTCCCATGATTCTTGAGCATTCAACAGGCTAATTCCTAGACAAGGAAATAGAGGTAGAGAGGTGATTAGTATTTAATATAATCAAAACCTTAAATAAGTATGTGAAAACAAATAGAGAGGGAATGAGATACTTATCTTGAGGAGTTGTTGTGGGCTCCCTCCAAAGCTTTGAGGGATACCTAAAAACTTAAAAAACAAGAAAATGTCTTTCCAAGAAGATGTTAAACCTATAACTAAATATAAAATATACAAATGAAATATCTATAGTTAGGAACAAGGGGCTTAGTAATGTAAGTCCCTTATGTCATTCTCTTCGGGATTTGCTCTCTTGGGAGAGGATACCTTTTCAGCCACATTTGCATGATCTATATCTCTTTTCTTGTTTCTAGGATTGTAGCGACACTCACTTCTATAGTGCCCCATTTGTGACAATGATAGCATTCAATCCTGGACATATCAACCTTCCTCCTTGGCCTTTTCTTTTTGAAATTGCCCTTGTGATGAGCAACATAAGCATTTGAGATGACTTCATTGTTGGTTACCATTAAGATTCTTAATTCTTCTTGACTGCAGGTTGTCCATAGTTCCTCAAAGGTTGGAGCTTCTTTCCAGTTGTTGATACCTGAAGCAAATGCACTCCAAGTAGGTGGCAACCCTAGTAGGGTTGTGATCACAAGTTCTTTATTTGTCACCATTTCATCAATGGCAACAAGATCATCTCTTATTCTTGCTATTTTCACAAAGAAAGTTGCTACAATATCCTCCTTGGTCATCTTAATAGTACTTAGTTCATTTTTCAAGCTTGCCACTTTTCCAATGTTCTTGATGGTAAATAGTTTTGACAAGGCTTCATACATTTCTTGGGCATGATCAATGTTTTCTATGAAGGGAACAAGGTTGTCCTTTATGTCGTCAACCATTAGAGTCATAGCCACCAATTCCAATTTTCTGAATTTTACCTTTTCTGCATCGTTGGAGTCTTCTGTGGGCTTCTTCACTTTTCCCTTTACCAAATCTAAGACCTTGTTCTTTTCAAGGATGAGGTCAATCCTTTTTTCCAAGATCTATAGTTGGAAGCTCCTTCAAGCTTGTTCTCTCCCTTGATACTGTTAGACATCTTCCTTGAAGGTAGTGAAAACTTCTTTACTTAAAGATTTTTCCTCTAATGAACTTCTTATCTTTCCTTGATCAATTCCCTAAGACTTCCTTTTCCTTCTTTCTTCACCAAATCTCTGAAACCATGTTAGAGAATTAAAAAGGCAGAAATATTCTCTTGTTCTTGATTATTTACTTGTGATGTTCTTTAATTCTTATTATATTCTTCTTGTCTTCTTTCTTCTTAGTTCATCAAGAAAATATCAAAGCAAAAGCACATAGATCAAGGACACCAGATGTAGGCTAGTAGCCAAGGAAAAACCCCTCTTTAGGGGAAAACCCAGTCATTAATTCTTCCTTCAATAGTATTCTTGAGACTATATACCTTGAATCGGACCTCCTCCACACCAAGTCAGCGTTCCTTTGATCCTTCCTCAATCTATCAGCAGCAGTGGTAGTAACAACACTATGCATCACTTCCTTTGACCTTGCTTTTGGAACTTCGATCTTGGAAGAAAGACTTTGATCTTGCTTCTAGGAGTTTGATCTTGACCCAATACAACTTCTCAAGACACCAGCACTCAACAAAATCAACTTAGACCTATTCTTCATTTGGCAGCAACAACATGCAACAATTGGTAGCAATAGAATAATGAGAGACTTTGATCTTCCAAACTAGAGCACGTGAGAGAGAGAGATAGTAACACCAAAATTTCGATTTTCTTCCAATCCTTTAGCTTGTCCAAAACCACACTTCTTTTGACCCCTTCCTTGACTTCGCACTTTTTCACCGATGCAACAATAGATATCGAATTTCTTTGTGAGTGAGAGATGTCTCCAAATGAATTCAATCTCCCTATATTTATCAGTGTTAAACGGGGTCTCGCCCCCCCACCTAGGGGTCTAGATTCCTCGCCCCCTTGCCTTCCGGGGTCTTGGGGATTTCTAGGGGGCGTTTCCCTCATGCCCCCTTACGCCCCCGCACACCCCCTTCACGCCCCCTCACGCCCCTTTTAGTTTATGGTTTCGTGTTAAAAGTTGGTGTGCCACTTAGCATGTTTGAGAATCCAGGTGATTCTGATTCAGATGGTGACATGGTTGATACTGATATATTCGTGCAGTAGCTAGATGTACAGACTAGTGGGGCATTACCTTGAGCATGTATGCTCATTTATCATTATGATGATATCATTTCATATTCATATGTTATGTTTTATGTTTTATGTTTAAGACATAACTTATTTGCTTTTAAGTTTTATGTTTCAGACTTCAGTAGTAAACTTCAGTTTAAACTTTATTTTGAATATTGATATAATATGTCGTATGATATCTTAAACTTTATTTTCATTGTACATTGTTAGTAGTTACATTAATGGTTATACACTTACAAACTTACAAACTTACATGTATGATTGTACGATGTATGTTTTAAGTTTTAACTATTAACTTTTAAATTTGTTTCAGTTATATGATTCATCATTCATCAATTTATAACTTTATCATTTATGATTTATCTTTCACGATGTAAGTGTATGATGACTGTATATACATTCCTTGCAAAAATATAGTTACATTATAAATATTAAATTTTATAATTTTTATGACCCGGACGTCCCCCCACGTTTCCTGAAAATTGGTAGGGAGCTTTTGCATAGGCCGCTCCCTCGCTCCCTCGCCCCCTCGCTCCCACCTCCAGGGGACTTGGTGGAACATTGGTATTTATAGGCTTTTGATGAGCTCGAATTCTTGGGCTTGAGGTCAACCTGATCATTTGAAGGCCGACTTGATGTGGAGGCTCCATAAATCATATTTGACTCAATACTTGACCTAATTACATGATTCAAAAGCCCAGTATGGGTCAATTTAAATCTGTAATGACTCGATAAACCCATAATAAATCCTAGAAGTCCACAATGGAGACTTTGACCTAAAATAATATGACCCAAGCATGAAACTCATGCTTTAATATGTCATTTAATAATAATATAAATTTATTTTCTTTATTCTTTTGACAAGTATAATAAATATTGATTCAAATACAATTTATGATAGTCGAACCTAGTTATAATCTTCAACAATCCTTACTTGAGCTGATTGAGGATGAAAAGGATAAAGTTTTTTTTCCCAAACCATTGCATCCTCTCTTGCAACCTAAAGATAGAATAATCAATTATCAATTTTAAATACTCTTTCCCAATAGCTCTTTTTGACATACACCTCTCTTGATGTCACTAGGGACATGCTGAGAGTGGCATGAAGAAAAAGGTGACTGAAGGACAAGATCTCTATAAACGAGTTGCTCGTGACAAAAATCTAATTCAAAAGGGGGTAACCAAAGTTGGCTCATCATGTTGATAATACATAGAATTTGAATAGGATTGAGGAATGATATCAAAAGGAAGCAAAGATGACTAACAAATCAATAATTATATCATCTGGATGGAATGATGGGTAAGACCATTGCAATTGCAATAGATCCATGATTTATCCAACACAAATTTCATAATTACCAAATGAGGAGTCGCTAGGGTGAAATTTAGATGCCTTTAAATATTCTTGCTTCATCCTATAAACATGGAACCTTTGAAGATCAATTAAGAACTAGGGCTTCATTCTTCAAATGATGTCGCTAGAAGAGAAATTCTAATTTTGGCTTTGGGATATTCTCATCAATAAATCTTGGAGCATAGATTTCGGATCACAAGGAGGTGGACTCAACTCTTCCCTAGCACTAACACCAAAAATGCTATCGCAAAATCGAACTACTTGAGTGCAAAGCCTCACTAGGCAGGTCCATCTTAACTCCAAATCTACCAAGCACCGAGAGGAATCAAATCTCTTTTCACTTTAGAAAAGGTTTGCATTTCAAAAAATTTGATCCCTCTCGGCGCTTAGTAGATCCAGAGTTAAGATGGATCTAGGTTGGTTTAATTATTAATTATAAATATAAATATAATTATTAATTTTATGCTTTTATTTTATTTTGGCCAAGTCAAAATGTTAAACATTACAACATCTCTACCATATTGGGATCAAATGTTTACATGGGAGTTAAGTTTACTTATGAACCTCAAATATAAAGAAATTTTTTAATAAATAGTGGATTGGGTGGGAGGAAATATTGGATAAATATAATATTATAGTAATATTTTACCCAATATTTATTACTACTCCCACCCAATAAAAAGTGGCTAGGGGTAGGGGGAATTACTCATTAAAATGTAATATTATTACATTTTACCTAATATTTCCCATTACCCCCCAACCTAAATATTACATTTTACTCAATATTTCTCCACCCCTACTAATTTTATAGTTGAGTTTGTTTACTTTTAAACTTCATTATAAAGAAAAATTACAATAAAAAGTGGACCAGTTGAAGGGAAATATTGGGTAAACTATAATATTATAGTATTATATTTTACCCAATATTTCTCGCAAGCTAGTAAAAATTGGATGAAGGTAGGCATAAATATTAAATAAAATGTAATAATTACATTTTACCTGATATTTCTCCCACCTCCTCCCCTCACCCTAGCTAACTTTCATAGTTAAGCTTATTCATTTCTAAACTTACCATCCTAGATCTATCAGAGCTCTATTTCCATAGCACATTATTACACATAAATTAAGAGAATATATTACATATATTATATTAAAGAGATTATAAAAGAAGCCATTAGAATGAAGAAACAATTATTGTTTTGTACTTTGTGCAACCCTATTTAACCTTACACTTCTTAAAAACACCTTCCTAAATCGCCCAATAGCCTCTAGGAAGCTCTAAAGATTCTACACATTTACACATTATATATTCATCCATTCAGCGATAGAAACAAAACATACAAAAAGACATAGGGCAACCAAACATATCCATACAAATGCCAAGTGCCATCATATCCATAAAATCATTTTACCTTTACATGCTACATTGATTCAATGCCATCATTTTTTACAACTAACTATGTATCTAAATATAACATCAAACTAAGATTGATCTAGGCTAGTTCAATTTCCCTCTTATATAGGTTATATTCCACATGAATACTATGGGTCAATACCATGGGTTCTTAATACCATGAGTCATTTTTAATTTTTTTATTATTAATTTTGAGTGTTATTTTTATTTTATTTTCACAAAGTTAAAATGTTTGCACTATATTATGTTACATTAAGTTATACATGTCTACCATATTCTATTTTTATTTTACCGAGTCAAAATGTTTACATTAACATTACACATCTCTAGCATCTTGGGCTGGAGAGTACCTCTTAGCCCAATAAAAAATGAGTAATTTTATTAAAAAAATTTAAAAAAATGTATTATATTATATTTTAAAATAAAAATATTATATTCAAATTCTAGAGTCTAGCAATGTTAAATTAACTATTTTATTTTAATTATTTCACCCTTTCTTAGAAACAAAATTCCACTTTGCATTGTCCAATGAAACCAATACCAATGTTGAATTTATATTTTGTTTATACATAATAATTATATCAATTTTTAATGAGGGCCGACATTGACATTAGATTAAATATGTTCAATGTTAAATGTTAAACATTTATGCTTGACATCTACCCTATACTGGGTTGTAGAGCGTCTCTCGGCAAAAACATGGAACCTTTGAAGATCAATTAAGAACTAAGGCTTCATTCTTCCAATGGAGTCGCTAGATGAGAAATTCTAATTTTGTATTTGGGATGTTCTCATCAATAAATCTTGGAGCAAAGTTTTAGGATCACAAGAAGGTGGACTCAACTCTTCCCTAGCATTGACACTAAAAATGTTACCTCAAAATCTGGCAACGTGAGTGCAAAGCCTCACTAGGTAGATCAAGACTTCAAGGAAACAAGAGATCAACTACATTGTCACCTTAGTAGCCTTTCTTCAACTATTCAATGGTGTTTAAACTAGAAGGGAGGCTTCCCTAAAAATCACCGAAAGGATATTTGACAAGGAAGGTTCAAGGTGATTAATGAGGCCAAATGATTGGGATAGGGTATTGATAGAGCCTAGATGGATGAGATAGTCATTACCAAAGTGCAAATACTTTGTCCCTAGACCACTTAAGTAGATTATAGGGTTGTTATAAGGTAGTGTTTGTAGATTTTCAATGATATGGTATGCAATGACATATAACGCTAGAAGAAAGTCCTAGAATGATTAATCAACAATGATTAAGACTATAAATTAGATATGCAAAATTTAGGGTTTGCAAATGAGATTTTATGGATGAAACATGCATAAAAAAACAATGTAATGTTTGCATCAACCCTAGAAATAAGATTTAAGCAGACAACAAGTGCGAGATTTTGCTTTTTTTACAATTATATAATGCAATTCCAACTTAAAGAAAAATGACATCAAATAAAATTACCTTTTTAGCAATATTTCAAAGAAACCGTAAGCCTAACCCTAGATATCTAGAATTTAAGAAAGAAGAGAGAAAATAGTAAAAATAGAAGGATTGATCACCAACACCTAGACTAGTGCATTGATCTAAATGGGCAATGGAGTCATCTAGGGAAAATTCAATGAGGACGGCCTTGTTAAAGAGGCCGAGATGGCTAGGGCATCTACTTACAAACCCTAGTAGCTTCCTTTTTAGGGAGATTTAAATTTAATAGATGCACAACTCGGATTTCTCTTAAAGTATTCAAGGGAAACAATTTTGCATACCATAAAGGAGCAAGATTTTGAGATAAATTTAGCAATTTTAACCATGGCACACGTAGAAATCCTACCTCAAACAATATAACATGCAAAATATAGAAAATAAACTTACAAAATTTAACTTGCAAAATAAACTTACAAAACTTCTACAAGAATCTCTTCAATCAATCCCAAGAAAACAACTTCGAGCAAAATTTCTACCTCCAAGAGAAATTCACACCATAGAGCTACATTTCCAGTTAAATGGGCGCCTATACCAAAGGTATAGATAGCAATCAACCTTAAGAATGGAGGTGGATAAGGGACATGTGGAAAATGACAATTATGGATTATCATGGACACGCTATGTCAAGCCTCCTATTTTTTCCCCTTATGGACTGTGGAAAGAAAGGCCTCAAAGAAGGTTGGACTAAGGGAAAGGAATAACCACCAAGGTGAAGTGTGGGAACAAGAATAGAAGCAAGAGTAGTCAGTCATCCAACTTAAGTGGTGATCCAGACTAGAATGTCCTTAACATTAAATGAAAGCACATGATTATAGAAATGGTCAAATTACTTTATGATAGATGACACACCTTCCTTCAAAAAGTAAGCTAGATGTCAAAACTACCGACTGGAGCATAATTGGAGGTCTCTAAGAAATACCTATTTGTAAATCATCATAGGGCTATTGGTTGGCAAGTTGAACAAGTAGGAGAATTTTTCTCCTAGGGATCGCAAACTTGGGTGGGTAATAGACCTCTTGAGTCTTGTTGACCACACTTTGTCAACGACCCCATAGCAATACACCCCCATTTTTTCAAATGGAATTCATCATGTTCGACGTGTTCATGCCATTCAGATTTCATCATCAGTCAACGGTTTTATAAATGATGTAAATCCATTCTGCATGTTTATGATGTAAATGATCTAAGTAAGACCACTATGTATGTAACAACCTAGGTAAGCCTAGTATTTTGGTGATGATTTCTATCTTAGGAGGTTTTTTGTCTCACTGATTCATTTGTGTTTCTCGACACAAGTGATCAACAGAGTTTTCCCCTCCAGCCTCACCCCAAAGCTATGGTGGATTTTGTCATCAAGATGCTAAGTGAGTCATAATTTGTTCTATCAGAGCTTTGTAAAAGTATTTTGGGAATAATCCTAGCTAATTGGCTAGATTATTTTATTACAAGCTACTTGATCTACTAGATCATGTTTTGAGTCGCAGAATTGGGTAGCTATTTGAGAGTCTTATCGCAAATGGGTATTCCCCCTTTATGTGTCTAAATGTATTTATCTTATGTAAAGAGGGTTGGAAAAGTAATTAAATCCCCTCTCAGTCAATTAATTAAATTTTCTGGCCAATTTAAATTAAAAATCGCAAGCCAAAAATTTAATTAATTTTAAGTCCTAGGTGAGTTAAAATTCTTCATAGGCAAAATTCATGGGTCCTTAAAAAATATTTTTTAAATGTCCCAGGCCAAGGGAATATTGAGAATTTCAAAAAAAATTGGACCCTTGGGCCTTGGTGGTTAAGTCAAAGTCAAAATTTTGAGATAATTAACTCAAAAATATTATTTTTGAGTTAATTAAAATGAAATTAAATGATAAATTTGAATTTCCTCAAAATTATAATTTCGATAATTAAATCTTTTTCGGTGGTCGAAATTATTTTGACATGGATCAACCGAACTAGCCGTTGGAGATTTTATCTTAAAAATTAGAGGTCTTTGTATGTCATTTGTATCCGATCTTTGGATCGTGCACTTGTTCTTAGAAGCTCTTGTAATTTTTTGATCAATAAAGCATAAAGACTTTGGGGTTAGGCGTTCCTTTTCCAGATCTATGTGGTGATATTGTCTCTAAACTCTACTACTTTTATTGGCATTTGATGGTTGATAGCCTTTATGGATTGATCCGCATACAGGTATTTTGTGCAGTTTTCTAGGTTTCCTTAAATTGCATTTTGATTTGACAGATATATCAGTTATCTATATTTCTGAAAGGTCTCATGGCTATTTTTTAAATCTCTATCAATCTAAAATTTAGATCTAAGTGTGCAGAGATCATTATTCAAGATTTGAGCGTTTGGGGAAATCTTCAATTAGATCAGTCAACTCTCAGATTTCAGAAAATCTGAAAAAGCCCATTGTTTCTTAATTTCTAAGGTTATCTTATGGAATATTTTTTGTAGGGTCTTTCTAGAGCTTGTGCCTAAATAAAAAAATTTATCTTAATTTTTTTTAATTTAAAGTTAGATCTGGCTAGTAAGAGTCTTAGATCTTCAGATCTGGGAGTGAAGTCAGACTTATGCTCCTCAGATCTGACAGATATGCATCTCTTGTGCATAGATCTATAAATATATTGTATAGATCTGTAATTTACATGTGTAGATCTGAAGTTTTGTAACATAATTTTGAATTCTAACATTTAGGTATTTAGGATTTTCTCTATTATTGTACATATTGGGTATTTAGGATTTTTTTTTTCACTTGTGCAGGAATAGATCTGAAAAATTAGCCAAGGAAATCTTTAGATCTGAGCCAGATCTAGACCTTGGAGGGCAAGATTTGGGCTCAATATTTGTTTGCAGGAATAGATCTGAAAAATCAACCAAGGAAATCTTCAGATCTGAGCCAGATCTAGACCCTTGAGGATGTATAGGCTTTTGAAGTTATTTTTACAAGATTTTGGTCTCCAAAATTCTAATTTTCAAGCGGCAACATTATCCCAAAATTTCAAGAATTTTCAATGGTGGGATCTTCAAAGCCTTGGGCTAAGGGTTTGATCTCTAAATCCATATTTTCTGCAAATTTTATTACAGCAAGCAAATCATAAATAATTAGACCCTAAAAACACATTTTATGTAGTCAAAATTGTTTAGAATTGCAAAACCTTCATTTTCAGAATTTTTGGCTATTTGAGCATCTTTAATTTTGTCTAGATCTGACTTTAAAGCTTGCTGAAAATCACTGCATAACTGTGAAAAATCAAATCTGGACATTTCTGATGCATATCCTAAATAAGGTTTAAAAAAATTGAATTTTCATTTTTTTCGGCAAAACTTACTATTTTTAGACATAGTGGGGATCATTTTCAGTATTTTCAGTTCACTGATCTGTTATCAATTTACTGCTGTTATAAACTTATCAGTTCTGAAAATTACTGAATCAAACTCTCTTAAAGCCTTAAAATTGAAATTTTCAAGTTTTAATATATTTTTGCTATTTCTGGAAGTATTTGGCAGCTATTTTGGGCAGTTTTATCTCGTTGATCTGTCACTATTTCACTGCTGAAATAAAAATATCAAATCTGAAATTTCTCTTAATCAAGCCCTAAAAATTGATTTTTCTTCAAGTTCAACAATTTTTACTATTTTTGTCATTTTGGGCATTGGTGCCGGTATCGTTTGTTTGCTGATCTATGGTTTAAATTACTGCTGTAATTTATATTTCAGATCTGAAATCTTGCTGAAAAATATATCCTAAGTTTGACTATAGGAGAAAATTTAATTTTTGGATTTGCATTTTTAAGAACATCATTTAATCCATAAATTGTTTGATGAAGTGGTTTTATTAGCATTATACTTTCATGATATATCTGGATGAATAATTACTGAGATTTAAGTGCTAGTAAATTTCATATGTTTCAGTTGGGTTTGATGATCATTGGCATCTGAGTGTTGGAACGTGTTCTATCAATTAAAATTGCCTAATGTTTAATTAACTTTTGTTTCATTTACTTGAATTATTGGATGTTTATTGAATACTAATGTTTGGGAAATCTTTTCAAGTAAGTGTGATTGATATCTGATTTTGAGAGCTCTATTGTGGATCTGTATATCTTTTAATCGAGTAGTTTTGGCATCTTCATAATTGACACTCTCGCTTAAGTACTTAGTGGTTAGATCACAGATTATTTATAATCTAAGTGCTTTTAACATTAACTCTCATCTTCAAAGCTTGCTTCATCTCACTCCTTCTTCAAATCGTTTTCCTTGCATTCTACATTCTAAATTAACATTGCATAGCAACAGTTTCTCATCAAGTACTTGGTTGTAATTTCCTTAGCAAGATAGTTGACTCCGTAAGGCACTGGTATCCATCTTTCCAATTCAATCGAATCATTTAATCTTGCTAGATCTTTTACAAGTATTTGGCCATTTAACTATGTTTCCCGAACTAGTTGGTTTCCAACGAGTTCTCCTTCATTCCATTTCCATAGGGTCTACCCCCTTAGTCTGCTATAAAGAGACAACTTAAATAGAGAGATTGGGGATCAGGGTGACAGCCCCCGATCTGAGTCGTTGTTGCAGTGCCTAGACATTCTGTGCGACAACAAGTCCAAAAGAAATCATGTTACAACAAATACCTACATATCATCAAAATCATTGCCTATATTGGTATCCTTATTAGTAATTGTTCCCTTATTTTTTTATGGATAGATACTATCCCCATAAGGGAGGCTTCCCCCATAGATATTAGAGATTATATAACCTAAGAACTTCCATGCCAGGGTTGCAGGGAAGCTTCACCCCCCCTCATTCCTGCTCCCGAAATGTGCTCCGTTTGGGAGCGTTTTGGGACCGCTCGGAAACGCGCTCCCCAAAACGCTTCCTGAGGGGAGCGTTTTCGAGAGCACGTTTCCGACCCTGTAAAAACGCTCCCTGCCTTTTCGAGAGTGTTTCCGGAAGAGCTCGGGAGCGAACACTCCTTGAGCGCTTCTGGCGTTTTTTAAACACCGGAAGCGGTCAGGGAGCGTTCGCTCCCGAACGTTCTCCGACAAAAAAAATGTTTCCCCCCGATGAGAAATACTTTTTATTGAAAAAATCGTTTTGTTTTTAAGAGGGAGGGAGGCTCATTTTGTTTATTGTTTGTAGTTGAGTGAGTGAGAGAGTGAGAGGAACAAGAGGAGCAAGAAGGAGAGCTTGAGAGCGGAGCTGCAGAAGTGACAAGGAGAGAGCAAGGAGCAAGCTGCAAGGGAACCGGAGGATTGCAAGAAAGAGGTAGGTCTTCTAATCTAATTTTGTATTTTCTAGGATGAATTTGTAAGTTGTTTAAAAATGAAAACTTGATTTTTTTCTTGAATGTTGCATTTTATTGTGTTTAAAACTTAAAAATTGATTTTTTTTTCCTATGTTGCATTTCCTATTTCCATTTGGCATTTCTCCATTTGTTTTGCAGGCTAGAAACTTGAAACTTGAAACATCATGGCTAAATGGCTAGGGATTTTTCTCATGTTGGTTCCTTTCTTTGTAATAATGGTGTTGGAGAGTAGTAGAAGAAAGAGGCAAATCAGAGAAAAGGAGGATGAAGAGGAGGGTTATGGTGGCTTTGAAGAAAATCCTGAAGAGAAGGAGGATTATGTTGAGGAGGAAGTGGGAAGTGGAGAACATGAGGACACAGATTCCCCAACTAGACAAGACCAAACTCAGACACCTTTGTGGAAATATGTTCAGAAACAGGAAGGAGGGAAAGGTGGTGGAACCACTGAATTTATTTGCCCCCATTGCAATAAACAATACCATGGTTCATACACCCGTGCGAGAAGGCACCTTTGTGGGAAAATGCCAGGGGATGGAGAAAAAATTATAGGAATCAAAATTTGTACTAGTGTGCCAGCAACACAGAGAGAGAAATATAGAAAGGAAGAGGAGGCTGCCCTACAGAGATCTAAAAGATCTAGGGGTTTCATTGATTCTTATTCAAGCCCATCACGTCATGGACAAACAAGTCCAGCTTCCACCCATGCCAGTGGTTATGGAGGCAGTGGCACATCTGGATTAAGGCGTAGAACCATATCCGATTTCCTGGACGAAGGGTGTAGGAATGATGTGGATTCAAAAGTTTACCAGTTTCTATATGCATGCGGGGTGCCATTCAATGTTCATCGCTCACCTTATTGGCATGAAATAGTTTCTGCCATTAATGATGCCCCCAAAGGATACAAAAGCCCTTGGTATGACAAGGCCAGAACCGTGGGTTTTGATCATGAAAAAGCTAAAATAAACCATTCTTTGGCTAGAATGACAAATTCGTGGAATGAGCATGGGGTGTCCATTGTCTATGATGGATGGAACAATGTAAAAGGAAAGCCATTGATAAGTGTTTTGGTTGTGTCGATTAGTGGTGCAATCTTCCTATCAGCATATGATTATTCAGACAAATTCAAAACCGGCATTAACATTGCAGAACCATTACTTGATATAATTCAAAAGACTGGGCCATACAATGTCATACAGGTCATCACTGATAATGCTGCTAACTATAAGGCAGCAGGAGCAATTATTGAGGATAAATACCCCAACATATTTTGGTTCGGGTGTTTGGTTCACACAATGAACCTTTTGATGCATGATATCATTAAAAACAAACAACCTCAATTCAAATGGCTTAGTGATTTGTACAAGAGAGGTAAAAAAATGATAAAATTTATTACAAATCATAGCAATACCCATGGGCTTTTCCGTACTCACTCCAAATTGGAGTTGTTGAAGATAGCAAAGACTAGATTTGCTAGCTATTACCTCACCTTCAGGCACCTTTTGAAGGTAAGAGAGTCATTGGCTGCAATGGTATCAAGCCCACACTGGCAGGTATTAAAGGACAGGGCAGCGACAATAGTTGACAGGCAAGGTTTCGAACATGTGGAGGAGACCGCCCTTGACCCTTTGTTTTGGGCACGTGTGAAGGAAATTTTGAATTTCACCAAGCCCATTTATCACATGATTCGGTTTGCAGATACAGATAAACCAGTGATTGGGGAGGTTTATGAGCAGATGGACAGCATGTTGGGCCAAATAAAAGATGTTGTTAAAGATAATGATCCCAACTTGTATGCTATGATTCATGACTGTGTGTGTGCACAGTGGAATAAACTCAATGTTCCACTACATGCCTTGGCATATATCCTTACGCCAAAATATTACTCTCCATCTTGGTTGGGCCAACCTGCACCTGGAGGTGGGGTTAGGATCAAACCTCACACAGATCTAGAGGTACAGGAGGGGTACATGAAAGCATTAGACAAGTTGGTACCCGACAGGGAGGAGTGTGCTAGATTGCGCCTTGAATTAGGCAAATACTTCAGTTGCACTGCTAACTATGGTTCTTTCCATGCAATGGAAGACAAAGACATATTTGATGCTCTCACATGGTGGGAAGCATATGGCGGCATGGGACTTTTGCCAAAGTTGGCAAAAAAAGTTCTCTCACAGGTTGTGAACACTTCTTCTGCAGAGAGGTGTTGGAGCACCTACAACTTCATACATAATGTGAGAAGAAATAGGCTGAATGAAAACTGAGCTGAAAGCTTGGTTTATGTGCATTACAACTTGAGGTTGTTGAGCCATTACTGTGATCGGGCAAATGAGGATCAATCATACAGAGTCTGGGACAACAACCCAGAGGATGATAATTTGGAGGACGGCACGGTACATATGGAAGAATTGGAAGCAGAATTTTTTAGGGATGATGATGAAGCATCAGTAGCACCGCCACACACAAGGCCAGTGCCAGTGCCAGTTCTCGATATCAAACTATTGTTCCTTTGCAGATTCAGCCTCCACCTTCTAGTCATGGTCGTGGTACTCCTGAGAGTACTAAAAGACCACCATTTCCTCGTGGCTCGCACAAATTAGACATTTCTCGTGGGCGTGGCAAGGGGCCAGCCAATAGATAAAATAGATTTGTTGTTTACTAGTCTTTTCTATTTTCTAGTAGTTTTTATCTTTTATAACTGTTGAACAATTGAAACTTGACTCTTTCATATTTAATGACAATTTAAGTTTGAAGTTTGAATTTGAAAGGTGAAACTTTGAAGTTGGCATTTATAAGTTTACAAGTCATTATGAATTATGAATATGATGCTTCATGAAAGTTATATGATGATCAATGAATCAATGATGATAAATGTTATATAATATCAATGATGATAAATGTCATATATTGAATTTTGAAATCAATGAATCAATGATGATAAATGATATATATCAATGATGATAAATGTTATATATTGAAATTTGAAATCAATGAATCAATGATGATAAATGTTAGATATTGAAATTTGAAATAAATGATGATAAATGTTATATATCAATGATGATAAATGTTATATATTGAATTTTGAAAGCTTGAAACCTTTAGATTGATGATTTGCGAGACTCAAGAGTCAATATGTTGTATGCTTCCAACTCGTGGGCGTGGTTGATGAAGATTATAACTTCTAGATGATTGATGTTATATGATTCAATCTATGTTTTTATGTTTTTTATGTCTAATTCATCATTCTACATGTTTTTGTTGACATATATGCATCAAAATATAAAAAATATAAAAATATATATATAAAAACGCTCCCCGAAACGCTCTGGACCAGGAACTTCTAAAAATGGCACTCTCGCTCCCGCTCCCACTTCCAAGTAACCTTGTTCCATGCTAAATACCCTCTAAGGGTTCAATTAAATAAAACACCCAAGAATAATGTCCAATAAAGAAAGGCTTCATGTGAGATAGGGATACTATACCCACAAGGGAGGCTTCCCCACTGGATCTCGAAGATTAGATAACCTAAGAACTCCTAGGCTAAATACCCTCCAAAGGTTACACTAAATAAACAAGCCAAGGATAATATTCGATAAAGAAAGGCTCTGGGTGAGATAAGGAAATGAGTTCAAAGGACCTATGGCTAAATGTAGAGGGCTTGGATAGCTCTCGAGAGGCTCAGATAGATCCTAAATACATGCCACCTTTAAATAAATAATTGATGTTATAAATTATGGTTTTTAAGCAGCACAATTTACAAATGCAAAATTTAGGACAATAATAACAAAATAGCCTATAAATGATGAATAACCATAAATTAAGAAAGGCTATTAAATGCATAAATAAGGAAATCACTTGCAAAAAAATTTCAATGGCTGAATATGCATAAAACAATGGAAAAACCCTAGACATCAGCCCTAAAAAGTTAGTTGTGAAATGCATAAAAATGATATTTTTCTTTTTTCAATTTAGAAGATGTAAAGCCTAACCCTAGGACTATGAGTTCCACGGTAATTTAAGCTATTAAATGCATATTTTGTTGTAATCTAAACCCTAATTTACCCTAGAAAACTTTCAAAAAAAGAAATGAATAGAAAAATTAGGTTTTAAATTTTTATAAGAATTGACACATTGAATGATTGGTGCCTTTATCTAGGGCATATGGAGTCTAAGAGAGAGGTCTATGGTAGAAGACTTGATTGGAGCGAGAAAATCTCTTCATCAAAATGCAACAACTTTCAATCATTTGGATGTTTAAGAAGGAAGCCATGCGAAGATTCCTTGATGGAAACTTGGTGATAATTTTGTGAAAAGAGATGTTAGAACTTAGACATAAAAGATTCAATACATTAAGATAAAAATTTCAGTGAAACCCTAATTCCACAATAATTGCAAAATGGAAGAAGATAATCACAATAACATTGCACAAAGTTACCATAGAATCACTTCATCAATCCATGAAAAAATCCCTCTAGTCGAAATATCCTCCCCAAGACAATTTGCTACATCAATGTTCCATTGCAGCCAAGAGAAAAGAGAACTATTGTGCACTCTCTCAAGTGAGTAATGAGTGTGTGTGACAATGAATACTCCTAAATTGACTTCCCTCTATTTATAGGAGGGAAAGTAAGTTGATTTAGGTTTAAAATTGACTAATAAAATATGTGATTAAAAATAATAAAATATGTGATTACAAGTTATGTAGGTCACAAGCTAACCTAAAAGATAACTATCTAAATGGTAGAACATAACAATTTGCCTCCTTTTAACCCACATGTGTGAGTAAAAATGCCTCCAAAGGTAATGTCATCCTCTAAAAGTGACTATCTCCATCAAATGTGCCACGGATGGGTCAAAGAGTGCTCCTCACTCAAAAAATACCATCTCCTCATCAATAAAGTGTCAAATCATCAGAAAGACCCTCCTCATCAACACATCATCATCAACCAACCACACATCATCACTCTAAGCCACATGAAGGGGACATCAGAAGCCTTGGACATGACATCATCATCTAGGGAAGTGTGCCATCCTATCTAGAGGGGTCCCAACTCTTAAGTCATCATCCTCATCAAATCAGCGTAGCATCAAGGAAACATTCATCAAGAAAGTACAATGCCATCCTGGGAGCATCTTATTGTCTCTGGGGTACATCATCTCTCTATGTCTTGGTCCAAATGCACACCATTTTAGGTTATAGAGGGAGAGGATAAGGTCATCATTAGTGTTGAATACATCCCAAGGTCAACGTTCCTCAAAAGGTGGTCAATGTCTTGTCTCTGACTCTCTGGTGCAAAGAATGGTCATCTACTAGGGTAAGATGTCCGTTTTGAAGTGTTGGAGAAGTCTCATACAATCTCTCAAGGTATGGCAATTGCACCTGAGTGTAAGCATATGAAACATACCCTCAAAATCAAGCGAGATCATCATCATAGGTAGAATAACCATAAGAGTATCACAGTGGGCCATATCTAATGTAAAATGTAGAAAAGTACTTCACACAAGCATCACTTTCAAATGTCTTCCTATCTAATGATTTGTAAACAAATTACCATGCTTAGATATGAGAGGGTTATCAAAAGGCCCTATTAGGTGCTTCCAACCCTAAAGGGAGGAACAGTTCCTAGGTCGACTTATCAATCAATAGGTTCAAGGGGTCAATGATATGGTGGGGATTTACTTCATGGAGGATGCCATAGTCTTTGTACCAGTTATGAAATTTCATCATTCTTGAGCATTGTAATGTAAAGAGGGAGTAATATGTGACTTGAGTTACCCTTTTTCTCAGCCTATTTTTACCACCCCTCTTGTGTGCCTTTTTCTTTATCGATTTTCTTTTCTTCCATAGCTTGGGTTACAAGTTTTTATTTATGCATTAGTGACCCCTTAAAGATGAATCGGTTTATTGTTCATCTAGGTTGGGATATTCAAAGTTCTTTCATTTTGATTGCTCATGCATTAGCGAGGAACTTGGTAAGGGCTAATGAGAGGGGTAGAGCTTAGCCTAGGCTTTTGTCCATGCATTTTATTATATCCCGTCAACTTCTACACAGATCTTGCTGCATTTGCCTCTGAAAATCTCTAAAACCCTTAGCTTTGTCTCTGTCTGGCTCTGGAACTGATTCACTACCTCGACTGACCAAAATTTTGGCCTCCGACTGCTAAATCACTAGCTCCTCCAGCAAGATCGAACTGACTAGTGTTGTGCTTGCGCAATCCTTGCGCAGACCCTCTGGGAGTTTCACACTCCCTCTCACCGCCTCTTCAAGAACTAGAAGACTTCCTTCGGAAATGTTGTTGACCTCCTCTGCCACTTGCTACTCACCCTCTGACTCAATTTTATCTGCTAAATCTCTGCTACTGAGAAAATTGAACTGCATGGGCAACTGTGTATCTGCACTGGTATGTTCTCCATCTACCCATCGACTTCTTCTTATAATCCTCTGTTGGGGCTCCAACGACCAAGATTAAAATGTAATCGATGGCCCATATTAATTCCGTGTCAATTTGTGTGAGTTTCTAGATGATTCACACCTTATCTCAATTAATACTGATTAATTAACCATATTCCCTAAGATTAGACTTAGGAAATATTTAAAAATCAGCTAATAATCTAATTGAGACACTTCTAGGTGGAATTTCCATAAACGATTACTAGGTTATGGAGAACTCCTGTGTTTTAGCCTCTCCACAAAGTTTCGAGACTAGAACACATTCGATGCTACAAAAACTAACAGTGATAGATAGCAATCAACCTAAAGATGGGATGTGGATATAGGGGATATATGGAAAGTGTTAAGTATGGACATGCAACGTCAATCAGCGCCTCCAATTGTGCCCCTTCTTGATAGTGGAAAGAAAAGCCTTCAAGAAGGTCACATTAGACTAGAGGCAAGGGATAACCACCAAGGTGAATCATGGGAATAAGAATACAATCAAAAGTGATCTATCATCCAATTCTTAAACTTGTGATCCATACTAGAATTCCCTTAAACATTAAATCAAAGCGCGTGATTACAAAAATGGTTAATGTACCTTATAGTAAATGACCCACCTTCATTTGATGAGTAAGCTAGATGAAATAAAGCACTAAGTGGAGCATGAATGGAAGGCCTTTGACGTTATCTATCTATGGGTCATCATAGAGATATTGGCTAGCAATCTGAACAAATAGGAGAAAATTTTTCACCAAGGGGTTACCCACTTGGTCGGGTAATGGGTTTTACATTTTATGGCCATGGATTTATTGCAGCAAATCCTCTCACATTTCATTGACTAGAATGGCATAAATGGAACAAAATTGGTATACCTGGCAACCATTTGCAAAGGTAAAGCTTACAGTATCACATTTGGTGGAACTCCTAGTTTTGGAACTCATAGTTGTGGAATTCCCATGTGTTGAATTCCTCCTTATGTGTAAATCCCCGTTTTCGTAATGTAAATTATAGATATATGTTATATAGACTAGTACGCCAGATTGTATGGCCAATGACCAATCTATGTAATATGTATATAAATGTTAATAATAAAAACACATTGTTGATTGCGATATGAGGAACAAAAACCATTGGGGTGCTATATTTCCACAAGAGGGAATTGACTTATCCCTTTGATCAACCCAAGCTGGTGGTCAACTAGCTCGATCACCATGTCAGCCAGCTTGACTGTCTAGTCAATTTCCGCAACTGTCTAGTCAGGCTTGGTTGCCTAGTCAACTTGTCTGTGTAGCTGACTGACAACTTGTTTCTGCAACTGACTAAGAGATTGTGGTGGGCTCGACAGAAGTCTTGTGATATATCATTTTATTATGAATTAAATGTTTGGGGGAGCCCATAGGTGGGAAGTCTGATAGATATTATTTTATTAGTAACCAAATTCTACTTATCTTAAAATGTACTAAAGGACAAATCCATGTAGGGATGTGTGTCAAGGAGCTAGGAAGAGTTCCTTGGTTGCCAAGTGGCAAGTTTAGTCCATGTATATTAATTCCCTGGGTCTAGGGAATTCAAAAAAGGGGAAAGATGAGGACACTCAGATTGTCATTCATTCTATTCGTGATTGGGTGAGGACTTGACCATCATGCTGGCCAAGAGTACAAACTGCAAGGAATTGAGCAAAGAAGAAACCTGTGACTAAAGGCTGAGGTTACCTTGATTGAATTTTATGGCCATTGACCCTGGTGAGCCTTGATATCCGAACATTGAGAATTACAGGCAATTTTGTGCTGAAAGCCTGGAAAGAGGTGGGATACCCTGAGGTACTGCGTTGTAGAAGGGGATCCATTCTTTGGGTTATGCAAATTAAAGGGGAAAGAGAGGTAGTGATTTGGGATGGTTATAGAACTGAGTACTAGTTGATTATTGGGCTATGCGAAGGAACTTAGTTAATCTTAGGAGTCATTTGTTCTCGTGGACTTATATCCCTAGCTCAGGGGTGGCCTGTTGCTGAGAGGGCTAGAGCAGTAGAGCCTACTGTTGGGAGGAACGTCCTTCATACAATTGGTGCAATTTATACAAGATAAGTGTTATGATTATGGTTTCAAGTGCTTAATATTGTTTTTTATTTGGTGTACCTATGTTGTTCATGGTTTAGATGTGTTTATTCATGTTTATATTCTTGTTCCTGTTACGTTATATGCTGCCTATCATAGTAGTATGCGTTATGCATTCATGACAGGCGAGGTTGGTGGTACCAGGGGTACCATGGTGAAGGAATATTACCTGGTAGGATGACCAAGAGGTGGAATTGAGGTATCAGAGCAGAGTATACGGTTTATGAGCCTGTAGGAAGGTTCTAAGTTCTAACAGTACAATTAATGGAATCATAGGAAAATATTTGCCAGGTTAAGTGGAACTAAAAATATAGCAGGTACAGAGTTAGATTGGTAGTTACATTATTCAGAGGGAAGTCTGGGCTAGTAGAGAAAATGAGTTGTTACCTGGCTTAACCTGTTCATATGGATAATTAAGTCAATTACTCGAACAATCTGTTCTTTAGGGTTACAGATGACTTAGATTGGTCGACTACATACTCGACAGTCAAGTTATATCAATTGATACCTGGTTAAGTCGACTTATACTACAAAGTGGTAGCATAGCAAGATCAAGAAGAAATATTGTGTTTTTAGAGTACCCCTTACTCTCGACAGTCAATAGATATTAGAGAATACTGGGTATGGTAGCAACATGTCTCAGCGGGTAACTGGGGCGTTACATTATAGATCAGAAAACTGCAGAAACCCACTCTTTGTAATAACATTTCTGCAGACCCTATCCTAGTTGAATCCCAAATTGCCTTAAATAGGGAAACAACCACCAGTTCACTTGTCTGTGACCCCAAGTATTATCAGTAGAACGACATTATCAGTCGTCTTAATCTTCTTCCTTTCTAGATAGCTTCCGATTTCCTTACCATCCTGCAAAAAAGGTTGTTTATTCTTCAAATGATTTTGGTTGCATGGTAAACTTTGACATGTTTAACTTTTCTATTCAGGTATAATTCTGTTTGAAGTAGCCCAAAGTATTTTGGACAGACTACCTGTAAAACTGGGTTGCTTTATCAACCACTTGTTTGTATGTACGAGGATCTATATATTGCAAAAGTTGCTCTAAATGATACAGAAGATCTGTGAACTAGTGGTCCTTTTCTACTTACGTGAATATACACAACTTATTTTATGAAATATTCAACACGTTGATCATATTGTAGATTTGTTTTCTTCAGTTCATCATTTTAGTACTCAATTCCTAAAATACAGCTTGAGAACCTTTCAAAATGTAAACTCTGTAAGGAAGTCCTAAATAGCATCATCCAAAGAAGTATAAGGTTAAATATCATTCTTCTAGCTATGCCATGTCAATATAATCCTCCCAAGGTAGTTGCAAACTGCAAAATTTTTTCATCAGAATTGGTAACTTTCCACGCAAAACAAATCACTTCGTAGGCTTGGACATGTTGCTTTTTGTTCCCGGTTCCAACTTCCTTGTGAAAAATTATCAATTGCAGAGCTGCCATATTTGTGGAACTCTGTCATACCATTAGAACTTTCTTCAACCTCTAAACACTGCAGCAAATCTCTTAGCTGGACTGTGGATGGCCAATACTTTGGCAACACAACCAAAAATGTTTTATTCCAATTTGAGTTGCAATTACTCAAATTTACAGATTTCAGAGTATCCAAATATCATAATGAACAGGAAATGAAATCACATTAAATACCGAATTCTCATAGACCAGATTCTAATGCCCAAGAATTATAAGCAAATATTTTTTTCATTAATTAGAAATATGTTGCTCTCCCAAAGCCCATATTCTCCCTTCAGCTAACTTTTGACACTAACGACAGTGATGATAAGGCTAATGATCTCTGCAATATGACACCATTTATTTTGTTCCATGTATTCTGCTCCATCGTCAGCCAATAAATCTACGCCATCTTTAATCCCACACATCCCGAGGTTGGTCCTGCTCACAAAATCTCCATCAAATCAACTTCAGAGCTTCTCCAGTCAAACTGGTCAATAACCCCTGTCTAATTCCTTGAATGACACTTAAGTAATATTTAGAATATCGTGACCATATTCAGCATGTACAAATTCTAAGAGAATGCTATACCTTGCAGCTTATCACTTGCTACAGACTAGTCTAACTCTTAACTTGCCCTGAATTGTTTTTGAGTTCCCATGTATGTTGGTGGCTTTGTTAAGAGTTTCCTAACAGGTTTAGCATATTCATAGAACTAATCCTGCATCCAACACTGTGAATCATGATGGTTTGCATTTTCATTTGCATTTTATCCTTTATGTTTATTTTATGTTCAAAAAGGGTTTTGTGTCTATGCTTTTTTTTATTCCTATTGTCTAGCTATTTAGCTCTTGCCTTTGTAGATTGCTGATGAGAGTTGATTTTGCACTCCGACCATGTATTTGCACTGGTTGTATTTCTAAGTCCCACTGACGTACTATTATGGTCATTCATTGCACATTACATCATATCTGATCACAATTTACAAAAAAATCTTCAGATTCGACAAGGGCGCAATCAAACACTATCTGAATGCCTTAAAAAGGAGTTCCGAATTTCAATAAATACATTGAGGGGTGTAATATCCAATGATATGTATGAGGTAAGATTAGAATGATTTGAATCTTTTTCTCGATTGCCAATTCTTTTTTTTTTTCATTGCTTCTAAATAAATGAGATTGTTTGTGAATCAGTTACATTTTGTATCTGACATATATTTCTCTTTTTGAGGACGTTTCTGAAGGGTATCCGGGCTATGATGATTGAAAAAGATAACTCTCCCAAGGTTTGCACTATTGTAGCTATTGGTTTTTCCTTTGCCACTATATCATGTTTACCAAAAAAAATGACAACTATTATTTATCACGTTAGAATTGCCAAATACATGAAAGTGTTCTGCACTCACCGTACATACATATAGTTCATATAATTTCCTATATTGTTTTCAAAAATTGGCAGTGGAATCCTCCTTTGGATGAAGTCACAAACGAGAAGCTAAACTTGGTCTTCAAACCATTCAAGGAGGAATTTGAACTACAGCTACCAGCAGAGAACAAAATATCAAGGTTTGAGTCTTTTTCTTAGGTGTTGCCCCATACTTCACTTGGTGTCATAATTACTGCTTCTGAGCAGGGAGATTTCACTTTATTTATCTTGCAGGTGGGAAGGAAAATATGAAGGTTCAGGTTACAAAAAGTAGGAGGCTGCTACTTCTACTGTATATGGATTACTGTAAATGGATCAGAATAAGGAAAAAGGATAATGCAAATTCTACTTACCACTTAGAGAAAAGTGATCATTGGTTCTTAAGAAATCAAATATTTCATCACCGTGCCGCTTATCACTAGACCACACTGCCTTGAGCCAGGTGCAAATCCTGGGTGACTTTGATGGCATAGATGTGCCCCTCATAGCACAGCCGTTTAGTCAAAGATATTCTATAAGATGTATTTATTGAAAGAAAATAATATTTAACTATTAAAGAACCTTTTTACGCTGGCTCTTTGACCTTGTTACCATTGAGTTAAAGAGTTCAGTATATTACACTTATTTACATTTCTATTTATTTTGTCATTCGCTACAGAAAAATTGTCGTACTTTTCATACTTGTTATTTATTCCCTTTCATCAAATGTTGCACAAGTATTTTGTGGGTAGTCAAAATATTAAAGCGGAAAAACCCAAGAAAACGATTAGCAGAACATGCATAGAAGAATTCAGTCCAAACCATTGTAGATGTGGTTGCAGATTGATATCGATTATTATTCTACTCTGTGACATCCTATGAGTGAAGATCTTTGTCACAGTGTTTCCAAAAAGGTTGAGTTTTTATGGACTCCAAATCTGTAAAAACTATGAGAATAGTTGAATAAAAGCTAAAATAAAAAATATGTATACATCTTCAACTTAAAAAGGAGTGATTCGTGTATCATTATCTTATGGTGAATGTGTTTATTATATTTGACTTGCCACCAGGGGTCTTGGTCGACTGGTGACATAGAGTATTAAACCATTCGTCAAGGTTCTATTCTTCTTGTAGTTTGTTTGCTTTAACCAAATGATGTTGTTAAAAAAGGATGAGACTAGGTGCACGTTACCCCTCATACCCGGCATCTAAGCTGAAGGGTGTGTTTCTTGAAACACCCTCCAAAAATAAGATTAATAATATATGATCTAAGAAAATTTATTAACTCTAAAATATTCATGCCTTGATGAATTACGAATTCTCCAAAAGTCAAATTTAGCAGTCCCTTCATCTCGGATGGAGTACTATATGGATTTATTTTAATTACAAAATTTCCAAAAGTCAAATTTATGAAGGGATTCATATGTTAAAATCAGAAATTTCTGCTTTGAAATCCCAAGTATCTAAGCTTGAAAAAGGGAAACAGGACGTAGCACAACCTGTTTCAGGCCATCACACTAATTATACAGTGCATACTGCTCCACATACTGATTTAGATGTTGAGATTTCAGAAGGAAACAAAGATCCCACATTGGGATTTAGAGAGATGCGAGTTTTGGCCATTGAATATCAACAGCATCATGTAAAAATCAATGTTTGCATCAAAGGTGAGATGTTTTTTCTAACTGCATTATTAGACTCAGGAGCAGATGTAAATATATTTAATAAAAAAGTCATCCCCTCAAGATATTGGGTCTCAGCCTCAAGAAAGATCATAGGGTTAGGAGAGAAAACCCTACAATATGAAGTTCCTCGAGCTGTTGTATGTTTTGATACACACTGCATTAAACTTAAGTTTGCAGTAGGTGATATTCCAGTTGACTGCATATTAGGCAATGTTTTTCTTGCAGCAGTAGAACCCCATGACTCTATCAGATTGGAAAACAATAGAGCAGGGTATTTTATAACTGTGCCTACTTCAGACGGGAAATCAAAGAGAATAGACATGCCACGTGTTTCTAATCCTAGAGTTTCCACAATGGTACAGGCAATGCAGGAACTAAAGAAGGTTGAACAGAAGCTTACAGAGCTCAAAGATTTAAAATCCACTATTCATATAGAAGAACAATTGAGCTCTCCAGAGATTCAAAAGAAAATCTCTGAAAAATGAATGTTGTTCTGAAGAACCTAATGCCTTCTGGCATAGGAAACAACATAGTGTTAAACTGCCATATAAAGCTGAATATACTGGCAGACCATGCAAATCCAGAGCCATTCCCATGAACAAAGAATATAGAGAGCTCTGTGAGAAAGAAATAAATCAGCTCTTGAACAGAAATCTGATAAGAGAATCCAGCAGTCCTTGGAACTGTTATGGATTTTATGTTAACAAAAGATCATAACAGATAAGAGGTATTCCAAGGCTTGTAATAAATTATAAGCCTCTAAACTATGTTCTTGCAGATGACACCTATCCTATTCCTCACAAAGGAGATCTGTTGGGAAGGATTGCAGGTGCCAAAATATTTTCTAAATTTGATCTAAAGTCTGGCTTTTGGCAGGTTGCTATAGCTGAAAAGGATAAATTCAAAACCGCTTTCAGTATACCGGCTGGACATTATGAGTGGAATGTCATGCCCTTCGGCCTAAAGCATGCTCCTTCTAAATTCCAGAGAGTCATGGACTCTATTTTTAAGCCCTATGCTGATTGGCTACTTGTATATATTGATGACATTCCGATTTTCTCAAAGAATCTTCAAGACCACATGAAACATCTGAAGATCTTTATCAAATTGGTCAAACAGAATGGTCTAGTTCTTAGTAAGAAGAAAATGGAAATCTTCCAGACCTCCATCAAATTTTTAGGGCACACAATCAGAAATGGCCAGATTACTCTCCAAAATCATGCCATAGAATTTGCAGACAAATTCCCTAATGTTATCCTAGATTAAACTCAGTTACAAAGATTTCTAGGATGCCTGAATTATGTAGGGAATTTTTATAAAGATTGTGCTGCAGATAGATCTCGGCTGAATTAGAGATTGAAGAAAAATCCATCACCTTGGACTGATGAGCATACAGAAGCAGTCAAGCAAATAAAAGCCAAGGTAAAAAGCCTTCCTATTCTATATGTTGCTAATGAGAAATTTTTCAAAATTGTTGAATCAGATGCCAGTGACATCGGTTGGGGAGGTGTATTGAAGCATAAACCAAATGAAAAAGACAGCAAGGAGAAAGAACAGGTAGTTCAGTTCACTTCTGGAACCTGGAGTAAATCAGAAAAGAATTACTCCACCATAGAGAAGGAGGTAAAAGCTGCCTGGAATTGTGTTGATAAATTCTCATTACATCTGGTCAATAAATTCTTTTTGTTGAGAACTGATGCCTCAGCATTAGGAAAAATTCTTTCAAAAAATATCAGAAAGCCCGGAGAAGCTAAGTTTGCAAGGTGGCAAGCTCTCTTTGCCAACTTTGATTTTAAGGTTGAGCACATTAAGGGAATCCATAATTACTTGCCAGATTTTCTCAGCCGGGAATACATTCAGCATCAGGCACAACATCAAGAACAAGAAGAAGAAGACCAAGTCATGGTCATTGTGACAAAATGGGATCAAGCACACTAGAGAGAAGTCTTAAGGACTATCCCAGATGACAAAGATTGGGCCACATACAGAGATGAATGGAAGCCCACTTGGCAGCTTCGCAATACAAAGGTACTTGATGCTAACCTCCAAAATCACACAGACCTACAGCATTTTGTACCAGAAAGAAGAGTGTACCCAAGAGGTAGCAAATGGATCCATGATATGGTATACTCTCGAAGCATGAGAGTGTCCTTTGAAGCTGAAGAGACATTTTCACAAGACTTTGTTGATATTACTGTCACATGTAAGGGAGGAAGTGATAGACAACATGTCTATTACAAATACTTGGTCATTAGCAGAACAAGAAATCCTGAGTGGACCTGGACCCACTTTAATCAATGGCCAGGAAATAATCCAGATTTTGTATTCCCAGATACAATTTATAATTTTTCTGGATATAAAAAACTATGGTGGGATCTCATGAATAAAGATGGCCAAAACGACACCCACTACACCAAAGTCAAGTTCGGTGCCACCTAGATCATGCAAGCCAACCAACAACCATCATGGCTACAAGACTGGTGGAATGATTATGGGCTAGGTCCGTTGGCTATGGATCCCGTATCTTATGAATCCTTTTCCAGAGCCAGTGCAATTGGTGTATTGATAATGGCGTTGGTGAATGTTTTCATACACCTTGTCAGAATTTCAGAGAACTAAATCAGATGGAATGGAACTAGATGGGAAAATCACAAACCCTAATGCAGCATATGAGAACACATAATCAATGGTTGGTGATGACAAAAATCAAGCACCAAATTGTCCTAAATCGGTCCATGATTGTAAGGAGGATCTATACTAAAGCCTGGAATGATACCACGTATCAGAGGTATAGATTTCCCGGAATCAAAATTCTTGATGATCCAGCAGAAAATAATGCAAGTGGTTCTCGTGGGCTCCACTAATCAAAAGCATCCACCATGTACTGTTTCCCAGTCACGGGATTAAAGTGACTGGTTTTATCGTGAGCTTTCCGGTAAAAAGCTTCACTGTGTA
Organism: Pinus albicaulis; assembly: GCA_034641835.2. Taxonomy (NCBI): domain Eukaryota; kingdom Viridiplantae; phylum Streptophyta; class Pinopsida; order Pinales; family Pinaceae; genus Pinus; species Pinus albicaulis. The sequence goes on from CM076579.1 coordinate 1,353,621,807, forward strand.
AATATTCCATTCATACAGTTCTCGTGGGCCTACTGTACTAAAAGGCATCCACTGTGTACCCACACACTATCACAAGTTGTAGTCTGGATGAAGGAATCTTTGTGCGGATGTCACTTCGGTGTTACCCGAAAACAATGATTCCTCTTCCACGTCATATTTAGGTACAGATCCGAATTGATTGCTTGTCCCCCCTCTTCTCCTATATAATGAGGGTAAGGCTCATTCATTCGGCATCGGTCGATAGAGTAATCAAGTCTTAGAATTTGTTTGGAGTCTTTGTGTTTTGAGTCGGAGCCTGAGTTCTTCCTGCTCTGCATCTGCGAGTTCTAAACTCGATTTGCTTGCATCACGAAGATCAGATCCAAGTCTAGAGTTTGATCTGGCTAGCCTGCGCATCAGGACTTGAGCCTAGTGAGAATCTAAAGTGGCGGGATCATTAGGTTGAGTCTGTAAGTCTGTGTGTTATTATTTCTTAGACAGAGTCTGCATACAGCCAGGAAGCCTCCAGAATGCTATCTCATTTATTGAGAAGCTATCACTGGTAAATGCTGGTGCAGTCAATCTCTGAAAAGAAATCTAAGTCCATCAGATCTATGTAATACATTTCTGAAATCAATAAAGAGAAGAGTTTTATATTCCGCATTTGAGCATTTGTCACTCTGAGCTTTCATATTTTCTGTTGAGGTAGTATCTGTCTCTCTCATATTTACTTGAGGTTCGCTAGAGGTTCGCCAAACCACCCAGGGACGCCAAGGCTGTTGAAGGCAAGAGGTCGTGTTTAAGCCGTTAGTGCGAGACAGTGGGAGTAGGTTCGTGTATGGGTTCATGTAAAGAAATCTGAGAGAAGAAAGACAGAGAAGAGACTCAACAAGGCTAGCCAGCTTCTTGTTGTTGTTGTAGAGCAAGCTTTTTGAAGCCTTTGCGTAAAATTGGTATCAGAGCCAGAAAGGTTATCTGGTTCGAGAAAAGGTCAATACTCAAAATATCATTCTCTCTTTATTTGAAAATAAAATGGACTCTTTCAGAAAGTCAGTTTCTTTCAGAGAAGTAGAAGAGAAAGAAAGAGCAGAGCAAGATCCTCTGCGAGATATGTTTGCTTGTGTGTCTAGTAGAGTGTTAAATTCATCTGAGATGTTATATGAAGAAGCTGAACCATCATCAAGATGAAAACTCCCTAAGATTTCTGCATCCGAAGTTTATTCTGATGTAAATGCATTCAATCTTAGAGCGGCCACTAGAATATCCATTAAGGAGTCAATCCGCGCCATACAGGAAAACTCAGATTGTGTACAGTCTATTCCTTTGTTAGATCCGAAGCAGCTTCAGGCAGAAGCTAAAAGATTAGATACAAAATATCTACATTTGGGTTGTATTAGGGTAGGAATCAGTGCTCTCACTCACAAAGGACTAGACACTTATGTCTTAGCCACAGTGAGAGATCTCACACATAATAAATATACTGATTCAATTATTGGAGGGATAGTCGCCCCTTTGTCCAATGGTCCTGTCTGGTTCGACTGCTATCCAAATTTTCCTATCTATGTCTTTGACGAGACAATAGCAGACATCTTACAGCTACAGATTCAAACCTCAGGGTTTGATATGAAGAAGAAAAGAAATAACATAGCCATATAGACCAGGGGTTGCTTCAAGCATACCAACACCCTTTATCCTGCAGTCCTCCATGCACCCAGCAGAGATTCCAAAACGAGCGTTGTTGTTCTTACCGATTCTAAAAATCAAAAGGTAGAACATCAAGCCATCAAATGGGAAGACCTAACTTTCCCAGAGCATTGGGTCGTTCCTAACCCCAAGCCTATCTCTGCCAGATGTATTACTTCTGCCCAGATCAGTGAAAATCAATCCTTCGCTACTCTGTCCTTTCCCAGAAGATCCACTATAGACAGACACCGGATTGAAGAAGCTTGCAGAAAATCACCCATGTACAGAAATCCTGTTTTGAATTTATCCTTTTCAGCTATAGCAACCTGCCAAAAGCCATACTTTAGATCAAATTTAGAAAATATTTTGGCACCTACGATTCTTCCCAACAGATCTCCTTTGTGAGGAATAGGATAGGTGTCATCTGCAAGAACATAGTTTAGAGGCTTATAATTTATTACAAGCCTTGGAATACCTCTTATCTGTTCTGATCTTTTGTTAACATAAAATCCATAACAGTTCCAAGGACTGCTAGATTCTCTTATCAGCTTTCTGTTTAAGAGCTGATTTATTTCTTTCTCACAGAGCTCTCTATATTCTTTGTTCATGGGAATGGCTCTGGATTTGCATGGTCTGCCAGTATATTCAGCTTTATATGGCAGTTTAACACTATGTTGTTTCCTATGCCAGAAGGCATTAGGTTCGTCAGAACAGCATTCATTTTTCAGAGATTTTCTTCTGAATCTCTGGAGAGCTCAATTGTTCTTCTATATGAATAGTGGATTTTAAATCTTTGAGCTTTGCAAGCTTCTGTTCAGCCTTCTTTAGTTCCTGCATTGCCTGTACCATTGTGGAAACTCTAGGATTATAAACATATGGCATGTCTATTCTCTTTGATTTCCCGTTTGAAGTAGGCACAGTTATAAAATACCATGCTCTATTGTTTTCCAATCTGATAGAGCCACGGGGTTCTACTACTGCAAGAAAAGCATTGCCTAATATGCAGTCAACTGGAATATCACCTACTGCAAACTTAAGTTTAAAGCAGTGTGTATCAAAACATACAGCAGCTCGAGGAACTTCATATTGTAGGGTTTTCTCTCCTAACCCTATGATCTTTCCTGAGGCTCAGACCCAATATCTTGAGGGGATGACTTTTTTATTAAATATATTTACATCTGCTCCTGAGTCTAATAATGCAGTTAGAGAAAACATCTCACCTTTGATGCAAACATTGATTTTTACATGGTGTTGTTGATATTCAATGGCCAAAACTCACATCTCTCTAAATCCCAATGTGGGATCTCTATTTCCTTCTGAAATCTCAACATCTGAATCAGTATGTGGAGCAGTATGCACTGTATAATTAGTGCGATGGCCTGAAACAGGTTGTGCTACATCCTGTTTCCCTTTTTCAAGCTTAGATACTTGGGATTTCAAAGCAGAAATTTCTGATTTTAACATATGAATCTCTCTACTCACCTCCCCCAAAGTGAGTGGACAAACTTTGCTCTGCTGGTGATCCCTCTTATAGGCCTTTGTGTTTCTTTCATAAGAAGCTTCTAAAAAGAGAGGCTTCTTATCGGTACTTCTGCTGGCTGATCCAGTGTTCTGCATGAAAGTTTCCAACAGTTTGTTCTTAAGGTCTCCTTCTTCCATAGCTCAAATCTATGCAAAGATTTTGAGCTCATCTTCATCTGTTTGAGCCATTAAGACTTTTAGTTTCTGAGAAAAGTCTTTTGCAAGAGATTCGTCAGATGAATAATTAGATTCATTACTAGATGAACATCCACATTTACAATTTTCTGAATCTAAACAGTAACAGTGAGCCTGAAGCTCTTCAGCAGAAGAACTGGAAGAAGACATACTATCTTAATCTGAAGAATAATCTTCAGCTTGTTGGATAAAAAGGCGGGGACAATTGTTTGCATTATGAAATGTAGACCCACATTTACTACATTTTTCTTCTATTTTGACAACTTGTTTGCCTTTATTTTGTGGCTGAGATTTTCTGCCATGATTTTTCTTGGATTCTTCACCATCAAGACATCTATTGGCTGTATGGCCTGGTTTGCCACATAACCAACATACTAACTAATTTAGCCTTTCTTTCTTTTCTGATCTCATATGAATATCTGATGGTTTATAATAATGGGTATTAGGGACATATTTGTAATATCCCTTTCTTCTGGATGGTCTTGAGGAGGGGTTGGAAAATCTCCTCTTATTGCTTTTCCTGATGAACTTTTCTTTTTTCTGTGCTTTCTTTGCCTTTCGCTTTGTCTTTCTGTGCTTTACAAGGGGATCATCAATAGTGATGGCATATTTGCTGCAAAATGATTTAGTGCCAGGCAATCTATGCATCTTTTATATCGATCTATTCATTTTAGAACTAGTACAGAGAGTTACTAGAACTTTTGTGATTGTAGCGTATATCTCTCCCCAAGTATATACTTCAAAAGGCAACTGAAAGGATTCTTGCAACTTGATGATATCTACAAGCTTTGATGGTAAAGTTGCAAGATAAACTTGTTTCCACAAAAGGTTTTTAGGATCTTTGACCAAGTAGATCCTTTCCATCCAATCTCTGTGGAAATCCTCATATTGATTTATGTTCATGCACTTTAAGTTCATCAAAACTATCTCATTTTTGTCCGAGACAATGGTCTCAGTTCCACACCAATGTTCTTGGATCATAGAAGTTACAACACCAATCATATTGTTGATGGGTGTACCATCAGGATGAAACATGATATCACCATTTTCATCTTTTAATATTTCTTCTTCCATCTTTTTTATTAAAGCTGGAGAAGATTCTAGTTCCCACCATCTAGCCAGTGTGCCTGTAAAGCACTGAATCGGTGTTTTACATGATTCAACTTCTGATTTACCTCCAACACACATTAGCTTATATTCAACCATCATCTGATCAAGCATTTTCCTGATTTGACCCATGCTAAGTGAATCAACATTCCATTCTTTATGGCTGTTAGGATAAAACAAATGAGTAGGAGGAATTTTACCCATCCCATTGAGATCTGGAGCTGGGTATCGGGTAAACTGACTCTCAAGAGGCTCATAAACAGGGAGTACTTGAGTCTCTGGTTCTGGCTCGTGGAATAAAGAGGATATGGTGATATTGTCTCCTAATAGATTATAAGGATCTTCTACTATAGACTTATGAGAGGTCTGACCAACTTCTTTTGGGAAGAGATGAGGGAATCTATCAACAGGATTCTGGATCTTTATATTCTTTCTTCTATACAAATGAGAAGCTGGAATAGGTTTTTCTGGCTTGGATGGATTAAGCTTGTCAAATTTCTCAGACAAATTTGTAATAAGACCTCTTGTAGAAACAAATTCACTCATTATACAATTTTCTACCTCTTCAATCCTTTTTAAGGATTCTCTGGAATATGACTTAACTAAAGAAGAATCATACTATACATTATTCAAAACTTTATGTACATCATTGACTGAGACTTGGACAGTGTCAAGCTATTCTTTCACAAAAACTGTTTTGGCAACATTTCTTTCTAAGCCTATGATTGTAGTATTAGTCCAATTTAGTTGCTCACTGGATTTTTGGATTCTTCCATCAATGCCAAGGGCATTGTCATCTTTTAAGACTAAGGGAATAGCTTTTGCAGTATTTTGAGCTTCCCCTAAAATGATGCCTTTAAATGGAGGAAAAGTAGTAGATGTCTCAATTCTACTACCATCAATAGCTGACCAAGAATGCTGAGAGGAGGAGGATGCTGTAGAATCAATCATTAAAACATTTTCAGACTGTTTATTCCTTTTCCATGAATAAAAGGAAATCCATGTGTTAGTTTTTTCCATAAATTCTTTCCATTCATTTGACAGTCTGATCTTTTCTTCACATGAATGTGTGAGGCCAAAAGAATCTACCTCTGGATGAGTATATATATCCAAATTCAACATTTGTTTCATCCATTGGGAATCAATTTTTGCATCCATCCATGAGTGTGAAGAACTTGTGCATTTCTGTGACTGAAGGTTTCTTGCAGTCAGATGACAGATCTTTAAATCTGCATTCAGGAATCAGATCATTCATCTGCTCAAGATAACCTATACCATATCTCGGCATGTTTGGTGGTCTCATTCTACTAAACATCTCTGTCAACCTGGGATCTTCATTTTCAAGACTTGGCAACTCATGCATCATGAGAACATGGTCTGACTCATGGGGAAATGGTATGTCAGAACATTTAGGATTCGGGCAAGGATTTACAGAGGTAAGAGCAAGGGCTTCTCCTGTCCTTGGATTATGGTTCTCATGGATAACTAGATATGCAACATTGTTGAGATTTACCAGGCTTTTGCACTGAGGGCAAGAAAATTCAAAGGAATTAAAATTGACAAGCTGTGCAAATTCAAACAAAGCAATATGTTTACAGGAACTGGAAACCTGGAACAAGCAATATCTACAATATCAAGATTTCTGTACATGGGTGATTACTATATGGATTTATTTTAAGGGCCGTTTCTCTTTATCAGTCCCTTCATATATGAGAGAGGACTATATTAATTTAATTTAAGGTCTGTTTCCCTCTAGAAAGTAAATTTTCATCAATATACAAACTAAAATTAAAATGCACAATCTACTTTTACAGAATTCAAGCCATTACCCTCTAGTCATTGAGTGTTTCTACTACTATTAAAGTAGACACTCTTAACAACTTCACAAACCAAATATCAAGGGATCTATTTTACAGTCTAGAGAGGAGGATATAAGTGTAATGGTGTGTGAGGACCAATGAAGTGGAGCAAGAACATATGCTTTAGAACAGGAACAGTGTGTAAAAGAATTCTGAATTTCATTTTTAACAAATAATGGCCCATACAATGGCAACTTTATAATAGGGAAGGTAATGATTTGATAAATCCAACTTGCATTCAGTGGTAACACAATACATCGTTGCATACATAGCCAGAGAAGAGGAGGCTTTCAATTGAATTATAAGAGCTACACCCGATCCAAAGGAAGGATATCCTAGATTTTCCTACGAGTGAACAATTACAATACCAATATTAAGCTCTGATATCTCATTATATCAAAGGTTGTGCCTCTAATCATTTCCAAATTATAATCTGGCTTACATTTTATTACTAAGTTGATCTGTTTATATAAATCCCTCTAATGTTGCATAATGCATTGATTCCCAACTAGAGTTGACTCATGCCTTGGATGTATTGCCTACCATATCTATTGCTTGAAGGCCCTAAGGAGACGGCACAAGAATTGATTCACTTTAATGTTAACTATGTAACCCATGTGGCCATGTGCTTCACAACTTCTAATGGTGAATCAGCTGCCTAATCAGATGCAAGGTTAATCAATCCCTCCATACTTTTTTGAATCACTGCTGCATGCTTGCACTCTCTAGACCATACAGATCTTTAATTATAAGTGATTAACCTATGGAATGATGTGATAGTGCAACCCTTCTGAAGTAGTTAACTACATTTAAACCTTACCATTCACTCCTTAAAAGATTTGTTTACGTTGAATCAAACATGTATGCAACTCATGCCAAGTAACAAGAGAGCATATCATTAGAAGATAATTACATCAATCGTAGATTTTTGGGTTAAGAATTATTGCTATCTTAGCTTTAGCTAATCTATCCAATATTAAAAGCATAGTAAAGAAAGTTGTTGATTGAGGATATGAGCACAACCCACCCCCCTCAACAAAGATATCTTTTTATGTATTATGCACATATATACAAAATAAAATGTGAAGTCGTTGGACTAAGCTCTTCACTATTGTACTTTATTGAAACTTAACCACCATAACATCCATTTGTTGTTTTATATTCCTTTTGATCCATTCATGTTTTGCACTGGTACACATTCCCTTGTGCCCTGCTTGCTTGTTGTTCTTGTTCTGACCTCTTTGGGTCTTTTTTAATTACTGAGACATTCACTTGAGGCATTTTCTCTACCCTTCCTTCCCATGGAAAAAGTAAGGTCACCTTAAATCCTTGAATTGATAACCATATTTTGACTAACCGAGCCTTCTCCATCCCAGGCATCCCTTGGAATCAACAAGGGGCAATACATGAGTATTCACCTATCATCCATTGACTATGCCTTTGAGGTAGTGACTCACCCTTCATGGATGAAGCTTGTAGAGAAACCCTTAGGTTTTCAAGGCATTGGATTCTCACCAATGTTTATGTTACTTAAGCCGACATTCTATACCATACCATATCTTGATTGATTGACATAATTTTTCCACTACATGTACATTCTCATAATGATTATGTTTCTACAAAACAAAACCTTATTGCTTTGTATCTTGGACAAGCCATCCTTTGAAATGTGTTGTTAAACGAAAAGACCAATCAACTTTGTGGAAGGCTACTCTCTCTCTCTCTCTCTCTCTCTCTCTCTCTCTTTGGGAATAAAAGCCTATCGACGAAAGTAGTTCAGTGAGCCTAGTCACTTAGAAGGTTCTCTTTAGGAAAGCAATGGGAAGTCAAGTAGCAAAAACATTGTATTTTTGGGTGTATCATTATGGATCATATCAATAGTTGTGGATCACTTGGGACTCTTTACTTTGGGTCTTCCTCATTTGAGGATGGCCCCCATCAACTTCTAAATATGGAAACTTTTCATTGACCAGACATCAAAAATGCAATTGACACAATTTACTTTAATAAAAGGGCTCTTTATTCTTATTAATTGATTAAGTTGAACAATTTTAGCTTAAGATTAATGACTACTTTGTAAACTTGCATGTATTCCTATTGTGAAGTGACCACACAAGCAAAAAATGAAGATCCATGAGAAACCAAATGAGAAAGAACAATTGTGAGGGGCGTGATCAATAGCTAAACTGCATTACATGCCTTTGAAAATACATAAGCATACAAACAAACCATGTGACAAAATCATACAAACAAGCCATGCTACAAAATGTTGTTCTTCCTAATATAATGGACTTGAAACCACTAACCAAGTCAAATAAGAAATATAATATATTATTTGCTATTATGGTACAACAAGAGGTTCAAATAGCATGCATACAAATGAAAGTATAATTACAGTAAAGCTAGTCTTCAGGGTTAATTTTCATAAATTATCATCATTTCCTCCCTCATGAAAGGAAAACTGTCTCCAATTTCTATTGGAGTTAGGGATGTTGCTACTCATTTGAAGAACTTTACTTAGGTATAACTTTATTGATTGGAAGAACTTTACTTGGGTAGTTAGTGCGACTTTTCATCCAACCAAGTGGTAGTATGCTTCTACCTATTGTTTCTACGGCAGAAATCAAGTAATGTACCTTCAAACATGAGGCTAAAAATCTAAGATGATTGTTTCAAGGTGAGCAACATGGACTATTACCCCTCATATAGCATGAGGATTACAAGTGATTTTCATCACACATTACATGGAATTGTAAAATGATAGCTTCATGAGGATGACACTTCAATTGGGATGCTTGAGTACTTCGGATTGGAGGAGAGCCATTTTTAATTTATGGTGGATTGTCATAGCTTAGTTCTCTCTTCATGGTTGCATGTCTTTTGTAGACAAATCAACATCCTAGTGGATATATGATGATGATGCATGCTACTTCATATGACTTATATTAGTATCATCACATTACTCCTTGCACATATGTATGATGGCTCTATCCTCCCAAGGGGTTGAGCGATGATGATGTGTGATGTTCTGGTTGTTATGGATGGAACAACCTAGTAATTATTGATGGATGTGTTCAACATGGTGGCATGACATGTTTTCATTGGTTGGATGCTTACATCTGTTGATTTTTGTGTAGCATTGGAAAGTGTTCCAAGTCTCAAATTTTGTGAGGAGACTTGGATATCAATATTCCAAAGAACCTAGAAATCGTTCGTGGAAATTCCACTTGGTTTGTGTTTTATTAAAATAATTAATTATTTTAGTGAGGACCCTAAGTCTAAACTTAGGGAAATTAAATAATTAAAAGGTATTAATAAAATATAGTGGGAATCTTCTAGAGAACGAAGATCAAGTCATGTTTTAATCTTAGCCATTGATTAGTGATATAATCTGGGTCGTTGATTCATCAACAAGAAGATTATAAGAGAAGGCTTGAGGGTCATTGGAAAGTAAGCCAGGCACACACTCAGTACTCGAAGGAAATGGATTATGAAAGAATAGAATTAGTTTTCATAGGGAGAGTTGCAGGGCAGAGTTGTGGAAGCAGAAGAAGGAAGGGGAAGTCAACAGTGATAGAGAGAGGTAAGAAGAGGACGCAAAGGGCCACAGAGGCCATCATGAGCAACATCACTGAGTCCCCATGCAAAGTGACACAATCCAGTGTAGGGATTGCACAAAAGATCACGCAGAGTGACGCAAAGGAAGCTGGGGTGCCTTTTGGGCATCAGAAATTCTCCGAAGGGATTTGGAGAATTTATCTCAAGTGTTTTCTTAAGAAATATGCTTGTCTACTTATTGTAAAATATTCATTGTTGGAGATTAGTACAAACCCTCATCTGCTGCGTCGATATTTTCACATTAGGTTTTTTCGGGGATAATTATCCAAAAATAAATATGTACATGTGATTGTTTCGATTGCATTATATGTTCTATTCTCTGGTTATGGTTAAGTGAATACTGCAGTTGTATTTATTTCAGAATTTACTAAAATAAATTCGTAAATAACTTATCATAAGTAGGAGAAATAAATCTATCACTGCAATAGTATTTTAGATTTGAAAATTTCACATGGTATCAGAGCAAAAGACGAGTAATAGAAGAGGAGATTTTGCAATGGAACGAAGATCCAACATTGATGTAGCAACAACTCGGAAGGGTTCACGCAGTTCTCCAGAACGCATGAAGGAACAAAGGGATCATGATATTTCAGTTATGGCATCCAGACTAGAAGAGGATTTTGCTTGTGTGTCAAGCATGGCCTCTCCAGAGATCTAGTATATTGACAGTGGAGCATCTGCTCATATGACGGGAGTTCGAGAATGTTTCTCCAGCTACCAGGAGGAGCAAATGAATTTTCAAATCACTATGGGAAACAAGGCAAAATGTACCCCTATTGGAAGAGGCACCATAATATTTCAAACAGAAGCTGTCAACAAGCTTCAGGTCACCAATGTATTGCATGTACCAGGATTGGGGATGAATTTACTCTATGTGTCTCAACTTCAGAACAAGGGTTATGATGTATACTTTATTGGCAACAAAGTTTGCGTCAAACACCCAAGTTGGAAAAGGAAGACACAAATCAGAGTCAGGAGCCATAAATTGTACAAGTTACAACTCGAGTCCCCAATGGCTCTGATAGGCAATACTGATGAGAAATATTTGAAAGAGTTATGGCATAGAATAATGGGGCATCTACATCATGGAGCTTTGAGAATTCTCAAGAAGACTTTCACGGGAGTTCTGAAACTTAGCACCAAGCGAGATGATGTCTGCATAGGGTGCGTATTAGGAAAGTATGCCAAGGCAGCATTTCCGAGAAGCATCAATAGGGCCAAGAGTGTGTTGGGATTGATACACTCAGATATTTGCGGACCAATGTCCACGAATGCTCTTAGTGGTGCAAAATATTTTGTTACCTTTATTGATGACCATTCCAAAAAGACATGGATCTACTTTCTGAAGACCAAAGACGAGGTCTTTGAATGATTCAATGAGTTTAAAGCTCTTGTGGAGAATCTGACAAGAAAGTGGATCAAGACTTTACGATCAAACAATGGTGGAGAGTATATTAACAAAGACTTCACAAGGTTATGTGTAAGGGAATGCATCAAGAGAGAATGGATTGCTCCATATAATCCAGAGCAGAATGGAGTCGCAGAGAGGAAAAATAAGACTATTGTCGAAGTTGCAAGGTGATGTTGTATGATCAAGACATGCCCAAATTCCTGTGGATTGAAGCTTGTAATACAACAGTGTATGCGCAGAACAAGGTTCCTCATAATGCATTGGGTAAGGTTACTCCTGAGAGCGTGTTCACTGGCAGCAAGCATGAAGTGAGCCACTTCAGGATATTTGGCGGTATAGTGTATTGCCATGTACTCGATGAGAAGAGGAAGAAGTTAGATCAGACTACAGAGAAAGGATACCTTGTGGGATATAGCGAGAATGCGACGGCTTATCACATCTATATTCCTGAGAGTAGGAAGATAGTAGTAACACGGAATGTAAAATTCATGGAGGAGAGAGCCTTCAAGAAATCTCAAAGAGATGTCTACAACTACGCAGTTTGAGGAGGATCCGCTGGTCCAGCCACAACGACCTACGGAAGATGGCTCTAGTGCCTCTCCAAGGCACACGGATCCTAAGGAAATCTTTTTAGAGGAAGTGAAAGAGGGGGAGCGAGTAAATCCACCCACTGCCAGTGGAAGGATGAGCAGATAACTACCAAGAATTTTGAGGGATGTAGAGGATTTTGTTGGAGCTCCTAGAAATGAGAAGAGGCAGCGCAGGCAACCAGAAAGGTACCAAGCATTGGTAGCACAGGTTGGAGAACCTTCTAGTTTTCAGGAGGTAGCTCAGCATCAGGTGTGGATAGATGCGATGGTGGAGGAGTACAACTCCATCATGACAAATGATGTCTGGGAAATAGTTCCGAGACCTCAGGACAGATCAATGGTAGGTTTGAGATGGATCTACAAGATTAAATATGTTGTAGATGGAAGTATAGAGAAATTTAAAGGAAGGTTTGTGGCTAAGGGGTACGTGCAGAAGGAAGGGATCGACTATGAAGAAACCTTCACCCCAATAACACGGTATACTTCAATCAGATTCATCATATCCCTTACATCACAGATGGGATGGGAGATTCACTAGATGGATGTCAATACAACGTTCTTGAATGGGGTGATAGAAGAGGAAGTGTACATAGAACAACTGGAGGGCTTTCAGACACATGAGCAGAAAACTCGTGTGAAGGCTTAAGAAAGAATTGTACGGACTGAAGCAAGCCCTCAGAGCCTGGTATGGGCGAATTGATAGCTACTTACAGCAGATGGGATTTGTCAAGAGTGTCGTAGATCCCAACCTCTACTATCTGAGAATAGGGGATGAGCCTTTGATATTGGTGCGATATGTAGATGATTTGTTTATGACTGGATCATCTAGGCTCATCAAAGATTGGGAGGAAAATCTAGCTGCAGAATTCGACATGAAGGGTCTAGGGTTGATGCTCTATTTTCTGGGTTTGGAAGTTTGGTAGCAGAAGAGAGAAATCTTCCTTGGACAGGGAAGATATACTACATAGATTATAAAGATATTTCAGATGGAGGACTGTAGACCCATGGCTACACCAATGATCACAAACTGGAAGAAAATTGACACGTCCGAGGATGATGAAGCTGATCCTACCTTGTATAGGCAGCTCATACGATCATTGATGTATCTGGTCAATACTAGACCAGACATCTGTTATGCCGTGAATACCCTTAGTCAGTTCATGTAGAACCAAGGAGGGCTCACTGGGCAATGACCAAACATGTTCTCAGGTACTTGAGGGGGATAGTGGAGTTTGGATTGAGGTACACCAAGGGCAATGACATCCAGTTGAGTGGGTTCACTGATGTAGACTAGGTGGGAAGTCCAGTAGATCAAAAGAGTTCTAATGGGTATTGTTTCAGTGTTGGATCAGGAATGACTTCGTGGTGCAGTCGGAAACATAAATCCGTGGCGTTGAGCACAAATGAGGCTGAATATATGGCAGCTAGCACAACTTCGTGTGAAGCCATATGGCTTTGAAAGTTGCTCATGAAATTACTCAAAAAGAGGATGGAAGCGACCAACATTTTGTGTGATAAACATAGTTGCATAAAGCTCTCTAAAAATCATGTGTTTCATTATCGGTCAAAGCACATTGACATCATGCAACACTTCATCAGAGACTATGTGCAACAAGAAGTTGTACAATTGAAGTACATTCCTACAGGAGAGCAGGTGGCAGATATCCTCACGAAAGCTCTGGGTAAGACTAAGTTTTCTTACTTCAGAGAAAATTTGGGGATGGTCAAGAATCCATTCCAGTAGGAGGAATGGAGAGGCTATAAATTCAGAGGCAGGAGGCTTGGATATCAGTATTCCAAAGAACCTAGAAACCGTTTGTGGAAATTCCACTCGGTTTGTGTTTTATTAAAATAATTAATTATTTTAATGAGGACTCTAAGTCTAAACTTAGGGAAATTAAATAATTAAAGGGTATTAATAAAACAGAGTGAAAATCTTCTAGAAAACGAAGATCAAGTCATGTTTTAATCTTAGCCATTGATTAGTGACTAATCTGGGCCGTTGATTCATCAACGAGAAGATTATAAGAGAAGGCTAGAGGGTCATTTGGAAAGTAAGTCGAACACACACTCAGTACCCGAAGAAAACCGATTATGAATGAATAGAATTTGATTTTAGAGGGAGAGTTTCAGGGCATAGTTGTAGAAGCATAAGAAGGAAGGGGAATTCGGCAGTGACAAAGAGAGGAAAGAGGAGGAAGCAAAGGGCCACAAAGGCCAACGCTAAGTAGCAACACTAAGTCCCCACGCAAAGTGACGCAGTCCAACATAGTGACTGCACAAAAGATCATGCTCAGTGATGCAGAGAAAGTTGGGGTGTCTTCTGGGTGTCAAAAATTCTCCGAAGGGATTTGGAGAATTTATCTCAAGTGTTTTCTTAAGAAATCTGCTCATTTACTTATTGTAAAAGATTCATTGTTGAAGATTAATACAAACCCTAATATGCCACACCGGTTTTCCTGCATTGGGTTTTTTCCGGGGACAATTGTCCAAAAATAACTGTGTACATGTGATTGCTTCTATTGGATTATATGTTCTGTTATCTGCTTATGGTTAATTAAATACTATAGTTGTATTTATTTCATAATATACTGAAAGAAATTTGTAAATAACTTATCATAAATAAGTAGGCGAAATAAATCTATCACTGTAGTAGTATTTTAGATTTGAAATTTTCACAACATCTAGTATATGAAGAGGGTTTCACTTAGCATTTACTCACATATTTGATTGACTTTGACCTTTCCATGTTGTGTCATATTCGTTGAATTAAATGGTTTTTGGGTTTTCTTAATATGTACGTGGTTTCAAATATGATAAAGTATGGGTGCGCTTATCGAAGCACATAATGCATGGAAAGTCTTTCCCTTGAAAGTTTGGTGTACACGTGTATAGATTTGGTTGCATTGACACTTTCTTAGAAGAACGAGATTAGTTAAATGTTGTGTGGTTTGTAAGGGGACCCTTAGTAATTTTTTTAAAGCCCATAGTGTATACATCAAAGGGATTTCATTTAAGTAAGACATAAGTTATCTAGATTTTAATCTTTGCTTGTCAAATGACATAAGCCATAAATTTATGTAAATTAACTTGTTTAATTGTTGTCCTACCAAAATGCAGGGGGTTGAGGGGAGATGACGTAAGCTTATAATTTGTACCCTCCTTCTGTAGTCAATAGGTCTTATAACACTCAGAGTATCAGTTCCTCCTGATCTTAAAAAAGAAATATCATAGAAGGCTACCTTGTGCTTATATTGGTAGGGAGTTCCAAGAAAATGATTGCAACAATGAAATGGTGTAACATCAGATTCAATAATATAAATGAAACGCTCTATGGGAAAAGTAACACAATACTTTTTTGTAACCACTGTATGTTATCCCTACATCTTGACCCATCTAAGTTTACATGGGTTGGGATAGATAGTGGTTGTAGTTGTAGTTCATCAACCAAACACTAAAATGAGGTTCTTTTGGTTGTCATTATATATGATCAATGAGGCTATATTGTTCTTGATTGGGAAATTATGTCTAAAACTAGTATCTCTTTTGTATGCAAAAAAAAATTTAGGCATTACAACCAGTTGAAGATTTAAGAAGTTGGAATTTCTATTGTCTGTTTGAGTGTCTCTAGCCCCTTATTATCGTTCTACAATGACGGTTGGGCATGATTTGCTTGAAGGATGCAAAATTCAACATTTGAATGGAAAAGCATCTTATGATAGCCTCAATACTCATCTTCTCATTGCTTAGAGAAGCAAAGTTATTTAGTCCCTTGTGTTGCTTAACTTTGAATTTCAAAGAAAAGTAGTCCAACTTTTTCAAGAGGAGATGTTGGACTCCTAATTCATTTCTTAAACACATAAATAATCCAAAATAAATTCAATGTAAAGATTTTCCTTAACATCTGGTCCCTTAGTTTGATGGATAACCAATTGAATTAATTAGGATATTGTCGTGCAAATTGTCTTGGTAGCTATCGAAATTGCAATCAATGTGTTAATATGGCATCCTTGTATCTAAGGGAGTAACCACTTACAAATTTCTATTGCTTTGTTGATTAGGTGGTTGATTTGTTGCACCAATGAGTGAGCATGTGAATGCCACCATAAGAGTACTTGGTCATTCATATGGAATTTGGAAAGCATGATCTTTTCAAAATTGTTGATTTTCTATTCGGTCTTGGAATATGCCTCGAGACTCATTCACCAAATTTATCTCCTTCAACCAAACCATAAAAGTAAGTTATTTTGATTTTGGTATACAACTTGAAAGTCAAACACAAGGGGAGGATAATTTTCGTTGTTAAATGTCTTGTTGCCGTTTGCAATTTTTGTTGTCATCCGATTAACTATAGGGACATGGTCATCATATTGTACATTATTTTTTCTTGGAACTTGCTCTACTTTTGCCACTAATCTAGAAGCTCTTCAACCCTTAGTCAAGCTAAATTTGAATCTTGGTGAGATTTGAATTTTATATGATGTCACTGCATTGGAATTAAGGTTCATGGTCACCTAGACAAGACTTGATGTTTGAAATCTGATTTCTTTAATTAATATAATTGAGTTGAGAGAAATGAGGTACATTCTACAACTGAGATGTGTAATATCCATGCTCATAAATCAAAATGGTAAAACTATAATATAAACTTAATGTTAAAAATTAACAAGTCTCTCTCTCTCTTTCTATATACAGAGAGATCACTCAAAATTTTCCATTTTGCAAACACTGAAGGAAGTCCAAAAACAATAGGAACTGAACATTGCCATCTCATTTACTTCCCCTCACATTGAAATTATTGCTTGCTAACTCAGGAGGTATCCTTAAAAATTCACAATTATTTATAATGAAAAAACCTAAAAGTTTCCCAAGTGCTAGAATTTTACATGGAAAATGATGCAAAAAACTTATTTGAATTATTGGCATAGGTCCCAATGCAAGTATATGTAAAAAAACTAATAAATTTAAGTATGAAAATAGGAATTACAATGAGCTCATTTGAATGTCTTAAGGTTTTATTTGATAAATTAAATGTTGTTTTTAAATTTTTCCTTTTAATGATTTTTTACATTTTTAGACTTTTTCAATGCATGGAAATTAAGTAAAACAAAAGGTTTCTCTCTATTTTTGCATTAAGAATGAAAGTACCAAGTAGTTAAGCTTGTTGTAGTCTAACATGAAATTGTATAAATATGACTTAAGATGTTCAAAATGGACAAATCTTTAGATAAGGAAGTGGTTTTGCTTTTATCTAAATAATTAAATGACTAAAATGAATAGAACAATCTGTTATGGAGTCGAGAAGATGAAAAGAAGAAAGGGAGTAGGGTGGACGAAAGATAAAATTTATATTGGTTAAATTCTAAAACAAAATTACAAGCAAGGAGGGGTCTATGAACATTATAAAAATTATTACATGCAAAGAACAAGAGATAAATCGTCAAATAATTCCTTGATTACCTTTATTACCAAGGGTTATAGAGAGAAAATTTTCCTTAACAGGTTCGAACAAGAAAGAACTAGATCCAATTACAATGGTCTTCAACTAGATGGGATATGTACAATCACGATCCAACAAAAAAATATATAACTATCATAGTTTCAATATGCTCTCTCTCAAAATACTCTTTCAAGAAGTCATTAAGTAATGAAAAGGGAAAATACCCCAAAAAATGAAAATAACTTTGATCCGGATTTATGCAGGAACGGAATAGAATACACATATAACCATAAACACAAAGATGTAGCAGAAATAACACCATTTCATTAATATCAAAGAACTGAAATTTGATTACAGACAGAATGGAAATAAACTAGCTAGGGCGCTGGTAGCTTATCTCTAAGAAGAGATGTGGGGGCTACAGGCCTCTGAACTGTGTTACAATGAGGCTCGAGGGCCTATTTATAATTTAGAAACAATGGAAAACCCTAAACATCAAAAACCCTAACCTTAGGAGATGAAGCGCCGAAAATATGGGCCTTGTTTGGGTAAATTGGTGTTTCAACTTCTCGGGGACATAACATTGGCATACAATCTCTGTTTGACACGCACCATACATCCTTAGAAATATCTATCCGAGGAATACAAATTTTCATGTGAGAAACTTTTCAGTTTTCCAAAAAAATGTCGTTTAGGGCCTCAAAATGGCTCTAGAATTTTAGGACCCGAAAAAATGCTAAAAATAGTAAGTCATGCCAAAACTGAAAAACTGAAAGAGACAATGGTGGGGCCCCAAGTGGAATAGGCGGGTGGCCACCAATATCCACCTGGATCATTCCTCCTCCCCTAGGAAGCAATGGTCCCCATTGCGTTGAGTTCCTCCATGAGATGAGGAAACTTCTGTTGAACTTGATCCCTGGTGAACCACTTGCCCTGGTGCAGGAGTTGGCCAACTTTGAAAACCTGATACAGTTGGATCTTCTATTGGAGAGTGTTCTTGATTTTCATGTCCATGATACAATATGTGGTGGCTTGTTCCATACATTCTGGGTTTAACTATGTTGGTGTGAGTTGTTATGCAATGTTAGAGGTGTCCAGTAGAGGTGGGAAGTAGGGATGAAGGCGGTCCACATTGAATACTAGGTGCAGACAAAGGAATGGTGGAATACTGAGCTTGAAGGAATTGTTCCCTACAACCTTGTTAATGGTGTATGAACCATATCATAGCAGATGAAGCTTGTGGTGGGGTCCAGTGAGGCGCTCCTTCTGCAAATGTAGCCACACTTTGTCACCCACCTAGAAGTTGTGTGGCACCCGATGTTGATCATGTCGTTGCTTGTACTCAGCATTGGCTCTATCCAATATTTCATGAACCTATTAGCAGATGTGTTGAATATGCTCGATTAAGTTGTTCGCTTTGTCAGCTTCAGACTGGACATGAGCTGAATCGGCCTGAGTAGCCTCAAATGGCATGTCTACGTCAATGGGACATAGTGACTGGAATCCCAAGCCCACTTGAAAGGGGTTGTGGCCGGTTGAGCTGTGGAGAGCCCAGTTATAACTCTGTTGTACATAGGGGAGGCTCTCATCCCATGTGTGTGGATGCTTTGAATTTTACATGCATAGAATGTGTACAATCATCCTGTTGATGACCTCCGTCTGGCCATCCGTTTGGGGATAGAAAGCTGTGGAATTGGTAAGCTTGGTGTCAAGCATTGACCAGAGGCTGGACCAAAATGTGCTGAGGAACCTGTTGTCGCAATCTGATATGATAGACTGTGGGATCCCAAAGTGCACCCACACTCGTTCAAAGAAGAGTTTAGCGGTGGCTTCTGTTGTGATATTCTTCTTGTAGGCTGCCATAATTGCTATCTTCGAGAATCTGTCAACGACCACGAAAACACAGTCGTTTCCATTCTTAGTAGAAGGAAGGCCTGACATGTAATCCATGGAGATGGTTTCCTAAGGTCGACTAGTGGTAGGTAGCGGAGTATATAGGCATTGTTTCTAGATGGTCGGTTTGGCAATGGCGCAAGAAGTGCAGGCTCTAATGTACTTCCTGACATCTTGTCAAAGGTTCGACCAATAGAAATACTTCTGCAGTACTGCCACTGTTTTATCGACCTCGAAAAGCCCAACGACTCGACTGTAGTGTGCTTCCCATATTATCTTGGCACACTCACTTGAAGGAACAAAAAGATGTCCCAGGTGACATAATAGTGCATCTTGGAGGTGAAAATTTGGAACTTGTGTACCCCCGAAGAGTGCCTTGTATGTGTGGCCAAATTTTGGATCGCTCTTGTAGAGAAGCGGCCAATCAGAAGTCTCGTGCCCACAAGAGTTGAGAATGGTGGTTAGCGCCACGATTAGTGGTCGACTGAGGTAGTCTGCAACATTATTGGTGCTACCCTTCTTGTACTTGATGTTCAAATGAAACTGTTGCAGATATGTGGACCACTTATGATGGCGATCATTCTGCAACTTCCCTTGTGTCTACATTAACTATAGGGGTTGTGGTCTGTGTGGATGAGTGTTTCCTTTCCCAAAATGTAATGCTTCCATTGTCGACAAGCCTGCACATTGGAATACATTTCTTTGTCATAAGAGGGATACTTGTGAATTGTGTCGGATAATGTCTCACTGTGATATGCCACTGGATGCCCCTATTGAGTAAGAACTACCCCAATAGGATAGTCAGAGGCATCTATCTCAATTTCAAATGGTTGTTGCAAGTCTGGTAATGTCAGCACTGGGGAAAAACAGAGGCGATGTTTTAATTATATGAATGCCTTTTGTTGAGATTCAGACCAAAAGAATTTTTCTTTCGCTCCTCCCTTGGTGACTTGACTCAAGGGCCAAGTGATATGAGAGAATCCCAACACGAACCTACGGTAGAAATTATCAAGACCCAGAAAGCTGGGAAGCTCTGTTAGAGTAGTTGGGGCTGGCCAATCCCGAATGACTTGGATCTTGGTTGGATCCACATGTACCCCCCTTTCATCAATAATGTATCCTAGATATTGAACCTGGGTCATGCCAAAAGTTCACTTCTCCAAATTGGCACACAACTTGTGTTGTTGCAGTGTTTGAAGGACTTGTCAGATGTGGTGGAGGTGCTCTTCCCAAGTCTGGCTGAAGATAAGAATGTCATCTAAGTCAACCATTACAAATGAGTTGGTGAATGGCCACAAGATGTCATCCATAACCCTCATGAAGGTTGCGGGCGCATTCATCGACTCAAAAGGCATGACCAGCCATTCAAAAAGGCCCTCCCTGGCTTTGAAGGAAATATTCCATACATCGGAGGGTTCGATTGGTACCTAGTGATACCCAAATTTCAAGTTGATCTTACTGAAATATTTCGCCCCTTTGAGTTGGTCCAGAAGGTCATCAATCCATGGGATCGGGTACCTATTCTGGACAGTGATATTGTTTAGTGCCCGATAGTCAATACAGAGTCTCCAAGTCCCATCCTTCTTCTGTACCAACACGATCGGGCTCCCACAGGGCGATGAACTTGGCCGGATGTGACCTTTCTGCAACAACCCCTGAATTTGCCTCTTGATTTCATCTTTCTCTAGAACATAGCACCGATAGATCCGTCCATTGGGTAGCGATGCACCTGCGGTCAGATCAATGGGGTGCTTGACTTGACAGTGCATAGGAACCCCTGTGGGTGAGGTGAAGATGTCCCCGTACTCCTCCACAACCTTTTCCATTTGTTGTTGCCATGCAGAGGAGCCCTGTCTGGAGGTCGTGGCAAAAATCTTCTTCTTTCCCTAGGGGCGGATCATCAGGAAAAAAAATTCTTGGTTTGGGAAATGAGCTTACTGCATTGTTTTGTAGTAACCAAAGAGATAGCGGTAGGCGGTGGTACCTCTGGTATCATGTACAACTTATTTCCCAAAATAACAATAACAATGGGAGGTCGGGAATCATACACAAAATGTTGCTTCCAAAAGTATGGTTGGCCTAATAATACATCAGAAATATTAAGAGGAGCAATGTCACATGATACCTCATCCGTGAAGGGCTTGATGCTATAGGGAAGGCGACACTGCTGGCTGACGCGGAGATCCTGTCCTTGGTGAAGCCACCCAATGGTGTATGTTTGTTGGTGTGCTATGGTTGGCAAGCCCAACCGCTTCACGACGTCTGCTGAAATGAGGTTCTTTTCGCTCCCATTGTCGACAATGAACTGTAGCGGGGAACCCATTACCCACATCTGGGAGTGGAAGAGACGCTCCTCCTCCTATGGATCTTCCGATTCATCCTTCTGGATCGTCCAAGTGGCAACAATGGTGTTGGGCTCCACATCAATAATCTGTTTCCCTTTGTCATTCCCCTTTTCAGGTTCTGATTCAGAGTCAAAGCATGCATTTGAATTAGAAGCCCTCATCTCGTCCACCAGCGACTACCTGGCCCGACACTCACTTGTGTTGTGAGTGGAGCTCTTATGGAACTCACACCACTTTCCCATGTCCTTCTTTAGCTTTACGGTGTTCTTTGCTTATGGCTTTGATAGGTTGTCTTGGGCCACCATGCCTTGGCTTTTTCCTTTGTTTTGCAGTTTGGGGGCACCTTTCCCTTGCTTTTGATTCACAGATCCAAAGTCTTGTTTCTTCTGTTTGAATTTCTGCTCAATCTTGGCAGCATACCGGTATGTCGTACTAAGGGAGGAGATGTCGAGGAACTCCATTTCCTCCTGAATGTATCTGTGTAGACAACTGTTGTACTTTAGCACCAAATGTTTCTCCGAATATTTGATACCAAACTTTGTGTGCAGGGTATGTAGCAGATTCGTCAGCTCATGAACATCTTGATCCCTTTGTTGCCGTAGTGTGGTCCATTGTATGTACTTGTTCTCATAGCTCCCCACGGGATAGCATTGTTCTTTGATGGTGTCTCGGAAATAATACCAAGTGGGTACGACTAAGAACAGAGAGGGTTTTGTCTCGTCCTTTTTCTCACAGAAGGTTTCCCATTAGTGCTTGACATGGGGGGTAGCTTTGAGGAGTGAAAAAATAATCTTCTCCTGATCGGAAAAGTCATGAACCGAGAAATATCCTTGTAATAGACTCAACCATCTATCTATGACATCTACATCTATTTGACCCTCAAATATGGGAATTTCAAAGTTTACTTGTACCTTAAAGGGAGTCGCGCTTCCAGAGTAGCTGCTGGATGCAGATGCGCCACCGATGGGCAGTCGTTGAAGGATATGGGCAAAGTTATCCATAATCGTGTTCCTTTGTTTTTTGAGGGCCTCCTCGAGCAATATTTTGATAGGATCTCCTGCTCCCTCATCTTTCTTTTCATCCCCCATAGGCGGCCATCAAGGTTTGCGAGGCTGATCTTGCAAAGGTTCCACCATATCGAGCCCTAACTCCTTATACCTTGACCTCATTGGGGACATGTAAAGAAAAATAGAGAAAGAGCAGACCCCTCTGATACCACTCATCCAGATTTATGCAGGAACGCAACAAAATACACATATATCCATAAAAACAATGATGCAGTGGAAATAACACTTCATTTCATTAATATCAAAGAACTGAAATTTTCTTACAGATAGAATGGAAGTAAACTAGCTAGGACGTTGGTAGCTTATCTTTGAGAAGAGATGTGGTGGCTATAGGCCTCTGAACTGTGTTACAATGAGACTCGAGGGCCTATTTATTATTTAGAAACAATGGAAAACCCTAAACATCTAAAAACCTAACCCTAGGATATGAAGCACCAAAACGATGGGCCTCGTTTGGGTAAATTGGTGTTTCAACTTCCCGAGGATATAACTTTGGCATATGATCTCTGTTTGATGTGCACCATACCTCGTTAGAAATATCTATCTAAGGAATACAACTTTTGATGTGAGAAACATTAGTCCATGGACCCATGTTTCTCTCGGTTTTCCCAAAAAACGTTGTTTAGGGCTTCAAAAGGGCTCCAGAAGTTTAGGACCCGAAAAACTGCTAAAAATAGTAAGTCGTGCCAAAAATAAAAAATTGAAAGAGACATTGGTGGGGCCCCAAGTGGAATAGGCGGGTGGCCACCAATATCCACCTAGATCATTTCTCCCCCCTTAGGAAGCAACGGTCCCCATTGCGTTGAGTTCCTCCATGAGATGAGGAAACTTCTGTTGAACTTGATCCTTGGTGAACCACTTGCCATAGTGCAGGAGTTGGCCGGATTTTACAACCCGATATAGTTGGATCTTCTATTGGCGAGTGTTATTGATTTGCATGTACATTATAAAATTTGTGGTGGCCTGTTCCATACAATTTGGGTTTAACTCTGTTGGTGTGAGTTGTTCTGCAATGTCAGAGGTGTCCCATAGAGGTGGGAAGTAGGGACGAAGGCGGTCCACATTGAATACTGGGTGCAGACCAAGGAATGGTGGAATACTGAGCTCAAAGGAATTGTTCCCTATAGCCTTGGTGATTGTGTATGACCCATATCGGAGCAGACAAATCTTGCGGTGGGGTCCAGTTAGGTGCTCCTTCTGCGAATGTAGCCACATTTTGTCACCCATCTGGAAGTTGTGTGGCACCCGATGTTGATCATGTCGTTGACTTTAATTAGCATTAGATTTGTCTAATATGTCATGAACCTATTGGTGGATGTACTGAATTCACTCGATGAAGTTGCTCGCTTTGTCAGCTTCATATTGGACATCAACCAAATTTGCCTGAGTAGCCGCAAATGACATGGCTACATCAATGGGACATAGTGGTTGGAATCCCAAGCCCACCTGAAAGGGGCTGTGGTCAGTTGAGCTGTGGAGAGCTCGATTATTAATATGTTGTACATAGGTGAGGCTATCATTCCATGTGCGTGGATGCTTTGAATTGTACATATGCATGATGTGTACAATAATCTTGTTGACGACCTCTGTCTGGCCATCAGTTTGGGGATGGAAAGTTGTGGACTTGGTGAGCTTGGTGTCCAACATTGACCAGAGGTTGGACCAAAATGTGATGAGGAACCTGCTGCCGTGATATGATATGATAGACTCCAGGATTCCAAAGTACACCCACACTCATTCAAAGAAGAGTTTAGCAGTGGCTTCTGATGTGATATTCTTCTTGCAGGATGCCATAATTTCCATCTTCGAGAATCTGTCGATGACCATGAAAACACAGTCGTTTCCATGCTTAGTAGAAGGAAGGCCCAACATGCGATCCATGGAGATGGATTCCCAAGGTCGACTAGGGGTAGGTAGCAGAGTATAAAGGCCTTGCTTCTTGATCGTCAGTTTGGCAATGGTGCAAGCAGTGTAGGATCTGATGTACTTATCAACATATTGTCGAAGGTTTGGCCAATAGAAATACTTCTGCAGTACTGCCATTGTTTTCTTGACCCCGAAATGCCCAACGACTCGACTGTAGTGTGCTTCCCGTATCATCTTGGCACGCTCACTTGAAGGAACACAAAGGTGTCCCATGTGACATAACACTGCATCTTGGAGGTGAAATTTTGGAACTTGTGTACCCCCCAAGAGTGCCTTGTATGTGTGACTGAATTCTGGATCGCTCTCGTAGAGAAGCGGCCAATCAGAATTCTCGTGCCCACAAGAGTTGAGAATGGTGGTTAGTGCCATGATCGGTGGTCGGCTAAGGTAGTCTGCAACATTATTGGTGCTACCCTTCTTGTACTTGATGTTCAAATGAAACTGTTGTAGATATGTGGACCACTTCTGATGGCGATCATTCTACAACTTCCCTTGTATTTGTATGAACTACAGGGGTCGGTGGTCTGTGTGGATGATTGTTTCCTTCCCCAAGATGTAATTCTTCCATTGTCGACAAGCCTGTACAATGGAATACTTTTCTTTGTCATAAGTGGGATACTTGCGAACTGTGTCAGACAATGTCTCATTGTGATATGCCACTGGATGCCCCTGTTGAGTAAGAATTGCCCCAATAGCATAGTCAGAGGTATCTGTCTCGATTTAAAATCGCTGTTACAAGTCTGGTAATGTGAGCACTAGGGCAGAACAGAGGCGATGTTTCAATTCTATGAACACCTTCCTTCGAGATCTAGATCAATAATTTTTCGCCCTTCGGTGACTTCGTACCCGCGGTCAAGTGATATGAGAGAATCCCAACACGAACCTCCGATAGAAATTAGCAAGACCCAGAAAGCTGCGAAGCTCTGTTATAGTGGTTGGGGCTGGCCAATCCCGAATGACTTGGATCTTGGCCGGATCCACATGCACCCCCCTTTCATCAATAATGTATCCCAGATATTGAACCTGGGTCATGCCAAAAGTGCACTTCTCCAAATTGGCACACAACTTGTGTTGCTGTAGTGTTTGGAGGACTTGTTGGATGTGGTGGAGGTGCTCTTCCCAAGTCTGGCTAAAGATCAGAATGTCATCTAAGTACACCACTTCAAATGAATTAGTGAATGGCTGCAAGATGTCGTCCATCAACCTCATGAAGGTTGCAGGTGCATTCGTCAACCCGAAAGGCATGACCAACCATTTGAAAAGGCCCTCCTTGGCTTTTAAGGAAATCTTCCATACATTGGAGGGTTCGATTGGTACCTGGTGATACCCAGACTTCAAGTCAATCTTGTTGAATATTTCGCCCCTTTGAGTTGGTCTAGAAGGTCATCAATCCATGGGATCGAGTACCTATTCCGGATAGTGTTCTTGTTCAGTGCCCAATAGTCAATATAGAGTATCCAAGTCCCATCCTTCTTCTGTACCAACACAATCGGGATCCCACAGTGCGATGACCTTGGCTGGATGTGACCTTTCTACAATAGCTCCTAAATATGCATCTTGATTTCATCGTTCTCTAGAACAGATCACCGATAGATTGGTCCATTGGGTAGCGACACACCTGGGGTCAGATCGATGGGGTGCTTGACCTAACAGTGTAGAGGAAACCCTGTGGGTGAGGTGAATATGTCCTCGTACTTCTCCACAACCTTGTCCATTTGTTGTTGTTGTGCAGAGGAGCTCTATCTAGAGGTCGTGGCCACAGTCTTCTTCTTTCCCTGTGGGAAGATCATCAGGAAAACAATTTTCCTGGTTTGGGAAATGAGCTTACTACATTGTTTTGCAGTAACCAAAGAGATAACGATAGGCGGTGGTACCTCTGGTATCCTGTAAAGCTTATTTCCCAAAGTAGAAATAATAACACGAGGCCGGGACTCATACACAGCATGTTGCTTCCACAAGTATGGTTGGCCTAATAATACATCAGAAACATCAAAAGGAGCAATGTCACATAATACCTCATCCGTGAAGGGCTTGATGCTATAGGGAAGGCGACACTGTTGGCTGACGCAGATATCCCGTCCTTGGTGAAGCCACCCGATGGTGTATGGTTGTGGGTGTGCTGTGGTCGGCAAGCCCAACTGCTTCACAACGTCTGCTGGAATGAGGTTCTTTTGGCTCCCATTGTTGACAATGAACTATAGTGGGGAACCCTTTACCCACATCTAGGAGTGGAAGAGACGCTCGTCCTCCTCCGGATCTTCCGGTTCCTCCTTCTGGATCTTTGCAGTGGAAACAGTGGAGTTGGGCTCCGCATCAATAATCTGTTTCCCTTTGTCATTCCCCTTGTCAGGTTTTGATTGACAGGTTGTCTTGGGCAACCATGCTTTGGCTTTGTCCTTTGTTCTGCGGTTTGGGGACACCTTTCCCTTGCTTTTGATTCGTAGATCCAAAATATCATTTCTTCTATTTGAATTTCTGCTCAATCTTGGCAGCATACCGGTATGTCGTACCAAGCGAGGAGATGTCGAGGAACTCCATTTCCTCCTGGATGTATTTGTGTAGATAACTATGGTACTTTAGCACCAAAAGTTTCTCTGAATATTTGATACCCAACTTTGTGCGCAGGGTATGGAACAAATTCATGAACTCATGCACATCTTGATCCCTTTGTTGCCATAGCATGGTCCATTGTATGTACTTGTCCCCATAGCTCCCCACGGGATAATATTGTTCCTTGATGGTGTCCCAGAAAGAATTCCAAGTGGGTACGACTGAGGATAGAGAGGGTTTTGTCTCATCCTTTTTCTCACAGTAGGTTTCCCACTAGTCCTTGACATGGGGGGTAGCTTCGAGGAGTGCAAAAATAATCTTCTCTCGGTTGGAAAAGTCATGAACTGAGAAATATCCTTCTAATAGATTCAACCATCTATCTACGAAATCTACATCTATTTGACCCTCAAATATGGGAATGCCAAATTTTACTTGTACCTTAAAGCGAGTTGTGCCTCAAGAGTGGTTGCTAGATGCAGATGCGCCACCGATGGGCAGTCGTGAAGGATCTGGGCAAAGTTATCCATCATCGTGTTCATTTGTTTTTCGAGGGCCTCCTTGAGAAATATTTTGATATGATCTCCTGTTCCCACATCTTTCTTTTCCTCCCTCATGGGCGGTCGTTGGGGTTTGTGAGGCTGATCTTGCAAAGGTTCCACCAAATCGAGCCCTAACTCCTTATACCCTGACCTCGTTGGGGACATGCAAATAAAAACAGAGAAAGAGCAAACCACTCCGATAAAATTGATCCGGATTTGTGCAGAAATGCAACAGAATACACATATAACCATAAACACAAAGATGCAGTGGAAATAACACTTCACTTCATTAATATCAAAGAACTGAAATATGCTTATAGACAGAATGGAAATAAAATAGCTAGGGTGCTGGTAGCTTATCTCTAAGAAGAGATGTGGCAGCTACAGGCCTCTAAACTATGTTACAATGAGGCTCAAGGGCCTATTTATTATTTAGAAACAATGGAAAACCCCAAACATCCAAAGCCCTAACCCTAGGAGATGAAGCGCCAAAACTATTGGCCCTGTTTGGGTAAATTGGTGTTTCAACTTCCCCAGGATGTAACTTTGGCACACGATCTTCGTTTGACGTGCACCATACCTTGTTAGAAAGATATATCCGAGGAATACAACATTTGATATGAGATACATCAATTCATTGACCCATGTTGCTCCTGGTTTTCCCAAAAAACATCGTTTAGGGCCTCAAAACGGCTCCGTAAGTTCAGGACCCAAAAAACTACTAAAAATAGTAAGTCGTGCCGAAACTGAAAAACTGAAAGAGATAATGGTGGGGCCCCAAGTTGAATAATCAGGTGGCCACCAATATCCACCTTGATCATTCCTCCCCCCTTAGGAAGCAATGGTCCCCATTGCGTTGAGTTCCTCCATAAGATGAGGAAAATTTTGTTGAACTTGATCCCTCGTGAAACACTTGCCTTGGTGCAAGAGTTGGCCAGCTTTGACAACCCAATACAGTTGGATCTTATGTTGGCGAGTGTTCTTGATTTTCATGTCCATGATACAATCTATGGTGGCCTATTCCATACAGTCTAGGTTTAACTCTGTTGGTGTGAGTTGTTTTGCAATGTCATAGGTGTCCAATAGAGGTGGGAAGTAGGGACGAAGGCGGTCCACATTGAATACTAGGTGCAGACCAAGGAATTGTGGAAAATGGAGCTCGAAGGCATTGTTCCCTATAGCCCTGGTGATGGTGTATGACCCATATCAGAGCAAACGGAGCTTGCGGTGGGGTCCAGTGAGGCGCCCCTTCTGCAAATGTAGCCACACGTTGTTGCCCACCTTCAAGTTGTGTGGCACCCGATGTTGATCATGTCGTTGCTTGTACTTAGCATTGGCTCTGTCAAATATGTCATGAACCTATTGGCGGATTTGTTGTGTTATCACTCCGAAATTTCCCTAGGGTTGTTATGTTGTGTTTAAAAAATAACAGAGGTAACTATCAACCACTTTTGGAGATTAGGATCTAGCCTTCCTAATGCTCAGAGAGGGCTCTCTCTTAATAATTTAAATTTTTTGTTTTAATTGATTTAGGCTAGTTATGTAAGATTGATTTGTTTTGATTTTAATTTGTTGGTGGAATTACTGATTCATATGGATTGTTGTATTTTCTACTTTTCCATTGGGCTATGGAGTCAATATATCAAGAAAACAAGACATAATCAAGTGACAAAGGAAGTGTTACAATGTAGGGTAGCTGAGCAAAATCAGATCTTAAAGGCTGAATGGTGAAGTGATTTTCAATTAGGATCAAGGAATAGTTAAGGATTCCTTAAATCAGATGATGAAGGAAGGTGAAAGAGGTCAATCGGGATTAGAGAG
This sequence comes from Pinus albicaulis, assembly GCA_034641835.2. Classification (NCBI taxonomy): domain Eukaryota; kingdom Viridiplantae; phylum Streptophyta; class Pinopsida; order Pinales; family Pinaceae; genus Pinus; species Pinus albicaulis. Next base: position 1,353,651,351 of record CM076579.1, read on the forward strand.
AAATTAAGGATTCTCAAAGCCAGATATCAGGAGAAAACATTAAAATGAATAATAGTTCAAAACAGAGTGTACTTAAACAAATTCTGCAATAATATTCCTGTTGTAACATTTAAATTTAGAAAACATGAAAGTTTATGGAATACTTAAGGAAATAACATGAACAATTGAAATATACTTTACTGAAGTAACTCAACACATGAATCTTGTAATGAAATTCCTTTATTACTTGTCCTATCTGTCAACTTGAAAATGGTACAATAAACCCTCAAGAAATAGATGAATTCAAGTATAGAAATGTTCAGGAATCCACACTCAATACTTTGAATTGATGAAGTATTTATAAAAAACTTAATACAAAATAGCTTATAAACTGATTTAGGATTTATTCAAGGAAAATAAAATATCTTCATGCAAGAAGAGAGAGACACCTATTAAACTAACTACAATTTGCCCTTGTTTTATTTGATTTGTTATTTGCCTCTTTGATATTTGTTGTCTTTCACACTGGCTAGCTTTCACACTAGCTTGTCTTTCATGCTACTTTTCATCTGAATTTTCTTTTATCTCTGCCTTTATCTATCTTCTCTGTTTACTCTTTAACTCTGTGAATTTTCTTTCACCATAATGCTCTGTTACCTATTTTTACTTTTACCTATCACAGTAAATCACACAATTTTTCCCAGGCTTCTTCATCTGGAAGTTTGATTTTTACCATCCTCCTGTAAATATCATCTGCTTCAGTGTAGTTAGTAAATGTAGGCTTGTTTACAAAAAGATGATTTACCTCATGCTGGAGGTAAAAAATATTTTCAAAGATTTGAAAGAGTACTTTGCCTGTATGAATTCCTTTCAATGAGGAATTGTTGGAATTTTCTTTAGCCACTTCTCTGATCTTTTTTATCATAATCTTCATGCCTCATTAGTCTGTCATTGATTACTAATGGATTAGGCAGAGTTTTTTGTCTCAAAACATCAAACTTTTTCATGAATCTGTTCATTGCAAGTTCCATAGTTTGACACTTATCCTCAAGCCGTGCCATCAAATTTCTCTTGGAAATCACTTTTTTCACCTCTAATATTGTTTCTATTCTATCACTTATTCCAATTTCTTCTAATTCATGCTTGTTTTTCGAATTGAAACTCTTTATAATCTTAGTGGCTTCCTCTGGTTTCTTTCCAAGTTCCGGTTTGACTTTCTAAATAGCTTCACTTGCTTCCTTTATCAAACCTTTCTGTTCAAATATAACTTGGATAGAAGGCCAAATATCATTAACAGAGTTAATGATATTGGCCCATAGTTTTTGCTTTTCTTGGGCCAAAGGCTCTGCCAATGTCAATTCTTTTTCTAACTTTTGTATTCTCTCATTCAATCTGTTGGATTTTTGTGTTTTAGCTTTATGCATTATTTGAACCAATTTATTTTCATCTTCTAGATTTTTCACTTGTTCTTTAAGTCTATTAATCTCAGTAGTTTGGATTGACATATCATGCATGGATTTAATCAATTACATGCCTCATCATTGGGATGGGCTGATGCTGTTGCTGGAACTTCTGTTGTCACTGGAACTGCTGTAGTAGTTGGTATTGTTGTAGGTAATGGAGCTGATGAAGAAGCTATAGGAATGGCAGTGACAGGAACTACTTCCATGCTGGCCTTCTTTTCCTACACTAATTTGTCCATTTCATTTTCCATCTCTTTCAGTTGAGCTATCAACTGAATTATGAGATTAATCATTTCATCCTTCTGATTTTCATTCTCCAAAACTTCTTTAGTTTGTGGAAGTTATGTTGTAGGTAATTTCAGTTGTTTCTTCAATGTAGCTATGTCTGCATTATTCTTCTTGATAAGCTATTTTTCTGCTTTGATATCCTTTGGATTATATCCAACCTCCATGACCAATTCTTCAAGTGATTTTATCCTATTATCCTTTGCTTGTGAAGAGGCTTTCTCTAGTTTTAACTGTGCCCTGATATTTTCTAGAGAATTCTGTAGTTTTTGGACATGTAAAGCCTTGTTATTCATAGTGGAATAGATCATTTCCCCTGCTTGTTTATGAAACTTAATATGATCTATGGGATGTGCATATTTAGCAAGAACTTCAAAGGCTATTTTCTTGTAGTCTGTTGATGATTTTGGAGCCTGCACTGTTGGCTGCAAGAATGTCATTTGCATATTTCTAGTCTTGTAAACGAAAGCTGAAAGTAATATGTTTTGGTCACTAGGAGTTTGTTTCCAATAGTGGGCATAAGTTACAAATTTCAATGCTTCATTCTTCAATTTGATTTCTTTGTATTTCTCCATTATATCTTTCTCTTTATCCACTGGTTTGCTTGATGATGAAACCTTTGCACTATGCTGTTTCTGAATGATTTGTGCACTGGAGGTTGATGGTGGGTGTGTTTCTTCTGAAACTGTTGGAGGTGCATTATCTCTGACCACTATATCTGAATCAATAATTTTAACTGTGTCAATTATCTCTTGTTGTTCAATCACTGGATTCAGTTTTGCCTTTTTCCTGTACATTAGCTTGAATTTGGTATCAGAAGTAGTCTTTGCAGAATAAGAGCCTTCTTCTCTTGTCCTCTTTGAATTCTTGTCTTGTGGGGCTGGAGTAAGCAGGATGGAACTAGTATCAACTTGCTTCTCCACCTCTTGTAAAGTATTTTCCAACCACTCTCACTGGTTGGAATACTTTTCAATATCAGGTTTTGACTCATGAATAAAAGGGGTCAATTTGAATTTGACTCTTAACTTACTTATGACTCCCAAGGGATCATATTGCCATTTGAAACTATTACTGAACTTGAAATCTTGTAAATACTTGTCTGCTTGTTGACCAACATTCCTATTATTGCAAATAAAAGGACCTAACTGATCCTTGATTTTAAATTGAGTTTTCTTCTTTGCTGAAAGGAAATTGACTTCATCTAAATTCAGAATTTTTTTGATGTATTCCAATGCAAATAACCTCATTAGGAGGCATTTTGGAAGCTTGTATGGAGTAAGCTGGCTTCCATACACTCTAATTTCTATATGATTCTGTTATAAATACTAGTATCCTATTTTAATTTGATTTGACAACTGCAATACTTTCTTTATCTCTTCACTGACTTTAGGCTAAATGCTACTGCTTAACAGATTAACAATTGGATGAACAAATGAATCAATGAAGTATTTATAGCTGAATTCTGTGGAATCTTTTCTGATCAAGGATGTCGAAAAGACTACAGATTGGGGGTTATCCTCTCTGTCCATTTTTTGGAGGCTAACTGCAAACCTTTCTGATTAGAAATATAAGAATAAATGTAACAAAACTAAGGAGTATTTAAATACTCTTTCCTATGGTAATTTGACTAGTTTTTCATGGATTGCATATGATAGATATTGGGAAAAGTTTAATGTTGAAGCTGGAGGCTGACATGGGTTGAATATGGATAGAAAACCTAGGATAGACGCATCTACATATTCATCAGTAAAATACCCTAAAATGCATGACAACATTGTAAAAATATGTCTAGTTCTCTTTTAAAATATGGAGGATTAATTTTTGGGGTTTCTACTGATGGAGGAAGGAAAGTTTGGAATATTTGGAATCTTTTGGGAAAGCCCAGCTTTAGATATAGTTCAGTGAGGATTTCAATAGATAATGGGACTTCATCAGGCTTGGGTTGGATCTGTAACATCTGATTTATATATTGTGCAGCGATTGCGAATAAAATATCTTGGTTTGGGATTACTAGAGCTCTTTCATTAGGCAAATAATTGATCTGGCAGAGTATAATGAGATTTAGAAACTGAAAGGTTTGTGGGAAGATGTATTTGGGTAGGTTTGAGTCCTAGAGGTGGATATCATCAGCCTGATCACTGAATTTGTCATGGCTCCAACAATGGAGCTCTAAAAGGTTGAAATCAATGACTGTATCACTGATTTTGAAGTCTTTATCAACAAGAGGGGTGTGGTCAACATCTACCACAGGTGGTTGTAGAGGGTTAACAGATAAAATTCTATTGGAGGCCATTGATTTATTTAATTTATCAATTTATTATTTTTTGTGCTTAAGTAATGGCGTCGGGCACTTTAGGATTACCTAGAAATTTGAATTTTTGGTCTTTTGAAGGGGTTCTGGTAGCAATAGGCTTCAATTCCGGTCTGCAAAAGTTATTTTGGCTTCAAACTGGGTTGGTAGAGGTTTGTTGGACTCTTTTTTGCAATTAAAACAACTTTTGCAAATAAACAACAATAAGGGAGTAACTATAAAGGCCTGGGACTTATTAATTTTTAACTCTGTTTAATTGCATTGGCGCAGGGGTTTAATTCAAACAAAGGTGGTATCATCACAGGGTGTGGAGGTAGCGGGTTGGTGGTTTATCGCATCACAAAAATCTGAATGGTGGTTTTAGGATGGAGGATGCGATATGTTGTGGGAATGCCACGTGGCAAAGGGGCGGGGTGTGAAACCACCCATTTCGCACCCCCCCCCCCTCCACGACTTTAAACATTGGACTGTCGGGGGTGCGAAAGCACTTATTGGGCGTTACATTTGATAAATAGCAATCAGACGGATGGAAGAGTTAGGGGGATTTGATAGGTGGGACTGGGGATGATTTATGTGATAGGGTATAATATATATGTGAAGGTTTAATAATAGATGTGGGTCGGGTAATATGAATGGGTTAAGAAGGGATCGAGGATTAATATAGCGGGGTAAGGATATATAATCAGCGGGGTTTAAAACAAAGTGGGACCCGAGGATATATATATATATATATATATATATATATATATATATATATGCGTGATGTTAATGTAATATACACTCTGGGAAATATATTTAACGAGGGTTATGTGAAATATATTATGAATGGGATAAAAATAAACTAAGGGGGGTATTGTATTGAGCGGGAAATTCAAATTAGAAAGGGAAGTGGGGCCCGACATTACTTTAACCATTTAAAACTATGCAAAGTGGATTTTTGTATGTTTTTAATGAATATTGTGGAATTAGTAAAGGGGAATTGAATTTTAAAAGGGAAATGGGTTTTCAGCTAGGGAAAGGGGATTAGGAAGGGGAAAGGGTTAGAGTAAGGGGAAAGGGATATTTTACAAGGGGAAATGACTTCCAAAAGTGGAAATGGGGATTTTAACAAGGGGAAGGGGATTTAGGAGGATATTAGTGATATGAGATGAACCAATTGACGCTTTTCATTACTTGTGAAAGTAATCTACCTACCCTTTATTTACCCTAACATTTTTTACTTCATTTATTGGGTGCATTTGAGCTTGTTGACCCTTTTATTTTTTTTGATAAGCAAACTAACCTATTTCTAACCTTATAAATTCCAATGGCTCAAATTAAACAGATGAGCTCATTTTTATTCTCTACCTAGCTACTGATCTGCCAAGATTAAATTTTTTGTTCAGATCTTTATTCACTAACTATCATTACATGAAATTTAAAAGCATGAATGAATCAAGATTAAATTGTTTGAACATCATGAATTGTTGCATTTTTGGACAAGCTGCACACAATTTTATTTGCATAAAGTAAACTAAGATAAGCGTATTTGCATTTGAATGTGCAACACTTTTAGGATATATTTTTGTTTCTTTTTTGTTGGGTTCATACTTTATATCCTTTTTTTATCTTCTTTTCTTTTAGTCCTTTGATTTTTATTTTAGGACATACCCTCTTTTCATTTTTTAATATGGGAAAACATTTGCAGAAAGCAAAGTATGTACAATATTACAAGACTTAACATAGTCAATTCAAAATTATGATCCCTATTATTATAGGACCCTAACATGATGAATGTGCTCGATGAAGTTGTTCGCTTTGCTAGCTTCAGACTGGACATGAGCCGAATCAGCTTGAGTAGCTGCAAATGGTATGGCTACGTCAATGGGGCATAGTGGTTGGAATCCCAAGCCCACCTAAATGGGGTTGTGGCCGGTTGATCTGTGGAGAGCCCGGTTATAACTCTATTGTACATAGGGGAGGCTCTCATCCCATGTGTGTGGATGCTTTGAATTTTACATGCACAAAATTTGTACAATCATCTTGTTGACGATCTCTGTCTGGCCATAAGTTTGGGGATGGAAAGCTATGGACTTGGTGAGCTTGGTGTCGAACATTGACCAGAGGCTGGACCAAAATGTGCTGAGGAACCTGTTATCGAGATCTGATATGATAGTCCGTGGGATCCTAAAGTGCACCCACACTCATTTAAAGAAGAGTTTAGAGTGGCTTCTGCTATGATATTCATCTTGCAGGCTGCATAATTTCCATCTTCGAGAATCTGTCGACGACCATGAAATCACAATCGTTTCCATGATTAGTAGAAGGAAGGCCCGACATGTAATCCATGGAGATGGATTCCCAAGGTTGACTAGGGGTAGGTAGCGGAGTATAGAGGCCTTGTTTCTAGATGGTCGGTTTGGCAATGGCGCAAGAAGTGCAGGATTTGATGTACTTCCTGACATCTTGTCGAAGGTTAGACCAATAGAAATACTTCTGCAATACTGCCACTATTTTCTCAACCTCGAAAAGCCCAGTGACTCGAATGTAGTGTGCTTCCCATATTATCTTGGCACGCTCACTTGAAGGAACACAAAGATGTCCCAGGTGACATAAAAATGCATCTTAGAGGTGAAAATTTGGAACTTGCATACCCTCTAAGAGTGCCTTTTATGTGTGGCCGAATTCTGGATCGCTCTCGTAGAGAAGCGGCCAATCAGAAGTATCGTGGCCACAAGAGTTGAGAATGGTGGTTAGCACCACGATCAGTGGTCGATTGAGGTGGTCTGCAAAATTATTGGTGCTACCCTTCTTGTACTTGATGTTCAAATGAAACTATTGTAGATATGTGGACCACTTCTGATGGCGATCATTCTGAAACTTCCCTTGTGTCTACATGAACTGCAGAGGTTGGTGGTCTATGTGGATGAGTGTTTCCTTCCCCAGAATGTAATGCTTCCATTGTCGACAAGCCTGCACAATGGAATACATTTCTTTGTCATAATAGGGATACTTGTGAACTGTGTCGAATAATGTATCACTGTGATATGCCACTGGATGCCCCTATTTAGCAAGACCTGCCCCAATAGCATAGTTAGAGGCATCTGTCTCAATTTCAAATGGTTGTTGCAAGCCTGGTAATGTCAGCACTGGGGCAGAATAGAGGCAATGTTTCAATTATATGAATGCCTTCTGTTGAGATTCTGACCAAAATAAATTTTCTTTCTCTCCTCCTTTGGTGACTTGACTCAAGGGCCAAGTGATATGAGAGAATCCCAACACGAACCTGCGGTAGAAATTATCACGACCCTGAAAGCTGCGAAGCTCTGTTAGAGTGGATGAGGCTAGCTAATCCCAAATGACTTGGATCTTGGTTGGATCCACATGCACACCCCTTTCATCAATAATGTATCCCATATATTGAACTTGGGTCATGCCAAAAGTTCACTTCTCCAAATTGGCACACAACTTGTGTTTCTGCAGTGTTTGGAGGACTTGTCGGATGTGGTGGAGGTGCTCTGCCCAAGTCTGGCTGAAGATCAGAATGTCATCCAAGTACACCACTACAAATGAGTTGGTGAATGGGGGCAAGATGTCTTCCATCAACTCATGAAGGTTACGGGAACATTCGTCAACCCGAAATGCATGACTTGACATTCAAAAAGGCCCTCCTTGGCTTTGAAGGCAGTCTTCCATATATCGGAGGGTTCGATTGGTGCCCGGTGAAACCCAAACTTCATGTCAATCTTGCTGAAATATTTTCCCTCTTTGAGTTGGTCCAAAACATCATCAGTTCGTGGGATTGGGTACCTATTCCAGACAGTGATCTTGTTCAGTGCCTGATAGTCAATACAGAGCCTCCAAGTCCCATCCTTCTTCTGTACCAACATGATCGGGATCCCACAGGGCAATGAACTTGGCTGGATGTGACCTCTCTGCAGCAGCTCCTTAATATGCCTCTTGATTTCATCGTTCTCTAGAACAGAGTGCCGATAGATTGGTCCATTGGGTAGTGATACACCTAAGGTCAAATCAATGGGGTGCTTGACCTGACAGCACAGAGGAACCCCTTTGGGTGAGGTGAAGATGTCCACGTACTCCTCCACAACCTTGTCCATTTGTTATTGTCATGCAGAGGAGCCCTGTCTAGAGGTCTTGGCTAGAGTCTTCTTCTTGCCTTGGGGGTAGATCATCAGGAAAAAAATTCCTTGGTTTTGGAAATGAGCTTATTGCATTGTTTTTCAGTAACCAAAGAGATAGTGGCAGGCAGTGGTACCTCTGGTATCCTGTACAACTTATTTCCCAAAGTAACAATAATAGCGCAAGGCCGGGACTCATACACAACATGTCACTTCCACAAGTATGGTTGGCCTAATAATACATCAGAAACATCGAGAGGAGTAATGTCACATAATACCTCATCCGTGAACGCCTTGATGTTATAGGGAAGGTGACACTGCTGGCTGACGCGAATATCTCGTCCTTTGTGAAGCCACTCGATGACGTATGGTTGTGGGTGTGTTGTGGTGGGCAAGCCCAACCGCTTCACGACGTTTGTTTAAATGAGGTTCTTTTGGCTCCCATTGTCGAAAATGAACTGTAGCAAGGAACCCTTTACCCACATATGGGAGTGGAAGAGACGCTCCTCCTCCTCTGGATCTTCCGGTTCCTCCTTCTGGATCTTCATAGTGGAGACAATGGCGTTGGGCTCCGCATCAATAATCTGTTTCCCTTTTTTATTCCCCTTGTCAAGTTCTAATTCAGAGTCAGAGCATGCATCTGACTCAGATGCCCTCATCTCGGCCACCAGTGACTGCTTGGCCCGACACTCACTTGTGTTGTGAGTGGAGCTCTTATGGAACTCACACCACTTTCTGGTGTCCTTCTTTGGCTTCGCGGTGTTTTTCTTTGCTTTTGGCTTTGACAGGTTGTCTTGGCCCGCTATGTCTTGGCTTTTTCCTTTGTTCTGTGGTTTGGGGGCACCTTTCCCTTGATTTTGATTCACATATCCAAAGTCTCGTTTCTTCTGTTTGAATTTCTGCTCAATCTTCGCAGCATACCAGTATGCCATACCAAGCGAGGAGATGTTGAGGAACTCCATTTCCTCCTAAATGTATCTCTGTAGAAAACTGTGATACTTTAGCACCAAATTTTTCTTCGAATATTTTATGCCCAACTTTTTGCACAGGGTATGGAAAAGATTCGTCAGCTCATGCACATCTTGATCCCTTTGTTGTCGCAGCGTGGTCCATTGTATGTACTTGTCCTCATAACTCCCCATAGGATAGTATTGTTCCTTGATGGTGTCTCAGAATGAATTCCAAGTGGGTATGACTGAGAATAGAGAGGTTTTTGTCTTGTCCTTTTTCTCATAGTAGGTTTCCCACTAGTCCTTGATGGGGGGTAGCTTTGAGGAGTGCAAAAATAATCTTCTCCCAGTCGGGAAAGTCATGAACCGAGAAATATCCTTCTAATAGATTCAAACATATATCTATGACATATGAATCTATTTGACCTTCAAATATGGGAATGTCAAAGTTTACTTGTACCTTAAAGGGAGTCGTGCCTCCAGAGTGGCTACTGGATGCAGATGCGCTACTGGTGGGCAGTCATTGAAGGATCTGGGGAAATTTATCCATCATCGTGTTCCTTCGTTTTTTGAGGGCCTCCTCGAGAAATATTTTGATAGGATCTCCTGCTTCCTCATCTTTATTTTCCTCCCCCATGTGTGGCCGTCAGGGTTTGCGAGGCTGATATTGCAAAGGTTCCACCAGATCGAGCCCTAACTCCTTATACCTCGACCTCGTTGGGGACATGTAAAGAAAAATAGAGAAAGAGTAGACCGCTCTGATACCACTGATCCAGATTTATGCAGGAACACAACAGAATACACATATAACCATAAAAACAAAGATGCAGTAGAAATAACACTTCATTTCATTAATATCAAAGAACTGAAATTTTCTTACAGACATAATGGAAATAAACTAGTTAGGGCGCTAGTAGCTTATCTCTGAGAAGAGATGTGGCGGCTTGGTCTCTAAACTATGTTACAATGAGGCTTGAGGGATTATTTATTATTTAGAAACAATGGAAAACCCTAAACATCTAAAACCCTAACCCTAGGAGATGAAGCGCCAAAACTATGGGCCCTGTTTGGGTAAATTGGTGTTTCAACTTTCCGAGGACGTAACTTCGGCATACGATCTCCATTTGACACGCACCATGCCTCGTTAGAAATATCTATCCGAGGAATACAAATTTTTATGTGAGAAAAATAAGTCCAATGACCTATGTTGCTCCCGTTTTTTCCAAAAAACGTCGTTTAGGGCCTCAAAACGACTCTGGAAGTTTAGGACTAGAAAAACTGCTAAAAATAGTAAGTCTTGCCGAAACTGAAAAACTGAAAGAGAAAATGGTGGTGCCCTAAGTGGAATAGGTGGGTGGCCACCAATATCCACCTAGATCATTCCTCCCTCCTTTGGAATCAATGATCCCCATTGCGTTGAGTTCCTCCATGAGATGAGGAAACTTCTGTTAACTTGATCCCTGGTGAACCACTTACATTGGTTCAGGAGTTGGCCAGCTTTGACAACCCGATATAGTTGGATCTTCTGTTGGAGAGTGTTCTTGATTTGCATGTCCATGATACAATCTGTGGTGGCCTGTTCCATACAGTCTAGGTTTATCTTTGTTGGTGTGAGCTTTTCTGCAATGTCAGAGGTATCCAATAGAGGTGGGAAGTAGGGACGAAGGCGGTCCACATTGAATACTGGGTGCAGACCAAGGAATGGTGGAATACTGAGCTCAAATGCATTGTTCCCTACAGCTTGGGTGATGGTGTACAACCCATATTGGAGCAGACGAAGCTTTCGGCGAGGTCCAGTGAGGTGCTCCTTCTGTAAATGTAGCCACACTTTGTCGCCCACATGGAATTTGTGTGGCACCCGATGTTGATCATGTCGTTGCTTGTACTTAGCATTGTCTCTGTCCAATATGTCATGAACCTGTTGGCAGATGTGCTAAATGTGCTTGATGAAGTTTTTCACTTTGCCAGCTTCAGATTGGACATGAGCCAAATCAGCCTGAGTAGCCACAAATGGCATGGCTACGTCAATGGGACATAGTGGCTGGAATCCTAAGCCCACCTGAAAGGGGCTGTGGCTAGTTGAGCTATGGAGAGCTCGATTATAACTATGTTTTACATAGGGGATGCTCTCATCCCATCTGTGTGGATGCTTTGAATTGTACATGCGCATAATGTGTACAATCATCCTGTTGATGACCTCTGTCTGGCCATCAGTTTGGGGATGGAAAGTTGTGGACTTGGTGAGCGTGGTGTCCAGCATTGACTAGAGGGTGGACCAAAGTGTGCTGAGGAACCTATTGTCACGATATGATATGATAGACTGTGGGCTCCCAAAGTGAAACCACACTCGTTCAAAGAAGAGTTTAGCAGTGGCTTCTACTGTGATATTAATCTTTGTTGGCTGCCATAATTGCCATCTTCGAGAATTTGTCGACGACCATGAAAAAACAATCGTTTCCATGCTTAGTAGAAGTAAGGCCCGACATGTAATCCATGGAGATGGATTCCCAAGGTCAACTAGGGGTAGGTAGTGGAGTATAGAGGCCTTGCTTCTTGATGGTCAGTTTGGAAATGACGCAAGCAGTGCAGGATCTGATGTACTTCCCGACATCTTGTCAAAGGTTTGGCCAATAGAAATAATTCTGTAGTACTACCACTATTTTCTCAACCTTGAAATGCCCAATGAATCGACTGTAGTGTGCTTCCCATATCATCTTGGCACGCTCGCTTGAAGGAACACAAAGGTGTCCCAGGTGACATAACAATGCATCTTGGAGGTGAAAATTTAGAACTTGCATACCCCCTAAGAGTGCCTAGTATGTGTGGCCGAATTCTGGATCGCTCTCGTAGAGAAGTGGCCAATCAGAAGTCTCATGCCCATAAGAGTTGAGAACAGTGTTTAGCGCCATGATCGGTGGTTGGATGAGGTAGTATACAACATTATTGGTGCTACCCTTTTTGTTCTTGATGTTCAAATGAAACTGTAGCAAATATGTGGACCACTTCTGATGGCGATCATTCTGTAACTTCCCTTGTGTATGTATGAACTGCAGGGGTTGGTGGTATGTGTGGATAATTGTTTCCTTCCCCAAAATTTAATGCTTCCATTGTCGACAAGCGTGCACAATGAAATACATTTCTTTGTCATAAGTAGGATACTTGAAAACTATGTCAGATAATGTCTCACTATGATATGCCGCTGGATGCCCTTGTTGAGTAAGAACTGCCCCATTAGCATAGTCAGAGGCATCTGTCTCGATTTCAAATGGTTGTTGCAAGTCTGGTAATGTGAGCATTGGGGCAGAACAGAGGCTATGTTTCAATTCTATGAATGCCTTTTGTTGAGATTCTGACCAAAATAAATTTTCTTTCGCTCCTCCTTGGTGACTTGACTCAAGGGCCAAGTGATATGAGAGAATCCCAACACGAACCTGCGGTAGAAATGATCAAGACCCAGGAAGCTGCGAAGCTCTGTTAGAGTGGTTGGGGCTAGCCAATCCCAAATGAATTGGATCATGGTTGGATCCACATGCACCCCCCTTTCATCAATAATGTATCCAAGATATTGAACCTGGGTCATGCCAAAAGTGCACTTCTCCAAATTGGCACACAACTAGTGTTGTCGCAGTGTTTGGAGGACTTGTCAGATGTGGTGGAGGTGCTCTTCCCAAGTCTGGCTGAAGATCAGAATGTAATCCAAGTACACCACTATAAATGAGTTGGTGAATGGCCGCAAGATGTCGTCCATCAACCTCATGAAGGTTGCAAGCACATTCGTTAACCAGAAAGGCATGAATTGCCATTCGAAAAGGCCCTCCTTAGCTTTGAAGGTAGTCTTCCATACATCAGAGGGTTCGATTGGTACCTGGTGATGCCCAGACTTCAAGTTGATCTTGCTGAAATATTTCGCCCCTTTGAGTTGGTCCAGAAGGTCATCAATCCGTGGGATCGGGTACCTATTCCAGACAGCGATCTTTTTCAATGCCCGATAGTCAATACAGAGTCTCCAAGTCCCATCCTTCTTCTGTGCCAACATGATCAGGCTCCCACAAGGCAATGAACTTGGCCGAATGTGACCTTTCTATAGCAGCTCCTGAATATGCCTATTCATTTCATTGTTCTCTAGAACAAAGCACAGATAAATCGATTCATTGGGTAGCGGTGCACTTGGGGTCAGATCACTGGGGTGCTTTACCTGATAGTGCAGAGGAACTCCTGTGGGTGAGGTGAAGATGTCCCCGTACTCCTCCACAACATTTTCTATTTGTTGTTGTCATGTAAAGGAGCCCTGTCTGGAGGTCGTGGCTAGAGTCTTCTTCTTGCCCCGGGGGCAGATCATCATGAAAACACATTTCCTGGTTTGGGAAATGAGCTTACTGCATTTTTTTGCAGTAACCAAAGAGATAGCGGTAGGCAGTGGTACCGCTGGTATACTGTACAACTTATTTCCCAAAGTAAAAATAACAACGCAAGGTTGGGACTCATACACAACATGTCACTTCCACAAGTATGGTTGGCCTAATAATACATCAGAAACATCAAGAGGAGTAATGTCACATAATACCTCATCTGTGAAGGGCTTGATGCTATAGGGAAGGCGGAACTGTTGGCTAACGCGGAGATCCTGTCCTTGGTGAAGCCACCCGATGCAATATGGTTGTGGGTGTGCTATGGTAGGCGAGCCCAACCGCTTCACAGCGTCTGTTGAAATGAGGTTCTTTTGGCTCCCATTGTTGACAATGAACTATAGTGGGGAACCCTTTACCCACATCTGGGAGTGGAAGAGATGCTCCTCCTCCTCTGGATCTTCCAGTTCCTCCTTCTAGATCTTCGCAGTGGCAACAATGGTGTTGGGCTCCACATCAATAATATGTTTCCCTTTGTCATTTCCCTTGTCAGGTTATGATTCAGAGTCAGAGCATGCATCTGACTCAGAAGCCCTCATCTTGGCCACCAACATATACTTGGCCCGACGCTTACTTGTGTTGTGAGTGGAGCTCTTATGGAACTCACACCACTTTCCCCTGTCCTTATTTGGCTTTGCGGTTTTGTTCTTTGCTTGTGGCTTTGACAAGTTGTCTTGGATTGCCATGCCTTGGATTTGTCCTTTGTTCTGCAGTTTGGGGGCACCTTTCCCTTGCTTTTGATTCATAGATCCAAAGTCTCATTTCTTTTGTTTGAATTTCTGCTCAATCTTGGCAGCATACCGGTATGCCGTACCAAGCGAGGAGATGTCAAGGAACTCCATTTCCTCCTGAATGTATCTGTGTAGACAACTATGGTACTTTAGCACCAAATGTTTCTCCGAATCTTTGATACTCAACTTTGTGCATAGGGTATGGAATAGATTCGTCAGCTCATGCACATCTTAATCCCTTTGTTGCCGCAGCGTGGTCCATTGTATGTACTTGTGCTCATAGCTCCCCATGGGATAGTATTATTCCTTGATGGCATCTTGGAAAGAATTCCAAGTGGGTACGACTGAGAACAGAGAGGGTTCTATCTCGTCCTTTTTCTCACAGTAGGTTTCCCACTAGTCCTTGACATGGGGGATAGCTTTGAGGAGTGCAAAAGTAATCTTCTCCCGGTCAGAAAAGTCATGAAATGAGAAATATCCTTTTAAATGATTCAACCATATATCTACGACATCTGCATCTATTTTACCCTCAAATATGCGAATGTTAAATTTTACTTGTACCTTAAAGGGATTCGCACCTCCAGAGTGGCTGCTGGATGCAGATGCACCGCCGGTGGGAAGTCGTTGAAGGATCTGGGCAAAGTTATCCATCATCTTGTTCCTTTGTTTTTTGAGGGCCTCCTTGAGCAATATTTTGATAGGATCTCCTGCTCCCTCTTCTTTCTTTTCGTTCCCCATGGGCGTCCGTCAGGGTTTGCGAGGCTGATCTTGCAAATATTCCACCAGATCGAGCTCTAACTCCTTATACCCTGACCTCGTTGGGGACATGCAAAGAAAAACAGAGAAAGAGCAGACTGCTCTGATACCATTGATCCAGATTTATGCAGGAATGCAATAGAATACACATATAACCATAAACACAAAGATGCAGTGGAAATAACACTTTATGTCATTAATATCAAAGAACTAAAATTTTCTTACAGACATAATGGAAATAAACTAGCTAGGGCACTGGTAGCTTATCTCTGAGAAGAGATGTGGCAGCTATAGGCCTCTGAACTGTGTTGCAATGAGGCTGGAGGGCCTATTTATTAGTTAGAAACAATGGAAAACCTTAAACATCCAAAACCCTAACCCTAGGAGACAAAGCGCCAAAACTATGGGCCTCGTTTGGGTAAACTAGTGTTTCAACTTCCTGGGGATGTAACTTTGGCATACGATCTTTGTTTGACGCGCACCATACCTCATTAGAAATATATATTCGAGGACTACAACTTTTGATGTGAGAAACATCGTTCCATGGACCCATGTTGCTGCCGGTTTTCCTAAAAAAATGTCGTTTAGGGCCTCAAAACGGCTCTGGAAGATCAAGACTCGAAAAACTGCTAAAAATAGTAAGTCGTGCCGAAATTGAAAAACTGAAAAAGACAATGGTGGGGCCCCGAGTGGAATAGGCAGGTGGCCACCAATATCTGCCTATATCAAACTTTTTTTTTAATATTCTCCTAATTATGTCCATAGGGTCTTGGATAGACGGTGATCGGGTGCATTGTTAAAGCACTCCTTGATGTGAAGTCATCAGTTCAATTCCCTGCCATGATTGGGGTGATGTATTTGGACATGATGATGAAGATGTATTCTCCTAATGATGGGTCAAACCTCGCTAGTGCTACTGGAATTCGAGAATTTTGTTTTGTAAGGCAACCAAAGTTCTAACTTGCAGTATTCAAACCAAAAAAAAGAATCCAACCATGTCAAGGTTGACACCCTAGTAAAATAGGTGTGAATCCTTGATAGTTGTAGTGTTTATCCTATAGATTTGTGGGCCCTGTTGTATATCCTTCTTTCACTTGTTGTTGTTAATACGCCAAAGACACTTTTTAACACTGACAATGCCTCTAACATAGGCACCTAAAAAGCACTTAAGTGCAAAGGCCATGTCTTCTACAAAGTCTTCATCCTCAATAATGGCTCCAATCTCCCCAAGAATTCAAGTATTCTCATTAATTTTTTTAATCTCATAGCTCCTTTTCTTAATGTCCTTTAGTGCAAATAGGTGATCAAGGTATTACCTCTAGTGTATCCCATTGGATGATGCTCTCCAATGTGTTAAAATTTGCATCAAACACATACGAGAACAATGATGATAATACTACAAAGAGGTGTCTACAATGTCTCCACTATCAACCCACCAGATTGTTGTCATATGTGATTGGGTTCCACAAAAAAATTTATGTAAAGAAAAGGACACAAAATTATATCAAGGAAATGAAAATATTACCCTCAAAAGACTTCACTCAATTTTTTGCATGAGAGTAGTGAGTTAATAGGCCTTAAGCTTATCCCAATTTCATATTTATCCATTGGGAGGGCTAAACTATAAAGTTAATGTTCACTCTGTAACTGATCCTTGAGGTAATAGGCCTTGAGCTTATCTCAGTTGTAGGTTCTTCCAATCCAAAAGCTCAACTACAAAGTCAATGCTCACTTTGTAATTGAACCAAAGAATCTAAAATTGAGATAAGGATTGTCTATAAGTGGATCACCCAATGGTTAGGTGGGGAGGTTTGGTCCCCGTTGCACTCATTTTGTCAAGTTCTAAGGAAGCAGATGTACCAATTTTTTCGAAGAATCGAAGTCATCGACCATCAATTTATTGAGTGATTGTAAACTCATTCTACAAGGTTTTAATGTAAATGATGCTAGTAAGATCATGAATGTATGTAACGGCCTAGGTAAGCCTATTATTTTGACCCTAGTTTTATCCTAGGAGGTTTTTTGTCTCACTGACCCATTTGTGTTTCTAAACACAGATGGTTGGCATAGTTTTTCCCTCCAACCTCACCCCAAATCTTGGGTGGAATTTGTCTTCAAAGTATTAGGTGAGTCCTAGTGTTTTAGTCAAGTCTTGTGTAAAAGTGATTTGGGAATAATTTAAGCTAGTTGGATAAATTATTTTGTTACAAATCACTTGGTCTACTAGATCATATTGTGTCATAGAATTGGGTGTGTAATTTGAGGGTCTAAGCTGAATAGTTATTCCCCCTTTGAGGGTTAATTTTTAAAAATCTGATGTACAAAATATTTTAATGCATGGTCCCTCATACTTAAACACCATGATCAAAAAATTATAGGGTGGAAAAAACATTAAATCCCCTAAAGTATCAATTAATTAAATTTTCAGCAAAAATAAATTTAATCCTAAGCTAGAAAATTATTTAATTAGAGTCAAAATTAAATGTCTTAGAGAAATTAAATTCTCCAAATAGAAAAATTTGTGGGTATCAAAAGAATTAATTTTTGGAGGTCCTCTAGGAAGGGAATATTGGATATTTCAAGAAAAACTGGACCCTTGGACCTTGGTGTTTAAGTTTGTTGAAGATTGTAACTAGGTTTAGTCGTCCTAAATTGTATTTGAGTCAAAATATAATTTACTTGTTAAAGAATAAAGAAAATAATTTATATTATTATTAAATGACTTATTAAAGCACGGGTTTCATGATTGGGTCATATTATTTTAGGTCAAAGTCCTCATTGTTGACTTCTAGGATTTATTCTGAGTTTATAGAGTCATTACAGATTTAAATTGATCGTTCTTGGGCTTTTGAATCATGTAATTAGGTTTAATATTAAGTCAAATATGAATTATGGAACCTTCGCACCAAGTCAGCCTTAAAGTGATCAATTTAACCTCAACTCAAGGAATTTGAGCTCACCTCAAGCCTATATATACAAGGAGATCGAATTCATTTGGAGCATACACTCTCTCACACATAAATTCGATATCTACTGCTACATTGGAAAAAGTGTGAAGTCAAAGAAGGAGCCAAAAGGATTGTGAGTTTGGACAAGATGAAGGACTGAAGGAAAATCGAAATTTTGGTCTCTCTCTCTCTCGCTCTCTCGCTCTCTCACGTGCCCTACTTCGATATCTACTGCCAGTTGTTGCATGTTGCTACTACCAAGAGAAGAATAGGTTGAAGTTTTTTTTGCTGGATGCTAGTGCCTTAAGAAGTTGTATTGGGTCAAATCGAACTCCCTAAAGAAAGATCAAAGTATTTTCTCCAAGATCGAAGTCTTTTATCCAAGACTGAAGTCTCTTAAGCAAGGTTTAAGTTTTCAAGTCGAAGGAAGTGTTGTATAGTGTTTTTGTTGTTGCTAGGTCGAAGATAGGATCAAGAGGAAGGGTGACTTGGTGTGGAGGAAGTGTGAGTCAAGGTCTAGAGTCTTAGAAAAACTATTTTAAGGAAGAATTACTGACTAGGTTTTCCCCCAGAGTGGGGGTTTTCCCTGGCTGATGGCCTATATATGGTGTCCTTGATCTATGTGTTATTGATTTGATATTTTCTTGATGAACTAAGAATAAAGAAGATAATAATAACTAAGGAACATCACAAGTAAATTATCAATAACAAGAAAATATTTCTGCCTTTCTGATTTTCTAACATGGTATTAGAGATTTAGTGAATAAATAAGGAAAATGAAGTCTCAAGGAATTGATCAAGGAATCATAAGAGGATCATAAGATTAACATCCTTAAGGAAATAAGTTTCTCTATCTTCAAAAAATATGTCTAACACAATCAAGGGAGAAAACAAGCTTGAAGGAGCATCATACTACAAATCTTGGAAGAAGAGGATTGACCTCATCCTTGAAATGAAAAAAATATTAGATGTGGTGAAGGGAAAAGTAAATAAGCCTACATAAGACTCCAATGATGCAGACAAGATGAAATACAAGGAATTGGAATTGGTGGCCATGACTCTAATGGTTGAATGCATAAAGGACAACCTTGTCTCTTATATAGCTAGCATTGACCATTCTCAAGAAATGTATGAAGCCTTGCCAAAACTATTTACCATCAAGAACATTGGGAAAGTAGCAAGCTTGAAAAATGAACTAAGGACCAATAAGATGAATAAGGAAGATATTGTGGCTACTTTCTTTGTGAATATAGCAAGAATAAGAGATGATCTTCTTATCGTTTATGAAATAGTGCTAGACAAGGAACTTGTGATTACAACCTTATTAGGGTTACCACCTTCTTGGAGTGTTTTTTTCTTCAAGTCTTAATAGCTAGAAAGAAGCTCCCACTTTTGAGGAAATATGGACATCCTACAGTCAAGAAGAGTTAAGAATCTCATTATCAAGCAACAATGAAGAAGTTTCAAATGCCTACATTTCTCATCACAAAGGAAACTTCAAGAAGAAGGGGGCAAGAAAGAAGTTTGACATGTCCAAGATAGAATGCTATCATTGTCAAAAAATGGGTCACTATAGAAGTGAGTGTCCTGAAAATCCTAGAAATAAGAAAAGAGAAAGAGATCTTGCAAATGTGGCTGAAGAAGAATCCTCTCCCAAGAGAGTGAAACTCGAAGAAACTGACATAATGGACTTACACTACTAAGCTCCTTGATCTTAGCTTTAGATATTCATTTGTGTTTATTTTTAGACTTAACATATTTTTGGAAAAATACATTTTCATGTTTTATAAGTTTTAGGTATCCCTCAAATATTCGGAGGGAGCCCTTAACAACTTCTCAAGATAAGTATCTCATTCCCTCTCAATTTTGGTCTTATATACTTTTTTAAAGTTTTGATTATATTTAAATACTAATAACCTTTCTACCTCTGTTTCCTTGTCCAGGAAATAACTTGTTGAATAAGGCTCAAGGATTAAGAAATAAGGCCTTACAAGACAAAGGATTGGAGTTAAATTTTTTTGTCAAGAAATAAAGGTATGTCTTAAATCATAAAGCTTTGTTATTCTCTTTGGAATATACATTCTACATTACTAACAATTGTTAAGTGTAGCTCTCTTGAATCGTAAAGATTATTGTTGGGGGTGATTCATCATCTGCTAAATCTACCCACCTTATATCTTTGATTATTTTAACAAAAGAAACCTAAAATGTTCCGTGGAAAACCCTAACCTAAGGGTATGTTATTAATGTGTGAAACCCTAAACCTACTTAGGGCTATTGATGAAGTAATTTCTATTATGACGATGTCATGTTTGGGATCTTGGTATGATCATAAAAAATCTAACTTGTTAGGGTTGAAATAGTGTTGTACAAAGTCCCAAACCTTTGAAGCATTGATAAATAAAGGTTTGCTATAGTATGAACTAGAATCCTAAATTATTAGGGTTTGGTTGGGCCTATAAGAAATACTCTTATCTTTATAGTAATCTCCTAGGGGTGAAACCCTAGGTATGTGTCCATTATGTTGAAACCCTAGCTTGGTTGATATATTTTAAATGTATTAATATTGCCACACATATGAAATGCTCATGTTTAACAATGATTTCCTAGATATGTGTCTTGACCTAATTACTAGTGGTCATAAATCCTAGGGTTTGGAAACAAGGCCTAGTCAAAGTTGGAAGTTCTAAGATGATGTTTGGGAAATATAGGGTCTTACAACTAAACCATGGTAGTATTCAAATTCTCTAGTATGTATAACAATCTGGAATCTATGAATCTATCTAGTGATTTCTGAGAATTTGTAAATGGAAATTTAGGGTTTACATCGAACCCTAGTAAAAGCTATTCATGTTGATCAAGTTGTGATTGTTTTGGTTGTTACATATGAAATCTAGGGTTTACATAAAAACTTAGTGGGAAGTCTAATATATGACTTCTGAACGTTATTAGATACTTTTCTTTTCTTTTGACTTATTTTCTAGGGATCGCTATATGAAAGAACTAGTCTTCTGTCGTCTTGATTGAATTATTGATGTAATTTAGGGTTTGTAGCAAACCTGGTCTAGAAGTTGAAGTATTGAAGTATGGTCTCTTGTTGATTATGTTTGTAAAGTCCAATGATTCTGCTACTACAAGTTTTTTCGTTATGACTAACTTCATACCTCTATAGTCTTGGTTGTACTTGCTATCTAAAGCTATGCAGGTACATCATATTCAAGTTGGTGAAGATTTCCTTAAGAGAAGACGATATGTTAAGCATGATGAGAAGGATGGAAGCCATGAAAGATTCTCCAACACCTAAGGAAGAAGTTAATCTATTTACATTAAGAGGGAGCCTGAATAGAAGAAATCTCCCTGCTTAAGAGGGAGGGCATAACATAGTTTTTTTTAAATTTTTATTGGAGAATACATTCTGAAGGATATGTTTCTACATATGAAGTTGGAAAATGAGTATTCTCTCAAATATTCGAGTAAATAGTCCTACTGAGATAAATAACAACATTGATACCTCGAAGGTTTATTTTTAATGCTGTATATTTGAAAGTGTAATATTGATTGGGGTTGTGTTTGTAAAGGTAAACCTCTTAAAGGTTTGATAAGCATGATGGCTATCAGTCAGGTTGATCGGGAGAGATTTGTTGAGGCGGTGTGGGTGAATAATTTCCTGGAAAGACATTGGGCTAACACTTTGTTTTGATGTCTGGTAGGGAAGGCGGCATTGGGTGGATGTGCACTTGGATCTTTGGGTTGATGGTTAGTAAGTGATGCAGGAGCATCTGAGTGATTCAAATTCAAGCTCAAATCTGAAGCGAGTATGCGAACAATCATGCAATTTGGGGTAAAATTTGTTTAACCCAATACTAAGTTTTTGTAACTGATCTGCCACGTGGGCGTTGAGAAGATGAAGGATTGTTTGAAACTGTGGATCTTAGCCAATTCACGAACCTTTGTAATATCTATATAAATGAAAATCTACATGTGCGTGAGGATAGGGGAGCAGTTGCAATGTAATAGCAGAAGGATTTCTGTCTAAGGCTGAAATGCCTTAGTTTTGTAGTTGGTTATGTATACAATTGGAATGTGTGGATTTTTGTGTATCTGTGTATTCGAAGTTGTTTGTTTGTGATTAGATTTCTGAGTTAGTGTCGTGTTGTTTTATGGGATTCGTGTTAAGAATTGCTGAACGAAATTGAGGAAGGAATCGATTTCTGTGTTAAATTCAACAAATAGGAAATCGATGATGTTTGAAGGAGCGTAATGGTTCTAATTCTCTGTTTATTGAAAGCATTTTAAAACTCTGTCTAAAGTCGCAAGCATTTGAGTTCTGTTCCTTATTTTGAATTCAATTGAATTGATTCATAAATTTGATGATTCGATGGCTCATAAATTCGATGGTTCTGCTATAGGATGCAAGCAAATACCATAGCTTGATATTGAATTTTGTTGAATTAGTGTTGAACTTTGTTCATTGTGAAATAAAATGCTATTGGTGAGGTTGGTTTGCATCAAAAGACAGAGATGAATGGTTTCATTGAATGCAGCGTGAAAGCTTATGGGTTTAAGCTCTGATTGAAAGCTCATGGTTTTAAGTTCTGTTTGCAGCGTTTTGAAATAACGCGATTTCTATCAATCTTGTGAAAGATCTGAAGAGTGAATGCGTTGGAAGGGTGCTAAACACAAGGTATGAACAATGTTTCTTTGAGATGAAACTTGTTATTTGAATATTTGAATGTGTGGGCCAAGAGAAAGAGTAAGAAATTTGTTAAGATCTATTAAAATGTCTTATTTCTAAAAGTTGACATAAACGCTACAGAGATTTCAATATTTGAGTTTATAATTGAATCTTTGCTCCAAGTGATCAATTCAATTGCATTTTGATGGATAAAATTTCATTAATTCAATGAAATCAAATTATGTGCGGGGCGAAGGGTTTAATCGTTGATACTACCTTTCCGAAGGCCTATTGGCCAAAGGTTTCAAGCATTGATTCCATAACCCACAGGTCCCAAAATCGGTTTTTGAGTTATGAATCTGTAGCTTTAATTCTAATTTGAGGTTGCAGGTTCATATGAGAAGGTTTTGAAGTGAACCTGCTTATGGTGGGTTTCACTCTTCATCAAGTGGTATCAGAGCAGGGAAAATGATTTCCTGCGAAGAAGAAGTTTGCATACAGAGGAAGACGAGGTACATTTTTGTGAAGTTTTGTTGAGCTTGTGATTTTTATGTTTTGTGAAGGTAGCAATAGAGGAAGGTGAGAAGATTGCAGCAGCCTAGAGCAGGAGTGCTCAAATGGTTGAATAGGAGTGAACCAGAGAGATGCCAAAAGCCGGAGCTCAGGAGAGAAGCTTGGTGAGGTATCTGGTAGCAATAAGGGCTTGCTATTGCAGAGGTTTTGTTGCATATCACAGAGGACAATTCCGCAGAGGATGCGGGTGAGAATTGTTCAAGCATGTTGTTACAGGAAGATCACAAGGATCAGTTCCACAGATGACGTGGATTGCTGACAGTTAGAGAAGACATATGACCAGGAGGTCATAAATTTTTGTGCCTCGGGATTCTGATGCAGGGGCATCTGAGCGATTCGAATTCAAGCTCGAATCTGATGCAAGTATGCGAACAGTCGTGAAATTTGGGGTAAAATTTGTTTAACCCAATACTAAGTTTTTGTAATTGATCTGCCACGTGGGCGTTGAGAAGATGAAGGGTTGTTTGAAACTGTGGATCTCAGCCGATTCACGAGCCTTTGTAATATCTATATAAATGAAAATCTGCGTGTGCATGAGGATAGGGGAGCGGTTGCAATGTAATAGTAGAAGGATTTCTGTCTAACGCTGAAATGCCTTAGTTTTGTAGTTGGTTCTGTATATAATTGGAATGTGTGGATTTCTGTGTATCTGTGTATTCAAAGTTGTTTGTTTGTGATTAGATTTCTGAGTTAGTGTCATGTTGTTTTATGGGATTCGTGTTAAGAATTGCTGAACGGAATTGAGGGAGGAATCGATTTCTATGTTAAATTCAACAAACAGGAAATCGATGATGTTTGAAGGAGCGTAATGGTTCTAATTCTCTGTTTATTGAAAGCATTTTAAAACTCTGTCTAAAGTCGCAAGCATTCGAGTTCTGTTCCTTATTTTGAATTCGATTGAATTGATTCATAAATTTGATGATTCGATGGCTCATAAATTCGATGGTTCTGCTATAGGACGCAAGAAAATACTATAGCTTGATATTGAATTTTGTTGAATCAGTGTTGAACTCTGTTCATTATGAAATAAAATGCTGTTGGTGAGGTCGGTTTGCATCGAAAGACAGAGATGAATGGTTTCATTGAATGCAGCGTGAAAGATTATGGGTTTAAGCTCTGATTGAAAGCTCATGGTTTTAAGTTTTGTTTGCAGCGTTTTGAAATAATGCGATTTCTATCAGTCTTGTGAAAGATCTGAAGAGTGAATGCATTGGAAGGGTGCTAAACGCAAGGTATGAACAATGTTTCTTTGAGATGAAACTTGTTATTTGAATATTTGAATGCGTGGGCCAAGAGAAAGAGTAAGACATTTGTTAAGATCTATTAAAATGTCTTATTTCTAAAATTTGACATAAACGTTACAAAGATTTTAATATCTAAGTTTATAATTGAATCTTTGTTCCAAGTGATCAATTCAATTGCATTTTGATGGATAAAAGTTCATTAATTCAATGAAATCGAATTATGTGTGGGGCGAAGGGTTTAATCGTTGATACTACCTTTCCGAAGGCCTATTGACCAAATGTTTTGAGCATTGATTCCATAACCCACAGGTCCCAGAATCGGTTTTTGAGTTATGAATCTGTAGCTTTAATTCTAATTTTGAGGTTGCAGGTTCATATGATAAGGTTTTGAAGTGAACCTGATTATGGTGGGTTTCACTCTTCATCAGTAAGTAATCCTAATGGTACCAATATAGGTTGAAAGCTTTAGTCCATCTTAGTCCCCCATGGATATATTTTCTTGGTCAGGAATCTAGTCCATGGCAGTGTGGGGTCTAAATTCTTGAGTGACCAATGGATAGATTTCCCTGGTCAGAAATCTAGTTAATGACATTGAGGTGCCTAAAAATTATTCATAGTTCACATAGTTGAGATCTTCCTTGTACTTGTCTATTATGAATACCTCCTTAGTTAGGAGGGAGTGTTGAAGATTGTAACTAGGTTCGGTCTTCATAAATTGTACTTGAGTCAAAATATAATGTACTTGTCAAAAGAATAAAGAAAATAATTTATATTATTATTAAATGACTTATTAAAAGCATGGGTTTCATGCTTAGATCATATTATTTTAGGTCAAATTCCCCATTGTGGACTTTTAATATTTATTCTAAGTTTATAGAGTCATTACAGATTTAAATTGACCCTTATTGAGCTTTTGAATCATGTAATTAGGTTTAATATTGAGTCAAATATGAATTATGGAACCTCCACACCAAGTCGGCCTTAAAGTGATCAAGTCAGCCTCAACTCAAGGAATTTGAGCTCACCTCAAGCCTATATATACAAGGAGATTGAATTCATTTGGAGCATACACTCTCTCACACATAAATTCGATATCTACTGTTGCATTGGAAAAAGTGTGAAGTGAAGGAAGGAGCCAAAAGTATTGTGAGCTTGGACAAGCTGAAGGAGTGAAGGAAAATCAAATTTTTTGTGTATGTCTCTCTCTCTCACGTGCCATAGATTGGAAGATTAAAGGACCTCATTGTTTTGCTGTTGCGGCCATTTGCTTCCAATTTCTGCATGTCGCTGCTACCAAGAGAAGAATAGGTTGAAGTTTTTTTCTAGATACTAGTGCCTTAAGAAGCTATATTGGGTCAAATCAAACTCCCTAAAGCAAGATAAAAGTATTTTCTCCAAGATATAAGTCTCTGAAGCAAGGTTGAAGTTTCCAGGTCGAAGGAAATTGTTGCATAGTGTTGTTGTTGCTGCTGCTACCAGGTCAAAGATAGGATCAAGAGGAAGGATGACTTGGTGTGGAGGAAGTGTGAGTCAAGGTATATAGTCTCAGGAAAACTATTGAAGGAAGAATTACTAACTGGGTTTTCCCCTAATGTAGGGTTTTCGCCTTGTTGCTGGTCTATATCTGGTGTCCTTGATCTATGTGTTATTGCTTTGATATTTTCTTGATGAAATAAGAAGAAAAAAGATAATAAGAAACTAATAAGAACTAGGGAACATCACAAGTAAATTATGAAGAACAAGAAAATCTTTCTGCCATTCTGATTTTCTAACAAAGTCAAAGTCATTTTTTTTAGGAAATTAACTCAAAATAATTAATTTTGAGCTAATAAAAAGGGGATTAAATGAGAAATTTGAAAATTACTGAAAAATAATTATTTCAATGGCTAAGATTAAAATATCATCAAAGATTTATCAACGGGCAAGATTATTTTGACAAGGATCAAGCCAACTAGCCGTTATTTTTACACTTGGAGGATTTATCTATATATAGAGTCATTTGTGTGTCAAAACCATATGATTTTTCGGCTAAGAAATCGCTGCAGAATAATTGATGTAACACTACAGTCCCGCTGGGAACATTTATTTGAATCATAATAAAGACTTTGGGCTGCAGTTCATGGTGTTCAATGTTCATTGATTTGTGGTATGTGTTGGGTAAGTGCTTTCCTATATTGTGCTTATTAGTTTTAAAATTTGTTTTTCACTAGATGGGAATAAAATCATTCTATTGATATATTATGGGTTAATCTTAGATGATTTGATTTGCCATATGTCTAACAAATTTTCTTGAGAAAAATACATAGTTTTTGCAGGTTTCCTTGGTCCTTGGTCTCCAAGTTCACACACTGTGGGCATGAACTAACCCTATTTGGACTCCAAATATTTATATGGTTGATTTAACTTCGCTAAGGCTATAGTGTGCATTAATTTTCAAAAGTATTATTAGCCATTTATCAAAGAAAAACTCCATAAATTTTTTTCTCTAAAATTATTTCAAAGCATTGTATATGTGTAAATAAATTTGTAAAATAATTTTGTATATTATTTTTGCTAATTGGGGATTTGTGGTTTTAAGATTTTTTGTATATATTGGGGTTTTAGGTATTTCTAAATCTATTTGTGCAGGTGAGATCAAGCAGAGAAAGATATAATAGAGCTATATCTATGCCCTTGAGGCCAAGATTTGGACTCTAATTTTTTTTTTTTTTTGTAGGGCCAACCGTTGAATAAATTGAACATAATTTCAGATCTGAAGCAAATTTATTTTTCTGAAGTTGGGTTTCATGTTTTAGTCTTCCCGGGCCCAGATCCAGCCTCTCCAAGGCCAGAGTCCTCTTCCATTAGCTCTATGTCAGCCTATTTTCCCTCCATGTCATCTTTTTAGGGTATTTTAGGGTTGGCCGTACCCTCTAGAGGCCTCAGTCTGCCATTTTAGCCCCAATGTTAAGGTTTCAAGGCATTTTTAGGCCTTGCCGTGGGCCTAGGAGCCCTCGGCCTACCCTTCAAGCCCTCAATGACAAGCCTAAAGGGATTTTCCTAGCTTCTTAAGGCCTTTAGGGCCTAGCCGCACCCCTTTTAGGGATTTTTCTCCCCTCCTTAGCCTTTCGGTCTCCCTTTTGTGCCTTCTTCTCCTATTTTCAGCCTCAACATTGACATCTTTAGCCTCTTTTCCCTAGCTATTGTCTTTCTTGAGCCTTTTCCCTTTCCTTTAGCCCTCTTTGGCCCTAATTTTACCATTAACCATTTTTGAAAATTTGAGACTGGATACTTGATGGTTTTTGCAGGAGAAAGTTGCTTAAAATTGGTGTTTTTAGGTGCAAAATCATTGGAGAAAATTTGGGCAAGTTTATATACACGGCCTTGGGCCTAGGGTTTGCTCTCTAAACCCTAATTTAACTTTGTTTTGTTAAAATTGTAATAACATCTTCACAACAATGATATAAGTGCCCTAAAAATACATCTAATTGGTCAAAGTACTCTAAAATTGCATATTATATTTTTCCTAAATTTTTGGCCACTTGGGCATTAAAGATTTAGCCTAGATCTAGTAATTTGCTTTCTGCAAAATCTTTGAATCAAATCTGAAATTTTCTGAATAACACACCTAAAAGGGCTCAAAAATTAAAATTTTCAGTTTGACAATTCTCTTCCAAGTTTTGGGCTTAATTTGGGACTTGTTGTAGCACCAATAGCTCACTAATTTTTTGTTTTACTTACTGTTGTAACAAGTTATATCAGATCTGATATTTTCTTAATCATACACATTAAGAAGCCTTAAATAATCATAACTTCTCACTGGTAATTTTTAAAAAGTTTTCAACAAGTTTTGGGCATATCTTGGCACTAGTAACTCACTAAGTGCATGATTTTCTCACTGCTGTAATAAGAGTTTTCAGATCTGATTTTTGTTTAACATAACATCTTAAGAGGGTTGAAAATTCAAAATCTTACTTTGGCAAGTTTTTGGGCATATCATTGATCATATCTAGTTACTATATGCTTATCATCTCTTGGATCTAAAGTGATTTTCTTACTGTTTTCATAAGTCTAATAAGTGCCGAAATTTTTGAAGTGTTACTGTTGATTTTGGTGATTTGAAATCTAACACTTACTTATCTCAACCTGGTCATAAGAATTATCTAAGTTTGCACTTAAAGTACTCACACATTTAATCTCTATTTTGTTGATCTTGTTGGTGGTTTAGTCATTTTGGGAATTAAAGATCTAGTTGATATCATGGTTAAAAGTTTTGTTCAATAAAGTTATCTAATTGAGAATATTTGATAATTGGCATTGCGTAAGAAGATCATAAGTAATATTGTTGTGGAATCATAATTGGTATATTGAGTAATTGTGGTTGGCATATTATAATAATTGGTTAATTAAGTTCTTGTAATTGTTATTAATTGGTGTTGAACATTGGCACTTGTCTTGTTTTGAGATTGTCATCTAATTATTGTCAAGTACTCGTGTCATTAAAGGCTAATTAGATTTAAGTACTTAAAGACCTAATCAATCTTAACTCAAGTAGCTTCACTCATCCTTCTTGCATTTCATCCTAAGACTAGTTGCATGAACAATTGACCTCCAAGCATAAGCTTGGTTGATAGACTTCTAGGGCAACCCTTTCATTTTTATCTTGAGTGATTCAACACTTTCTAGTGGTTAAAACAATGACCTTGCAGTCGTTAGAGCCATAGTCTCTACAGTGCCATAGGCACTAGGTGGTTGGAACACAGGGGGAGGTATCGTTAATCAAGCCTCACTTCGCGTTGGACTCCATCGCAGAACCTACTCCTAAAACTAATCTCAAAATAGTTAAGGCCCAAGGTTCAACTTAGACTAGACATTTAACTTAAAATAAACAAGACTCTTGCATTTCACCTAGACCTTAGGACTTTCACTTCATATCGGTTAGTTCATCATCTAAACGACATTTGTTCATCTAGTTACTTGGCTCTAATTTGTAATAAGAAAGAAATTTTGACTCTCTAAGGCATTGGTCTTAATTCTAAATCTAATTGAATCATTAATCTTGCTAAATTTTACCAAGTATCTAGGCCACTCAACTGTGCCTCCTAGAAAAGTTGGTTCCCAAATTTTTTTCCATCACCTCATTTCCATAGGCTATTGTTGGGAAATAGCTAGAATGGAGTGGGCGGTGATCAAAGTAACAACATTTTAAGCGTTGTTGTTAGGGATATCTTATTATCAGTGCCTCAAAGACATTCTTCCTAATATTATAATCCTTTTTTCCATTCATTAGTCCGTAAAGTGGCACAACACTTTTTGGAACCCTTCCTTTCACCATTATTCATCTTTTCATCACCTTATCATTCTTCCTGTCACTAATCATTTCATCTTGTTCATCCACACTTTTAGCACCTGGAAATTTAGGTTGGTTTCTTGGTTGGGTGTCAAATCCACTAATTCAACCTTTCACAAAATCTTACTCTAGAAGGAGTCATGTAGCTTGGTTAACCCTGCTCTTGATCCTTAAAAAGGTTATAAGAGTTTGGTTAAACAAATTACATTGTAGAGATCGATTAAATTTTCTTGGACATGAAGCTCTCCTTGATCTCCATTTTTTTTCATTAATCCTATAAATCAAGACATCATGTGTGAATTTTATAGGCCTTGCAACTTCACCAACATCTAGGGATATCCACATGATCTTCCAAATGAGTCCACTATGAGAAAACTTCCAATCTTCCAAGGAAAAAATGCTATTAATGTTGAATATAATATAAATAAATTCAATGGTTTCTCCAAATATTCGCTCATTATACTGTTTACAATCATGAAGATGTTGTAATGAAGTCGTTTGTTCTTTCCCTAGAAGATGATGGTATTGATTGATTTCATGATAAGATGATAACGCCTTTGATACCTTAAGAGTCCTTCTTGATTAATTTAGAGATAAATATGGAGATAAGAGAGAGGGGAAGTATATGGTTAAGGAATTCAACACTATTAAGAAAAAAGAGAATGAAACAATGAAAGAGTTTAATCAAAGAATTAATATATTATTGAGGGATATGATTCAAGTCTACAAGCCTCCTGACGATACAATTTTGGAACAATATCTTGAGGCTTACCTCATAGAGACTCAATACGAGATAAGGCGTGATCATCCCAATACTTTCGTTATTTCTTAAAGCACTACTGAAGACTTAGAAAAATATTAGAAAGCCTCAGGAAAATCAGAGGTCCTAGGTTTTGAAAGAGTCCAAATCAATTCTAAAGGAAAAGAGATTAAAGAAGAAGAATTATAATTAGTTAAAGAATTGACCCGATTGATTAGAGAAATGGAAATCGAGCATGCTAGAAAAATAAGTGAGATGCAAAATAAGTTGATACATATAAGCTGAATGTAGAATATGTCGCATGGAAATAACAATAATAACAAGGGTAACAACAATAATTCATGGCCAGGAAGAAATCCTCCGAATGATCAAAGGCCCCATAGACCACTTGAGCCTGCTAATATGATTTATGAGTTTGTTCCTTTCTGCAGATCTTGCGAGAATTTCCATGAAGAAAGTACATGTGCCTTTGCTAGAAGAATCTTGGAGGAAAGTAGAAATGAAAAATATAGTAATACAAGTCAAGGTAACTCCAAAGAAATTCAATGTGATGACATGATTTCTTCAATATTTTCCATCAATAAATTCAATGAAGAGAAGGACCCCATCACTCAACCATATGGTGAAAATCCATCTCAAGAAAAAAATTCTAGAACTTTCCATAAGTAAAGGTTACACTTATCAAAGGAAAGGAAAATATCAAAATGAAAATAAACAGGTTCTTTCTGAAAGGTATAAATCTGGATTGGAGGTGGATTGGGCAACATGGATTAAGAATATCAACACGTTAGTTCCATTCTTAGAATTGCTGAATATTCCATCACAAAGAGCTTCATTCTTCAAAGCCTTGGGCATTGATCAACATGAAAAACTTGGTACTCAGCGTAAAGATGAAGAAATCAAGTTAAAGGATTTACATTTCTATATGAATAATGAATACCATCAACATTTCTGTCTAATATTGGATATTAATGATCGTCTACTTCAAAATTGCATGCCTGATTCTAGTGCATCTACAATTTTTATGACCAAGAAGGTCATGGAACAATTAAAATTAAGGATTTCTAGACCCTACCATAATATTTTTTCAATGGATTCTAAAAAAGTGGAAGTCCTTGGTGTGGTTAAATATCTACAGGTATCCTTAGCTGATTACCCATACATAATCATCACCATGGGCATAACAGTAATTGATGCTCCATATGTTTGGGGGATGCTTCTTTCAACAAAGTTTGACGCAAAATTAGGTGGTTCTATTAAGATGGATCTATATTATGCGACTATTCTAACAATGATAGATGACGTGGTTAGATTGTACAGAGAAGTGGAAAGAAGGTATCATGTGGAAATCCCAAAGAGATTGGAGAATGGTGAAGAAGTTGTGCCACATGGTCACGTCCCGCCTCATTTTGATTTAGAGTTCTTCCAACCATTCTATCACTTTCATACTTTCCACCACCCATCCCCTCCTCCAAGGAGAAAGAGAAGAAAGTTTCAGTTTGATAGAGACATGAAACACAATTGTGAGCAGTCACACCAAACGAAGAGTGTTAAATTTCAACAAGGGACATTTGATAAGCAACCTATTGATCCACTAGTCAGTCAACAGATGCTCGAGATTGATCCACATTGATGATATATAATGCCAAGGGGAATCATTTATATAGTATCTCTAACCCCACTCCATTTTATTTCATGTCATTATATAGTTTTATTTCACACATCTATGTTATGTCTCTCATATTTCAATTTGTTAGAGTATATTTTTCGATTCCAGTAGGATTGACTATGTATACATGATGATTTTGATTTTGAATGGATATCTATTTGATGGACTATGTTTTATTGGATGCAAGATTCTGGGGTTATCACGTTACTTCATTAAAGAAACATGTCCCCATATGGAGCTAGATGTTGCACTCATTTTGTCAAAGTTCCAAGGAAGCATATGTACCAATTTTTTCGAAGAATCAAAGTCATTGGCCATCAATTTATTGAGTCAATGTAAAATCATTCTGCAAGTTTTTAATGTAAATGATGCTAGTAAGACCATGAATGTATGTAATAGCGCAAAAATCCTATTATTTTGGTGATAATTTCATCCTATGAGGTTTTTCATCTCATTGACCCATTTATGCTTCTAAACATGGATGGTCGACATAGTTTTTCCCTCCAACTTCACCCCAAAGCTAGGGTGGAATTTGTCGTTAAAGTCTTAGGTGAGTCCTAGTGTTTTAGTGGAGCCTTATGTAAAAGTTATTTGGGAATAATTTAAGCTAGTTGGCTCAATTATTTTATTACAAATCACTTGGTCTACTAGATCATATTGTGTCGCAGAATTGGGTGTGTAATTTGAGGGTCTAGGTCGAACAGGTATTCCCCCTTTGAGGGTTTGTTCATAAAAATATTATGTAAAAAATATTTTAATGCATGGTCCCTCATACTTAGACACAATGTTTAAAATATTAGAGAGTGGAAAAAACATTAAATCCCCTCAAGAGTCAATTAATTAATTTTTCTGGCAAAAATAAAATTAATCATAAGCCAAAAAATTAATTAATTAGAGTCAAACTTAATGCCTTAAAGAAATTAAATTCTCCAAGTGGAAAAATTCATGGGTATTAATTTTTGGAGGTCCTCCATCAAGGGAATATTGGATATTTCAAGAAAAATTGGACCCTTGGACCTTGGTGGTTGGGTTAGACAATTTTTTTAGAAAATTAGCTCAAAATAATTAATTTTAAGGTAATAAAAGGGGGATTAAATGAGAAATTCGAAAATTCCTCAAAAATAATTATTTCAACAACTAAGATTAAAATATCATCAAATATATATCAACGGCCAAGATTATTTTGACAAGGATCAAGCAAACTAGCCGTTATTTTTCCACTTGGAGGATTTATCTATATATAGAGAGTCATTTGTGTGTCAAGGCCATCTAATTTTTGGATAAGAAATTGATGTAGAAGAATTTATGTAACACTACAGTCCCACTGGGAACATTTATTTGAATCATAATAAATACTTTGGGGTGCAGTTCATGGTGTTCAATGTTCATTGATTTGTGGTATCTGATGGGTACGAGCTTTCCTATATTGTGCTTATTATTGATTTATTTATTAGATGGGAATAAAATCATTCTATTGATAGATTTTGAGTTTATCTTTGATGATTTGATTCACCATATTTCTAACAAATTTTCTTGAAGAAAATACATAGTGTTTGCAGGTTCCTCTAACATTGGTCTCTGTTGGGCGAAACTATTGTCATCAAATAATTTCCCTAACATAAATTATCAATCTGAAGAATCCATAGACTTACGAAGCACATGCACTGTATATGCAGGACTGAAGTTAAATTAGCCTATTCTAATGATTTTGTCTATGATTCAAGATGCAGTAAATGAAGGAAGAGGCTTGTAACTTAGGAGGACCTGTTTGTCCTTCCCCAGAGTATTGTCCTCAAGAAGAGAGACTAATGAGTAGTAGTTTGTGATGTGTAGAAAGCGAGAGAAGAGGCTCCTAACTTAGGAGGTCCCGATTGTCCTTCCTCAACAATTCTACTCAAACAACATTACCACCACATCATATCATAAAGTGGAAATGTGAAATTGTATAAGAGAAAAACAACATGTGAAGAGTAACTTGTTTGTCAACATATGTGAGCTAACATTAACAATGAAGAAAAAAACAATCTTATTACATCATGAAAGATAACAAAACCAAAAATTTATTCTAGACTCTAATTCTCAATTCAATTCTCTACTTCTTCCTTCCTTCATTTTCTTCTCCTAATTTTCCTATCTAATTCTCCCATATATCCAAATGAAGAGAGAGCACTCTCTTTTATACATCAGTGCTTTGAAAATAAGATAAGAAACTCATAATTATAAATCCACTTTTCTCTCAACCAATATCCCTATAATTAAAAAATATGATCCCTTCAAATCCTCACTCATCTCTCACAAATCTTAGATAAGATATGTTATTCAAATTTCCATGATCTTCTCCTTTGAATAAGCTTGAACAATTATCCATTGAATTCTTGAAATGGTGGAGGAAATATTCAAGAAGATTTTTGAATAATCCTTCAAACAATCCTACATATTACAAAGCTCATCCACATTTGAGATATTAATGAAATATGTTAATTTTTCCAATAATTAATCATAAATTCTCTTATAACATTAAAAATAAATAAATTGGAAAATAATGAGGTAAACCCATGAAAATGGTATGATAAATGGTTAAATGAGGTGATAAAATGTGAGGAATGGAGAGGAAAAATGTGACAATTACGAGACCCAACATACCCCCCAACTTGCATGTCCACATGCAACCTTGCATGGATTAATTTTTTTTGGCTTTGCATGATTATGGTTTCTAACAATGTATCATTCTAGGATGTGAAATACATTTACTGCAACTGATATTTTTATGGTTGGTTCTTGTGTTAACAACCATGAATATAACAAATGTTGGCTCTTGTGTTAACAATATTCATTTTTATTTTTACTTTTGTTTTTTATTTTAATAATATATGTACTGGAAATAATAAGTCATTAATATGCATAAGAAAACATTTTCTCATATTTTTGAATAATGCCAAAATATATATCAATGTATTTGAATCAACTGCAACGAAGTGTAGTTTGGAAGGGTTGTGTTTGTCGACAATATATAAGGTGATGAATGGAATCAAATAGTAATGAATATTCCCCCCCCCCCCCCCCCCAAAACTGAAGATGTGTTATGTTTACGAAAAGGATAAATATGATGTAATATGATGAGGGAATTTTCCAAGTTCATTTATTTTCAACATGTAAGAAATTAGAAAATAACATACCTTCACTTACCCAAACAGTTGATGAATTATGCAATATAAATGTATTTGTTGCTGCTTATGGATCAGGAAAATGTAATGCTGATTTTGTTGGGTGAGAGAAAATTTCATGTTGCTGGATAAAGTGAAAGAATCTGAAGTGCTTCTTGGTTGTATGGATCAGAAGATGAATTCTGAAAGTGGAACTGTGGTATTGTCTTATGATTGAAGGAATGCTGTTGCAACTGCTGACGGAGTCATGAAAAATATATAGTCTTATTTCACTACAAAACTTGATGGTACAATTTTAGTCATGCGAATGAATGTGTCGGTGTCGAGTATGAAAATAAGTCATTGGACTACTGACCATTAATGGGTGTCGTTAACCAATGAAAGGCAAACTCACCATTGATGTCAATGAGTACCAAGGTATCCAAGTACATCTTGCGAAGTGCGAATAAATGATTTGATGTTGAGCCACTTGCAAGATTCAACAATTAAGGGACATTGATGTATTCCCATGACTGCCGGCGAGAAAACTTGTCATTAGGGCATACAAGCGTCAAGGTACTAATGAGAAATCTAGTCTTTATCCCATATAAGGTGCTGAGGTCAATGGGTCGAGACTTGTTGAAAGGCGGGCCTTAAATAATCCCACATCAGTCAACGCGATTTGTACAAAATGATTGTTAGGAATATAGATGAAAAATATTGAAGTAGAAACATGCTTTTAGGAAAATGATAGCAAGGCAATGTAGTCATGGAAAAAGGAGTTGTTTGGTTTAATTTATGAGGCAAAATATGAATTGGAAATGATGAAAGAATGTATGCGACTTAGAAAGTTAGGCATGTGTGAAATCATAATGAAAGGTAGAATTTAATATGGATGATTGATAAGCATAGAAGGAGAAGAGTAATTGAACATGTCATGGCGCAATGGTTTTTTTTTTTTTAAATGTCTGTGTGATATACATGTGCGATGAAAAGTTTAGCTCCTCCCAGCTTTCATTGTTGCATGTTTTATTTTTATTTTGGAAAATCACTTCTACATGAAATTGGATCGTCTTCAAACCTAAAAAAGCTTAGCACTATTCCTGCATAAAAACTATGATATCTTTGAAAAACATAAAATTGTAGGAATGTTAAAAATAAAATGAATCTTACTTGTTGTCTTTGTGCTAGTTTCATCGACGATTCATGTTTTAAGTGACTCAAATAAACGAATTAGCTTAAATACAATGTCCATTTGCAAAAAAAAATTACTTTTATTTTAAATTTTTTTTTTTTTCAAACAAACAAACCCTAGGATGAAATTATAGCTTGTCTCGAAGTTACATGAATCTTTTGTCACCTTCAAGAACAAGATATTTCCAGCATGGGAGGCTAATGGTCTGCTACCTCAATCTTCTCATATAGGATGTGCTTTTCCTCATGTGCGTCTCTACTAAAAGTGAGATCAAGGATGTCACTTACTTCATTCTCAGAAATCCATTTCAGATTCTTATAGTAATCTGGATCAACAACCTCAATATCATGATATGCAACTTTTTCTCCAAGTAAGAGTTCTAAAATATTACAAAGCTAGTAGCAAGAGTTGGGTCAACAACTGTTGTTATATAAAAATAGGCTTACACTTATAACTCGTAAACTTAATAACCTAACTGTTAGTAGACTCCAATGTTTCGATTTTGTACGCACATTTTTTTTCTGTTGGAATATTGCTCTATCTGTATTTAGTAGTGTTGTCAACCCTACCCATTCTCCCCTAAACTTTGTCCAACAACATTAGGTTATGAACACAGTTACATCTGTAGCCCCAAGTTTGATCTATGATATTATATAGACGATTGCTTCCAGAAATCATCAACGCTGGTTTCCGATAGTACCCACTAAATTTGAAATTTGAACCCTTACAAGGGGCCATATTTTTTCCCATGCCGTGGTGTACTGGCCTTTGAGAGAAATCATCCTCCTTTTCAATGCTTTCATTGTTGGATCCACATGATCCTTGTGCCCCACCTGCTGGTGGGGCCTCACGACCCCTGTTTCTTGAGATCTTTTGGATTGGAGTCACCGAGGCATTCTTGGCATTAGGATACAAAGGTAGGGTAGTTCTATGAGGCATCAACTCCTGGCCACTCTCTATAGATTTCGTCATAAACTTCCAGTCCTTGTAATAAAATTGGAAAATGAATTGTTTGTAAGAGCCTTATCCAGAAGCCATTCCATTTCCATTGGAGCATTTATGGGAACAACAATATTGTTCTTATTGTTATCCCAATTTATCTCAACGCAATCGTCTTTCACCAAAAATGATGGTGCGATATAAACTGATTATAATGAGAATTCTTCTACATGCAATGCGGATATGGGGATAAGCTCTTCTTATGTACATCATTGTTTCCTCCATTTCATCTTCTATCCTTAACATCAAATCGCTTAGTTGTATACATGGAGGAAAATACAGAGCCAGAGGAACAACTGAGAAATAAAAATCAAGCTCATTAGTAGAGTACTGAGACCTTTGTCCGACTAGAAGATATTACATCAGTGGAATTGGTCATTTGAACAAAAACCTCGTGGGACAAGTTTTCTGTTGGAAAACCCGTGAGCATAAGAAACACAAAAAACATGAATCTAAGGGACGGGGCTAGCGCGAGAAGACTCAGATATAATAATTGTGGCATTGGATTTTCCATTTTATGAGGTGGAGAGATCTGCGTGTCCACCACCCCCGAGGAGGAAGGCGACTCAGAATTACACATTGCAGGAGTTACATTTTTTCAATACACCCTCTTCCATCGACTCATGACCTATGTGTTTCCTCATTTGAGGCCGCAAAATCTGCCTAAACAACTTTTTCATCATCGGCAGCTGCTAAAGAAGATCGTTATTGTACTCCACAAGATTGAGGGAAGGACTAGGGTTAGAACAAAGGCAAGCGCAAGGAATCATATTGGATCTCAGAAGGAGGAGGGGGAGCAATCCTTTTGACTCTGTAATCCTCCATTTTGTCTCCTCGATTCATGAAAAGGTGAGTCCAGGGTTTCCCTTTTTTGGCGATAGCGGATCTAGGAAACAACCTCATGTTGACATCAAGGATTCGAGACCAAACTCTTCATTGTCATGGTATTTTGAGCAGAGAGATTATCGTGGCACCACAGATGGAATTTTTCTCAAACGATCCAAGGCATTCTGATGACATAGAAGCAGATCAGATTCATAATTGCATCTAGGGTAAGCCGAGTACTCCTTCTCAAAACATCACACCCTCTTCTAGTTTTCTGTGACCAATGATGGGTTTCTGGAGTAGCTTACATTCCATGAGAGTTCCGGTAGAAGAGAAATCTGGTCTAGGATTTTGGAGAAATTTAATCCATCTTGTTTCGTAGCAGAGCACTTATTTGCAACGCGTTAAAGTCACACATTATTTTAAATGTTTAGTTGGGGTATAAATAAAAAAGAAAATTTATATGAAATTCTTTTAATTATTATTATTATTATTTTTAAATAAATTGTATTCCTAAAAGATATTAGAGACATCATTTTTTTTAGAGATTGCATACTTATTCAAAAACTAAAAAAAATAAAAATAACATTCAGTTATTTATTTTTCTAATCTACTATACTCTAATTGAAAATTTAAAAATCAGTTACGTATAATCAAATTTCCAATGTAACCATGCACACAACAGTAATAAAAATATATTCACTTTCAGTTGCGCACATGAATGTAAATGTTGAAAAATAACCAGATTTACTTGTTGTAACTGTGATTTACCTAAATAAAAACAAAACAACTGATCTAACCTCATATTCTCTTGGAATCATTGTTCAATAAGATTTTCATAGGTGTGATTTTCCTCCTTCAGATCATGCTGCCACTCCTCGTTGTCCTCCTCAATCTCCTTCTTTACTAATTGTTTTTCATCAAGTGTACAAGATTTTTCGCATGTCGTTTCATTCTCTTTTAGAGTAGTTAAGCAATCCGCAGCTGTTAAGATCTTCTTTTGATAGGAAGAGGAGATCCCCACTTCTACTGGGATCTGAGTGAGTTGTTCCAAACTTATACTCATTGTTAAATATTTTTTCTTAAAAATAAAAATCACTCTTCACAGTTGCAGAAATAAAACTCTCTTGCACAAAAAAGTAAATCAAACTTGTAGAAATTAAACACGCTTTCTGAAATTGAAATTCACACTTGCAAGAAAAAGTATCTTATACCTCAATCCATCGTGCTTCCTCGAAATGACGCCAAAATTTTGGGTGAAACTATCGTCATCAAATAATTTCCCTAACATATATTATCAATGAGAGGAATCTGTAGACTTACGAAGCACATGCATTGCATATGCGGGACTGTAGTTAAATTAGTCTAGTCTAATTCTTTTGTCTCTGATTCAAGATGCAGTAAACGAAGGAAGAGGATCCTAAATTACGACGACTTGGTTTTCCTTCCCCGGAGTATTGTCCTCAAGAAGAGAGACTAATGAGCAGTAGTTTGTGATGTGTAGAAAGCGAGATAAGAGGCTCCTAACTTAGGAGGTCCTGATTGTCCTTCCTCAACAATTCTACTCCAACAACATTACCACCACATCATATCATAAAGTGGAAATGTGAAATTGTATAATAGAAGAAAAACATGTGAAGAGAAACCTGTGTGTCAACATATGTGAGCTAATATTAAAGATGAAAAAAAAACACAATCTTATTACATCATGAAAGATTACAAAACCAAAAATTTATTCTAGACTCTAATTCTCAATTCAATTCTCTACTTCCTTAATTTTCTTCTCCTAATTTTCCTATCTAATTCTCCCATATATCCAAATGAAGAGAGAGCACTCTCTTTTATACATGAGTGCTTTGAAAATAAGATAAGAAACTCATAATTACAAATCCACTTTTCTCTCAACCAATATCCCTATAATTACAAAATATGATCCCTTCAAATCCTCACTCATCTCTCACAAATCTTGGATAAGATATGTTATCCAAATTTCCATGATATTCTCCTTTGAATAAGCTTGAACAAGTATCCTTTGAATTCTTGAAATGGTGGAGGAAATATTCAAGAATTTTTTTGAATAATCCTTCAAATAATCCTACACA
Source organism: Pinus albicaulis (assembly GCA_034641835.2). NCBI lineage: Eukaryota > Viridiplantae > Streptophyta > Pinopsida > Pinales > Pinaceae > Pinus > Pinus albicaulis. The sequence goes on from CM076579.1 coordinate 1,353,691,812, forward strand.
TTACAAAGCTCATCCACATTTGAGATATTAATGAAATATGTTAATTTTTCCAATAATTAATCACAAATTCTCTTATAATATTAAAAATAACTAAATTGGAAAATAATGAGGTGAACCCATGAAAATGGTATGATAAATGGTTAAATGAGGTCATAGAATGTGAGGAATGGCGAGGAAAAATGCGACAATTACGAGACCCAACATACCCCCCAACTAAACTTGTTGCATGTCCTCATGCAACCTTACATGGATTAAAAACTTTTGGCTTTTCATGATTATGGTTTCTAACAATGTATCATTCCAGGATGCGAAATACATTAAATGCAACTGATATTTTCTATGGTTGGTTATTGTGTTAACAACCATGAATATAACAAATGTTGGCCCTTGAGTTAACATCATTCATTTTTTTTCAGTAATACATGTACTCGAAATGATAAGTCATTAATATGCATAAGAAAACCTTTTCTCATATTTTTGGATCATGCCAAAATAGATATCAATATATTTGAATCAACTGCAATGAAGTTTAGTTTGGAAGAGTCATGTTGGTCGACAATATATGAGGTGATGAATGGAATAAAATGGTAATGAATATTCCCCCCCTGAAATTGAAGATGTGTTATGTTTACGAACAGGAGAAAGATAATGTAATATTGTGAGGGAATTTTCCAAGTTCATTTATTTTCAACATGTAAGAAATTGTTTGATTAAAAATTAGAAAATAACATACCTTCACTTACCCAAACGGTTGATGAACTATGCAATATAAATGTAGCTGCTGCTGCTTCTGGATCAAAAAAATGTAATGTTGATTTTGTTGGATGAGAGAAAATGTCATGTTGTTGGATAAAGTGAAAGAATCTAAAGTGCTGCTTGGTTGTATGAACCAGAAGATGAATTCTGAAAGTGGAACCGTGGTACTCTCTTATGGCTGAAGGAACACTGTTGCAAATGCTGATGGAGTCATGAAAAATATATAATCTTTTTCTGCTACAAAACCTGATGGTACAATTCTAGTCATGCGAATGAATTTGTCGGTGTTGAGCATGAAAAGAAGTCATTGGATTACTGACCATTAATGGGTGTCGTTAACCAATGCGAGGCAAACTCACCATTGATGTCAATGAGTGCCAAGGTACCCAAGTACATCTTGTGAAGTGTGAATAATGATCTGTTGTTGAGCCACTTGCAAGATCCAAGGATCAAGGGACATTGATGTATTCCCATGACTATCGACGAGAGAACTTTTCATTAGGGCATACAAGCCTCAAGGTAATAATGAGGACTCTATTCTTTATCCCAGATAAGGTGCTTAGGTCGATGGGTCGAGACTTGTTGAAAGGTGGGTCTTAAATAATCCCACATCAGTCATCACGAGTTTGTAAAAAATGATTGGTAGGACTATAGATGAAAAAGATTGCAGTAGAAATAGGTTTTTAGGAAAATGATAGTAAGGCAATGTAGTCATGAAAAAAGGTGATGTTTGGTTTTATTTATGAGGCAAAAGATGATCTGGAAATGATGAAAGAATGTATCCAACTCAGAAAGGTAGGCATGTGTGAAGTCATAATGAAAGGTAGACTTTGATATGGATGACTGATAAGCATAGAAGGATAAGAGTAATTGAACATGTCATGGCATATTGGTTTTTTTTCAAAAATGTTTGTGTGGTGTTAGCCATCAGTAAATTTTTGTCAGAGCAAATGATGGCTAAAACAGGTCCTGAGCCTTCAAGAGATTGTTTTCATACAAAACTGCTCATTCTTGAAGCCTTCTTGTGTTGCCTAAACTCAAAAAGTAATCTTCACTGCTGTTTCATTGAGAAATTCCACCAAGAATCCATGTTAATATCCAAAGAGACTATTTGTAGGCCATTTTCGATCATTTTCTAAACCTGTTTCACTCATTTTTGCCCCTTTTTACCCTTTATTATCCTCTGAGAATCTCCTTTTTTGTTCCCTCTTATTTTCCATTCATTTTCCTCAAAAAAACCTTCAAAACCCCTTTTAAACCTATAAAACCCTATTTATGGTTTAAAATTGCTCATTTTTTTCCTTATCGGAACTTGAAAAAACTCCAAAAAACCCTTAAAAACATATGAAAAACTCACTTTTCTGCTTTTATTAAAAAACAGGCTTTAAGCCCCTCAGGGCTTAAAACCTTGGCCTTTTTCAGTCATATGACCTAGCCTCGCAACTAGTTTCCTAAACCCCTTCTGCCCCTTTTCCTTATGCCCCCGGTCCCTTTTCTCTACAAGAACTGTGCTATGACCAAGTGCCCAAAACCCTGTCACATCGGCTTTTTCTTCTTTGAAACCCGCATTTCCTTTGCGAATTTTTACCCACTGATGCGATTAGCCCTTCTATCCTTGGCCCCTGGTCACTTTTCCTCCACGGGACCATGCCCAACACTTCCCCTTAAGCCCCTTCCCTTATTCTTATTATACCATTGCTCCCTTTATTAAAGCCTTTTTTCTTTGTGGTTTCCTCGCAATACTTGGCAGATTGCTTATCAATTGTGACCGTCGATCGTCAAAGATCAACGGCCATGATGCCTCCTTTTCTCCCCCTACCCTCCTGACACCTGCCCCCCACCAAAGCGCCCGCCATGCAACTTTTCATTGCGCCAGATCTCCACTGTCGGATCTGCCCCTCCTCATCCGACGGTGCAGATCGCATATCGCGTAAAATTGCTATCCGAATTTTAACACTCTGGTGTCGTGCGAAACCGCTAGTTTTGCGGGAGCCATGTGGCACCTTTTAATTGGATCGCGTTCAATTCAACACAAACCACTTACCACCTGACGGTCGCGCGAAAACCATTCGCGGTTTTCGCAAAACCACTTTTCCCAAATTCGCGCCAAACATAGTTTTGAACCAAATCTTCACCGGTTTTCTTCATAATCCTCTGCCTATGATAGCCTCTACATGCAGTATTTCCCTCCCTTGCAAGATTTTATAATAAATTTGTGGTTTTTGCAGGTTTTTATGGTGGTTTTTAAGGCCAAAAGCCCCCTATATTCCATAAAAAGACGAACACAGAAGGTGATGACCGTCACGGTCCAGACAGAGGCCAAATGATGAACGAAGGGACTGCCGGGTTCTATTTCATGGATGATCAGCATTTTATGAGCATTGTTTACACTATCAAACCCTCCCAAGCGCCAAAGTCACCTGCACACATAGTGAAGAAACAAAGGTTAAGGAATTGAAGGTTTGGGCTTAAAGATCAAGGGATTAAAGTGAAAAGTTGAAGATTAACGGCATAATCTTACAATTTAAGGGAAAAGAATATAGGATAAGGGTTAAATGCATGAAATTGAAGATCAAAAGGTTTAATCTGACAGTTAAAGGGCTTAATCCATGGTTTGAAGGGATAAACACAGTAAATAAAGTCCAGAGATAGTTATAAAGGCATAAAACAAGTTAAAAGTCGAGTAAAGGACCAAAAGCCCGAAAAGCCCGAAAAGTGATTTAAAGAAGGCCTAAAGCATATCAAAGGCCAAACGAATGTTTAAAAATGAAAGCAGTCAACATGAAAAGTTTAAAGGCTCGAGGATGATTGTAAAAGCCCAAAAGCAAGAATCAGGGCCTAATCAGTGTTTAAAGCCACTAAAGCTGACAAATCAACGAAGAGGGCCTCCAAATACCACATCAATGAGGAAATTACTCTTCAAAATACCACCTACTAGCTGATTTCATCTAAAAAAGTGCATATTAATTACAAAGTCAGAGATATTTCTAAAGACAGCTCAGAATTAACTACCAGCCTACCAAAAACACCCAAAGTAAAAAAAAGAGACTAAAGTTGATGAAAGTTAATGTAATAATCAATTAGTAGAGTTAAAACAGTTGAAAACTTCTCCATTTGGCCCTTCAAAGGCCGAGAAGCACTTACTTTGCATTAATTGAACAGATAGACCTTTCTTTCACTCCACCTCCTCATTCTTCTATAAATACTGCTCTAGAAGACAGTATAGAGGTTGGTCTTTGAATACTCATTGAGTGTAAATAGCTTTGAAGCTGCTGAAGCTCTGTTTTGTAATAGAAGAAAGATAGGTTGAGATGAGAAGTCTGAAGCTATAAAGACCCACTGGACTTGGAGATTTTAACTGGTTTGAACATCAAATACGAGATGATTTATGGGATTGTGGTCTATGTCAATGGTGATGTTTTTCTTATTGTAAATTGTTATTTTTCTCATGTTTTCCATACTGTCCATTTTCTCTGATAAAGAACAGTAAATATAGATTAGGATTTACTATCAAGTAACCTAAATCTCACTGATAAATCTTTATCTTTGTGTTTTCTACTAATTATGTATTTGAGGATAATTCAATAGAGTGTGATCAGTCAAGGAATGTTGGTGAGTCCTTGTCTTGTTGAGTAAAATTTGAGATTATTGTCCATGAATGTTCTTGAAAAGTCTACTAACTAAAGTTGAACTAGGGAAGCCTATGGTTAGCCCTGTCCCCTAGTTTCTTCTCCAACAGTTGCTTTGAAAAGTTCCCTTAAAAGTATGTCGAAAGCAGGCTAGGTTAAAAGTCCTTACCTGATCTTAGACTAATTTTTATGTTCATCTTGAATGTTTTCCTTGAGAATATGCTAAAAACAGGCTAAGTTGAAAGTCTTTACTTAATCTTAAGCTATTCTTTGTTTTTAAATGTTTTCCTTTAAAAATTATATCAGAAGCATGCTATTTTAAAAGTACTTACCTGATCTTAGGTTGCTTTGTGTCTTTCCTTTGAGTATGTTGAAAGCAGGCTAGGTTAAAAGTCCTTACTTGATCTTAAACTGCTCTTTGTTCTCTTATATGTTTGCTTCGTTCACCACTTCTTAATGTTTCATTCCATAAATCAACTTAAAGAGATCTGTTGACATAGATGACTTGCCCCATAGACCACTCTTGAAACTTGTTGTGCAATTAAATCCTTTATGACTCCATAGCCCAATGTATTGAGACTGTTTCTTATCTATCTTATCATCTGAACCATTTTTCAACCTACTCACAACTTTACCCCTTCAAAAGAATTCCTTCATTTTAATGATATTCATCCCAACCAAAACAAACAAAAACCCTTGTGCTTTATAACTAGCCTAATATCATATCATAAGCCTTAAAGATCATATCTTTAAAAACAAATATATAGAGAGATCCCTCTCTGAATCTAAGGGGGCTAGATCCTAAGATTCAAAAGTGGCTTTAATGTTGGCTTTGTAGTGTTTGTTCTTGCCAATCTTGCAAACTACAGAGACCTAACAGAGTGGCGACCATACTGGGGAGATTATTGAGTAATAGATAACTTCACAACTCAACTAACCCATATTATAAAATGAATCAAGTGTAACCAATACTGGTTATTATTGATTGTTGATGGTGAAAAACAACCAATTCTTAAAAAACAAGTAAAAATCCTTCACCTGGCGACTCCATTAGTATTCAGTAGGCCTGCTGACTCCACTGGTTTTTCCTAAGACTTCACAAGGATATATTTTTCACAACATCATAGAAAATCAGTTAAGAAGACTTTGAGGACTGATTTTTCTTTGAAACAAATTAATTAGCCTCTTAAAGACTGTCATACTTGGTTGAAATTTTCTCATCATTGGGTCTAAAAACACTACATAGTGGCTTCTAGAAGAATTTATACTAGAGCCTATCCTGACCCAAATCATCCTGAGATAGTTGATAATTCAAAGAGAATCTTTAGGAAATCTCCTAAATCCAAGAATCCAACTATTGTCAGACCAATTCATAGAGCTAATTCCATTCCCGAAAATCTCTTAGCTCTACAAGATACACAAGTTGACTTAAGAAACCCATTCAGAACTAGGTCACTTGATGATATAGATCAGATTGATTTTGAGCCTTCACATTCACCCCAACATAGTGGTGAACATCCTGGTAGTAGAGAAACCACTCCACCTGACCTTCATTTCATTTATAACTTTGGATTTTCTCATCCTAGATCTGCTCAACAGTTTTTTGCTGGTCCAAGTTCTACTGTTATCCACACACCCACCATTCCAACTACTCCAGTCCATCCTCCTCCTCCTTTCATAAACCCTCCACTTGTAAACCTCCCATTTTTTCCACAACCTCCTATCATGGCAACATGGTATGCTCCTCTAGTCCTTCCTTTACCCTTAGCCAATTTGCCACAAGACTATCAGTCCAAGATTCCATTATATGATGCTAGTGGTACTATTACTGCTCAAATACATGTGGATAAGATGAATGACTATTTTGATAGAAATGAGATATATGATGAGACCATTAAACTTAGATTGTTTGCTCAAAGTTTAGGGGGAGAAGAAAGAAAGTGGTTTAAAGGCTTAACCCCTCATAGTATTAATGATCTCCAAGCTTTCCATCAAACATTCATAAACAAATGGCAAGTTAGGAATAACCCTCTTCAAATACTTTCAGATTATAATAGCCTCAAGAGAAATGCTGGAGAAAGTGTGCAAGATTGTTGCACTAGATTTAATAGTGTTTATAATGCACTTCCCACATATTTAAAACCTCCACAAGGCTCATCTTTGGCCAAATTCCTTGAAGGATTTGATCCTGAAATGGCTTATCAGCTAAGAGAAATGGATCCCTTAACCTTAGAAGATATGCAGAAGGGAGCTCTTAGTATGGAAACAAATCTAATTGAGAAGAGAGCCAGAATGAAAACTGAGAAGAGGGTATCCTATAGGGAAGATACTGCACCTTCCACATCTGACTCAAAACTAGAAAGAATGATGGAGAAGATGATGGAGAGAATGAGCATGCTTGAGAGAGCTCAATCTAGAGAAAACCAATCAGCTCCTCAAAACAGAAATCAGCCCCAAAACCAAAATCAGAACTTTAGGAGAAATCAACCTCAAAATAGACAAAGAGATGCTGATCAAAAGATCAGACCTCCTTTCCAAGAAAATTATGTTAATGAGGATGAAGAAATAAATGAACAAACAGAGGATGAGCACATGAACATGTTGGGAGTAAGAAATGAGGATTTTGATCTCATTTATGAAAGAAAACAAAGTCTATATACACCCTATGATGATAAAAGACCAGAAATAGAATCCTATGAACCAGACTTTGAAAATTCCATCATAGGGTCACCTAAAAAATATAATCTAAGAAGGCAGAAAAATCAAGAAACTCCCAAGAAGAAAACCTCTGAAAATAATTCCAAAAACAACTCTGAAAATGCTCCCAAAAAGACATTAGAAAATCAGGAAAAAATGGCTGTAAATTCTAATTTAAATAAGGGAAAAAACACCCAAATTACTGAAAAACACAATGGTGAATTTAGAAGCACTAGTATTTCAGCTAATGCTCCTAAAAAAACCATTTTGACTATTGTAAATAATAAAAATCAGCAAGTTGATTTTGCTGATAAAACAGTGACTAAGAAGGCTGAATTAAACTTTTTGAAAAATCAGATTCCCTTCAACCTAGAGAGTGAAATTGCCAAAATTAAAATCCCTGTCCCAATCACTGAGTTAGTCACTCAAAATGTATATAGAGGTCAAATTTTGAAAGCTTTGAACATATAAGATGTTCATGACACAATTAACTTAAATGATGATACCCTAGAGCTCATATTTGGACCAAAAATTGAAGGAAAATTTCAAGAAGGAACTACCTCTCCATTTTACATCAGTTTGAACATCCATGATAATATTTTGCACAATGCCATGCTTGATTCAGGAGAATCTCACAACCTCATGCCCAAGGTAATAATGGAAATATTAGGCTTAGAGGTGACTAGACCATACAAAGATTTATATTCATTTGATTCAAGTAGGGTGAGATGCCTAGGTCTAATAAAGGATCTGTGTGTTAACTTAGCCCAAATACCAGCCAAGAGCTTAGTGATGGACATTTTAGTGGCTGATATCCCCCCCAAATATGGAATGCTTCTTTCAAGATCATGGGGTGCTAAGTTACAAGGTACTATGCAGATGGATATGACTTATGCCACCATCCCTGTCTTCAGTCAACCTAGGAGACTCTATATGGAAACACATATGAAATACATGGTGAGTAACCAAGAAAGACCGAAGAATTCTCCTCTTTATTCCATACACACTGACCTTGACTCATTCATTCTTTATAATGATGATATTCCTAATGAGCAAGAGTTAGTCAATAAAACATCATCAAATGTAGTGGTCACTACACATCCAAACCTGGTAGCAGCAAATGATGAAGAGGAAAATGAGGAGGAAAATAAAAGGCGGTTTGCTGATTCAAAAAATTACAGCAAACTGATCACTGGTTTTAAGGTTCAAAACAGTCATAAAATTAGTACATATCATGGAAAGCAAAGAACTGAACCTCAAAAAATAGAAAATATTGAGGAAAAAACCACAGAAAAACATAGTGCAGACCCTTGTATAGAACAGAATGATGAAAAAGACAGAGAGGATAACAATGAAATAAATGAAAAATCTGAAAACAATCCTCTTTGGAGCATGAGTTTTGATGGGTCTTGCACTAAGAATGATGCAGGAGCAGGCATATGGTTACACAACACTGAAAACAACCATGCCGAGGGGAATTCCTATAGATGAAACTTTCAATGTACAAACAACATAGTTGAGTATGAGGCTCTCCTTTTAGGCCTACATTTATTGAAAAAACTAGGGGCCAAAAGAATAAAGGTCCATGGAGATTCAGAGTTGATAATTAGGCAAGTAAATGGGGAGTATAGTGCTAAACATCCCAGACTTAGAGCCTATAGAGATGATGCCATGGATTTATTAAAAATTTTCGATGAATTTCAACTTATATTTTTCCCAAGAAACCAAAATGTCCTTGCCAATGGTTTAGCCTTTGCTGCTAGAACTTGTCTAACACCTTATGAAACCAAGCAATGCACCACCCAAGTCAAATTTAGACTAGCTATCCCATATAATGAAAAATATTGGCAAGTTTTTGATGGAGATAAACAAATAGAAGACTTCCTACAGTCCAAAAATGAATTTGAAACACCACACTCAGATTCAGATTATGATGAAGACTGTCCTACTAAAGAAAGCCCACTTACTAAAGAAGAAAAATCTCTAGAGATTGCTGAAATAAATTTGTTAACTGATGAACTCCAACATATAATAGAGAATAGCATAGATTTGGAAAATGAAGACTCTGAAGTGCTGCAATCCAAAGACCAAAGCTTGCCTAAAGGACTGGTCCCTTTAGAGGAATTTTTTGACTTGAATGATGTTGCTAAAAAGCCAAAACTGGAACCTATTGAAACTGAAGTGGAAGAATGAAACATAGGCAGTGAGGAAAAGCCAAAAATGATCAAATTATCCAAGACATAGCCAGCTCACATTAAACTGAAATATATTGATCTTTTTAAAGATTTTTCTGATGTGTTTGCATCGAGTTATGAAGATTTGAAATCATATTATACAAAAATAATTCAGCATAAAATACCCCTCAAAGAAAACCAAAAACCTTGCAAACAAAAATTGCGCAAAATTAACCCTATTCAATTACATTTGGTAGAGAAAGAAATTAGAAAATGTATGATGCTGGAATTACAGTCCCTGTTAGATACTCAGAGTGGGTGTCTAATCTTGTATCTGTTAGGAAGAAAACAAGAGAAATAAGGCTTTGCATTGATTTCAAAAACTTAAACAAAGCCTCATTAAAGGAAAATTATTCCTTACCCAAAATGGATCATATCTTACAAAGGGTAGTTGGTTCTAGAAGAATTTCTTTGCTAGATGGCTTCTCAGGTTACAATCAAATATTGGTACATCCTGATGATCAACTTAAAACAACCTTTACTACACCTTGGGATATTTTCATGTATTTGAAAATGCCTTTTGGTTTAATGAATATTGGTGCCACATTTCAGAGAGCCATGGATATTGCATTTTCAGAAGAAATAGGTTACTTCATAGTGATTTACTGAGATGATATCACTGTCTATTCAAAAACAGCTGAAGAACACCTTATACACTTAAGAAAAAGTCTTTGAGAAATGCAGAAAATTTTGGTTATCTTTAAATCCAAAGAAAACATCGTTGGGTCTCCAAGAAGGTAAACTTCTTGGACATATCATATCTGAAGAAGGAATAAGGATAGATCCAAAGATGATTGATGGTATTTTGCAAATCAACCATCCTAGAAACATCAAGGAACTCCAATATTTCATTGAAAAGATTAATTTGTTAAGAAGGTTCATACCCAATCTAGCTGAACTCCTTAGAAACATGAGAAACATGCTTAAAAACGAAGGAGTTAAGTGGACCTTAGAAGCAAAGAAATCATTTGAACTGGTAAAACAAGCACTTACCAAAACACCAGTTCTCATTAGTCTTGATTTTACAAAGGATTTTTTCATTTTTTCATTTGCATCAGAACACACAGTAGCTGCTATCCTATTACAAAAAAACATGAATGGACAAGAGCAGCCGATTGCATTTTTCAGCAAGGCATTAAGGGGTGCACCTTTTAAGTATGATATAATGGAAAAACAAGCCTTTTCTTTGGTCAAAGCCTTAAAAGACTTCAGAGTTTACATATTACATTCCCACATCATAACATTTGTTCCTCATTCAGTTGTGAAAGACATATTGACCCAAGATCCAGATGGAAAAAGAGGAAAGTGGATTGCTGTAATTTTAGAATATGACTTGGAAATCAAACCCATTAAGCTCATAAAGGGTCAAGGATTAGCAAAACTTATGGCTAAATCCAACTTTCAAGCTCTTGATATAAACATGTTTAATGAATTAGATGAACAAGAGGATTTGATAGCTCCAATTATTGAAGATCATTTTTTAAATTTATCTTGGTATGCTGATATTTTGTATGTTTTTCTCAATCTTAATGTCCCTCCTGGTTTGTCTAAAATAAAGGCAAGATTCTTAAAGTTAAAAGTTGTAAATTACTGCATTTTGGATAGATGTTTATATTGGAAAAATGCTAGTGGATTATTGCTTAAATGTTTGTCTGATAATGATGCAGAAAAGATCAAGCATGAGTTTCATGAAGGAGAATGTGGAGGCCACTTCTACTAGAAGTCAACTGCTAATAAAATCCTTAGAGCTAGTTACTATTGGTCCACTGTCTTTCAAGATGTCCATTAAATGATTACTGCCTGTCACAAATGCCAAATTTTTGAAGGCAAAAGAAAACTGCTTCCTTTACCTCTGCAACCAATCACTGTTGAAGCTCCTTTTCAGCAGTGGGGTCTAGACTTCATTGGGGAGATCCATCGTACCTCATCTTCCCAACATAGATGGATCCTCATAGCAACAGACTATTTTACCAAGTGGATAGAAGCCATCCCATCTAGGAATGCCACAGATTCAGTCATCATTTCATTTCTTGAAAACCACATATTGTCTAGGTTTGGCTGTCCTAGAAAGATCATAATTGACAATGCTGCTGCATTTGGATCTAAAAAGATGGTGGGATTTTGTCATAAATATCAGATTATATTGGGTCATTCCACATCTTATTACCCTCAAGGTAATGGGTTGGCAGAATCATCAAATAAAAGTCTAGTAAACATTATCAAGAAGTTGCTGGAAGATAACAAGAAATCATGGCACAATAAGCTAGTACATGCATTATGGGCAAACAGATTGACAGTTAAGAAGTCAATTGGGATGTCCCCTTACCAACTAGTTTATGGAACAGATGCAATATTTCCAACCAGTTTAGGAGTGCCAGTCATGAAGCTGATCCAAGAAGTACAGTCTGAAGATAATGATATGACAAGAAGAATAAATCAGACTATACATCTACAACAAACCAGGGAGGAGGTATACATCAGAGCACATCAATTATAAGAAAATATCAAGAAGTTGTTTGAAAAAATAACCAAGGCAAGTGATTTTAAAATTGGTGATAAAGTTTTAAAATGGGATTCAAGGAGAGAAGATAAGGGTAAACATGGAAAATTTGATAACTTATGGCAAGGCCCTTATCTTATCCAATCTGCCATTGGGAACAATGCATTATTTCTTCAAGAATTGTATGGAGCTGCATTTTTTGGAGGTCTTGTCAATGGGAGGATGCTCAAACATTACTTCTGTTAGCTGATATTTTAGTTTCAGAGCTTTTTGTTCATTGTATATATCACTGTTTTTCAATTTAGAAAAAGAAAAAACACAAAAACAATAGAAAAAAGAAAAGAGGGCAGAAATAAAACAAGAAAAATATAGCCCCATACCAAAAAAGAGAAATTATGAAAGTATGCAAGCTTAAATGCCACTACTTGAGAAAACACTGCTATTTAGTCATACATCCTAATCATGACTAGGTAGGTTTCAATTTTCTGCTGATAGGCTAGTGAAGAATATTTACCAAACTGTTTAATGTTGGCTTATCAGTAGAATAGTTTAGGATAGAAAACAGTGGTTCAAACAAGCTTAAATCCTGAACCTGTAAAGTTTGATGAGGAATTAGTTCTAATATGCTTAAAATATGAACCAAGAGATAAGAGAACAACTCTAAAGATCAGAATCAGAGCTAGAAAAAAAGAATGAAGGATGCTTTTTGATTTTCAGATCTTAAGCCTTCACAATTTTGTTTCAAATTTCTGCAAATAAAGTCTATGTGTAGCTTGTTTTTATGCCATAGTCCCACAACAAATCAGACTGCTTAACCCTGGTTTGAATTTTTTTAAATTTCTGTTTTAAGAAAATAGAGAATAAAATCTGTCAGACAGTCTTATCCTGGCAGATAATAGTTTAGGTAGAGAATTTATGAGTTCAACAGTTTAATCTGAACTCATGGAAGAAATAAGAGTAGGTTAGAGTAATTTTTCTGGCTTTTAAAAAGAATAAAATGTTGATGTTTAAAGTGTGCTAGTCTAAGTGCACCTGCTGAAGAAAAAATGTTAGGAAGTAGGCTGTGTAGGTAGTTGTTTGGGAAATAAATCATTCTGTTTGATGCAAGTACTGATCATCTTTTAAAGCAACATGATCAAAGAAGAAAAATGGTGTTCAATGGATCAAGGCACAGGTCTACATCCTAGAGATAAAATCTGAAGTTCTTGACACCTCCAAGGAGCTGCCATCCCCAAGTGGAGCCACTGTTAGCCATCAGTAAATTTTTGTCAGAGCAAATGATGGCTAAAAGAGGTCCTGAGCCTTCAAGAGATTTTTTTCATACAAAAATGCTCATTCTTGAAGCCTTCTTGTGCTGCCTAAACTCAAAAAGTAATCGTCACTACTGTTTCATTGAGAAATTCCACCAAGAAGCCATGCTGATATCCAAAGAGATTGTTTGTAGGCCATTTTCCATCATTTTCTAAACCTATTTCACTCATTTTTGCCCCCTTTTTACCATTCATTATCCTCTGAGAATCTCTTTTTTTGTTTCCTTCTTATTTTCCCTTCATTTTCCTCAAAAAACCTTTAAATCCCCTTTTAAACCTATAAAACCCTATTTATGGTTTAAAATTGCTCATTTTTTCCTTATCAGAACCTTAAAAAACTCCAAAAAACCCATAAAAACATCTGAAAAAATCACTTTTTCGCATTTATTAACAAAAAAGCTTTAAGCCCCTCAGGGCTTAAAACCTTGGCCCTTTTCGGTCATATAACATGGTCTCACAACTGGGTGCCTAAACCCCTTCTGCCCCTTTTTGTTCCGCCCCCGGTCCCTTTTCTCTACAAGAACCACGCTATGACCAAGCGCCCAAAACCTTGTCACATCGGCTTTTTCTTCTTTGAAACCCGCATTTCCTTTGCGAATTTTTACCCGCCGATGTGATTATCCCTTCTATCCTTGGCCCCTGGTCACTTCTCCTCCATGGGACCATGCCCAACACTTCTCCTTAAGCCCCTTCCCTTATTCTTATTATACCATCACTCCCTTTATTAAAGCCCTTTTTCTTTGTGGCTTCCTCCCCCTACTTGGCAGATCGCTTATCAATTGTGACCATTGATCTTCAAAGATCAACGACCATGATGCCTCCTTTTCTCCCCCTACGCTCCTGACACCTGTCCCCCAGCAAAGCGCCTGCCGTGCAACTTTTTGTCGTGCCAGATCTCCACTGTCAGATCTACCCCTCCTCATCCGACGATGCGGATCGCATATCGCATAAAATTGCTATCTGAAGTTTAACATTCCGATGTCGCGCAAAACCACTAGTTTTTCGGGAGCCACGCGGCGCCTTTTAACTGGATCGCGTTCAATTCAATGCAAACCACTTACCACCTGAGTGTCGCGCGAAAACCATTTGCGGTTTTCGCAAAACTACTTTGCCCAAATTCGCGCCAAATATAGTTTTGAACAGGATTTTCGCCAATTTTCTTCATAAAAAATCCTCCACCTACATAAATCATCCCCTCTACACTGCTCCTCTACCTCTGACAGCCTCTGCATGCAGTATTTCCCTCCCTCGCATGATTTTATAATAAATTTGTGGTTTTTGTAGGGTTTTATGTTGGTTTTTAATGCTAAAAGCCCCCTATAGTCCATAAAAAGACGGGCACAAAAGGTGATGACCTTCACGGTCCAGACAGAGGCCAAATGACAAATGAAGGGACTGCCGGGTTCTATTTCATGGATGATCAACATTTTATGAGCACTGTTTACACTATCAAACCCTCCCTAGTGCCAAAGTCACCTGCACACACAACGAGGAAACAAAGGTTAAGGAATTGAAGGTTTGGGCTTAAAGATCAAGGGATTAAAGTGCAAAGTTGAAGATTAATGACATAATCTTACAGTTTAAGGGCAAAGAACACAGGATAAGGGTTAAATGCATGAAATTGAATATCAAAAGGTTTAATCCGACAGTTAAAGGGCTTAATCCATGGTTTGAAGGGATAAACACAATAAATAAAGTCCAGAGATAGTTATAAAGGCCTAAAACAAGTTAAAAGTCAAGTAAAGGACCAAAAGCCTGAAAAGTGATTTAAATAAGGCCTAAAGCATATCAAAGGCTGAATCAATGTTTAAAAATGAAAGCAGTTAGCATGAAAAGTTTAAAGGCCCGAGGATGATTGTAAAAGCCCAAAAGAAAGAATCAGGGCCTAATCAGTGTTTAAAGCCACTAAAGCTGACAGATCAATGAAGAGGGCCTCCAAATACCACATCAATGAGGCAATTACTCTTCAAAATGCCACCTACCAGCTGATTTCATCTAAAAAAGTGCATATTAATTACACAGTCAGAGATATTTCTAACGACAGCTTAGAATTAACTGCCAGCCTACCAAAACCCCCAAAGTCAACAAAATAGACTAAAGTTGATGAAATTTAACGTAATAATCAATTAGCAGAGTTAAAAAATTTGAAAACTTCTCCATTTGGCCCTTCAAAGGCTGCGAAGCACTTACTCAGCATTAATTGAACAGATAGACCTTTATTTCACTCCACCTCCTCATTCTTCTATAAATACTACTCTAGAAGCTAGTGTAGAGGTTGTTCTTTGAATACCCATTGAGTGTAAATAGCTTTGAAGCTGTTGAAGCTCTGTTTTGTAATAGAAGAAAGATAGGCTGAGATGAGAAGTCTGAAGCTGTAAAGACCCACTAGACATGGAGATTGTAACTAGTTTGAACATCAAATACAAGCTGATTTATGGGATCCTGGTCTATGTCAATGGTGATGTTTTTCTTATTGTAAATTGTTATTTTTCTCATGTTTTCTATACTGTCCATTTTCTCTGATAAAGAACAGCAAATATAGATTAGGATTTACTATCAAGTACCCTAAATCTCACTGATAAATCTTTATCTTTATGTTTTCTGCTAATTGTTTATTTGAGGATAATTCAATAGAGTGTGATCAGTGAAGGAATGTTGGTGAGTCCTTGTCTTGCTGAGTAAAACTTGAGATTATTTTCCTTGAATGTTCTTGAAAAGTCTGCTAAGTAAAGTTGAACTAGGGAAGTCTATGGTTAGCCCTGTCCTCTAGTTTCTTCTCCAACAGTTGCTTTGAAAAGTTCCCTTAAAAGTATGTCGAAAGCAGGCTAGGTTAAAAGTCCTTACTTGATCTTAGACTACTTTTTATGTTCATCTTGAATGTTTTCCTTGAGAATATGCTGAAAGAAGGCTAAGTTAAAAGTCTTTACTTGATCTTAATCTATTCTTTATTTTTAAATGTTTTCCTTTAAAAAGTATATCAAAAGCAGGCTAGTTTAAAAGTACTTACCTGATCTTAGGTTGCTTTGTGTCTTTTCTTTGAGTATGTTGAAAGCAGGCTAGGTTAAAAGTCCTTGTTCTTAAACTGCTCTTTGTTCTCTTATATTTTTTCTTTGTTCACCACTTCTTAATGTTTCATTCCATAAATCAACTTAAAGAGATATGTTGACATACATGACTTGCCCCATAGACCACTCTTGAAACTTGCTGTGCAATTAAATCCTTTATGACTCCATAGCCCAATGGATTGACACTGTTTCTTATCTATCTTATCATTTGAACCATTTTTCAACCTACTCACAACTTTACCCCTTCAAAAGACTTCCTTCATTTTAATGATATTCATCCCAACCAAAACAAACAAAACCCCTTGTGCTTTATAACTAGCCTAATATAATATCATAAGCCTTAAAGATCATATCTTTAAAAACACATATGTAGAGAGATCCCTCTCTGAATCTAGGGGGGATAGATCCTAAGATTCCAAAGTGGTTTTGTTGTTGGCTCTGCAGCGTTTATTCTTGCCAATCTTGCAAACTATAGAGACCTAACAGAGTGGCGACCATACTGGGGAGATTATTGAGTAATAGATAACTTCACAACTCAACTAACCCCTATTCTAAAATGAATCAAGTGTCACCAAGACTGGTTATTATTGATTGTTGATGGTGAAAAACAACCAATTCTTGAAAAACAAGTAAAAATCCTTCACTTGGCGACTCCATTGGTATTCAGTAGGCCTGCTGACTCCACTGGTTTTTCCTAAGACTCCACTGGGATATATTTTTCACAACATCATAGAAACTCAGTTAAGAAGACTTTGAGGATTGACTTTTCTTTGAAACAGATTAATTAGCCTCTGAAAGACTGTCATACTTGGCTGAAATTTTCTCATCATTGGGTCTAAAAACATTACATAGTGGCTTCTAGAAAAATTTATACTAGAGCCTATCTTGACCCAAATCCTCCTGAGATAGTTGATAATCTAGAGAGAATCCTTAGGAAATCTCCTAAATCCAAGAATCTAACTATTGTCAGACCAATTCATAGAGCTAATTCCGTTCCCGAAAATCTCTTAGCACTACAAGATACACAAGTTGACTTAAGAAACCCATTCAGAACTAGGTCACTTGATGATATAGATCAGATAGACTTTGAGCCTTCAAATTCACCCCGACATAGTGGTGAACATCCTGGTAGTAGTGAAACCACTCCACCTGACCTTCATTTCATTTATAAATTTGGTTTTTCTCATCCTAGATTTGCTCAACAGTTTTTTGCTGGTCCAAGTTCTATTGTTATCCACACACCCACTATTCCAACTACTCCATTCCATCCTCCTCCTCCTTTCATAAACCCTCCACTTGTAAACCCCCATTTTTTCCACAACCTCCTATCATGGCAGCATGGTATGCTCCTCTAGTCCTTCCTTTACCCTTAGCCAATTTGCCACAAGACTATCAGTCCAAGATTCCATTATATGATGCTAGTGGTACTATTATTGCTCAAATACATGTGGATAAGATGAATGACTATTTTGATAGAAAAGAGATAGATGATGAGACCATTAAACTTATATTGTTTGCTCAAAGTTTATGGGGAGAAGTAAGAAAGTGGTTTAAAGGCTTAACCCCTCATAGTATTAATGATCTCCAAGCTTTCCATCAAACATTCATAAACAAATGGCAAGCTAGGAAGAACCGTCTTCAAATACTTTCAGATTATAATAACCTCAAGAGAAATGCTAGAGAAAGTGTGCAAGATTATTGCACTAGATTTAATAGTGTTTATAATGCACTTCCCCCATATTTAAAACCTCCACAAGGCTCAGCTTTGGCCAAATTCCCTGAAGGATTTGATCCTGAAATGGCTTATCAGCTAAGAGAAAGGGATCCCTTAACCTTAGAAGATATGCAGAAGGGAGCTCTTAGTGTGGAAACAAATCTGATTGAGAAAAGAGCCAGAATGAAAACTGAGAAGAGGGTATCCTATAGGGAAGATACTGCACCTTCCACATCTGACTCAAAACTAGAAAGAATGATGGAGAGAATAAGCATGCTTGAGAGAGCTCAATCTAGAGAAAACCAATCAGCTCCTCAAAACAGAAATCAGCCCCAAAACCAAAATCAGAACTTTAGGAGAAATCAACCTCAAAATAGACAAAGAGATGTTGATCAACATATCAGACCTCCTTTCCAAGAAAATTATGTCAATGAGGATGAAGAAATAAATGAAAAAACAGAGGATGAACACATGAACATGTTGGGAGTAAGCAATGAGGATTCTGATCTCATTTATGAAAGAAAACAAAGTCTATATACACCCTATGATGATAAAAGACCAGAAACAGAATCCTATGAACCAGACTTTGAAAATGCCATCATAGGGTTACCTAAACAATATAATCTAATAAGTCAGGAAAATCAAGAAACTCCCAAGAAGAAAACCTCTGAAAATTCTGCCAAAAGCAACCTTGAAAATGCTCCCAAAAAGACAGTAGAAAATCAGAAAATAGTGGCTGTAAATTCTGATTTAAATAAGGGAAAAAACACCCAAATCAATGAAAAACACAGTGGTGAATCTAGCAGCACTAGTATTTTAGTTAATGCTCCTGAAAAAACCATTTTGACTGCTGTAAAAAATAAAAATCAGCACGCTGATTTTGCTGATGAAACAATGACTAAGAAGGTTGAATTAAATGTTTTGAAAAATCAGATTCCCTTCAACCTAGAGAGTGAAATTGTCAAAATTAAAATCCCTGTCCCACTCACTGAGTTAGTCACTCAAAATGTATATAGAGGTCAAATTTTGAAAGCTTTGAACATAGAAGATGTTAATGATACAGTTAACTTAAATGATGATACCCTAGAGCTCATATTTGGACCAAAAATAGAAGGAAAATTTCAAGAAGGAACTACCTCTCCATTTTACATCAGTTTGAACATCAATGATAATATTTTTCACAATGCCATGCTTGATTTAGGAGCATCTCACAACCTCATGCCCAAGGTAATAATGGAAAGATTAGGCTTAGAGGTGACTAGACTATACAAAGATTTATATTCATTTGATTCAAGTAGGGTGAGATGCCTAGGTCTAATAAAGGATCTGTGTGTTAACTTAGCCCAAATACCAGCCAAGAGATTAGTGATGGACATTGTAGTGGTTGATATCCCCCCCAAATATGGAATGCTTCTTTCAAGATCATGGGGTGCTAAGTTACAAGGTACTATGCAGATGGATATGACTTATGCCACCATCCCTGTCTTCAGTCAACCTAGGAGACTCTATAGGGAAACACATATGAAATACATGGTGAGTAACCAAGAAAGACCGGAGAATTCCCCTCTCTATTCCATACACACTGACCTTGACTCATTCATTCTTTACAATGATGATATTCCTAATGAGCAAGAGTTAGTGAATAAAACATCATCAAATGTAGTGGTCACTACACATCCAAACCTAGTAGCAGCAAATGATGAAGAAGAAAATGAGGAGGAAACTAAAAGGCAGTTTGATGATTCAGAAAATTACAACAAACTGATCACTAGTTTTAAGGTTCAAAACAGTCATAAAATTAGTACAGATCATGGAAATCAAAGAACTGAACCTCAAAACATAGAAAATCTTGAGGAACAACCCACAGAAAAACATAGTGCAAGCCCTTGTACAAAACATAATTATGAAAAAGACAAAGAGGATAGCAATGAAATAAATGAAAAATCTGAAAATAGTCCTCTTTGAAGCATGAGTTTTGATGGGTCTTGCACTAAAAATAATGTAGGAGCAGGCATATGGTTACACAACACTGAAAACAATCATGCTGAGGGGCATTCCTATAGATTAAACTTTCAATGTACAAACAACATAGCTGAGTATGAGGATCTCCTTTTAGGCCTACATTTATTGAAAAAACTAGGGGCCAAAAGAATAAAGGTCCATGGAGATTCAGAGTTGATAATTAGGCAAGTAAATGGGGAGTATAGTGCTAAACATCCCAGACTTAGAGCCTATATAGATGATGCCATGGATTTATTAAAAAATTTCGATGAATTTCAACTTATCTTTTTCCCAAGAAACCAAAATGTCCTTGCCAATGGTTTAGCCTTTGCTGCTAGAACTTGTCTAACACCTTATGAAACCAAGCAATGCACCACCCAAGTCAAATTTAGACTAGCTATCCCATATAATGAAAAATATTGGCAAGTTTTTGATGGAGATAAACAAATAGAAGATTTCCTACAGTCCAAAAATGAATTTGAAACACCACACTCAGATTCATATTATGATGAAGACTGTCCTACTGAAGAAAACCCACTTACTGAAGAAGAAAAATATCCAGAGATTGCTGAAATAAATCTGTTAACTGATGAACTCCAACATATAATAGAAAATAGCACAGATTTGGAAAATGAAGACTTTGAAGTGCTGCAATCCAAAGACCAAAAATTTCCTAAAGGACTGGTCCCTTTAGAGGAATTGTTTGACTTGAATGATGCTGCTAAAATGCCAAAACTAGAACCTATTGAAACTGAAGTGGAAGAATGAAACATAGGCAGTGAGGAAAAGCCAAAAATGATCAAATTATCCAAGACACTGCCAGCTCACATTAAACTGAAATATATTGAGATTTTTAAAGAGCTTTATGATGTGTTTGCATGGAGTTATGAAGATCTGAAATCATATGATACAGAAATAATTCAGCATAAAATACCCCTCAAAGAAAACCAGAAACCTTTCAAACAAAAATTGCACAGAATTAACCCTGTTCAATTACCTCTGGTAGTGAAAGAAATTAGAAAAATATATGATGCTAGAATTATAGTCCCTGTTAGATACTCAGAGTGGGTGTCTAATCTTGTATCTGTTAGGAAGAAAACAAGAGAAATAAGGCTTTGCATTGATTTCAGAAACTTAAACAAAGCCTCATTAAAGGACAATTATCCCTTACCCAAAATTGATCATATCTTATAAAGGGTAGTTGGTTCTAGAAGAATTTCTTTGCTAGATGGCTTCTCAGGTTACAATCAAATATTGGTACATCTTGATGATCAACTTAAAACGACCTTTACTACACCTTGGGGTACTTTCATGTATTTGAAAATGCCTTTTGGTTTAATGA
This sequence comes from Pinus albicaulis, assembly GCA_034641835.2. Lineage (NCBI taxonomy): Eukaryota > Viridiplantae > Streptophyta > Pinopsida > Pinales > Pinaceae > Pinus > Pinus albicaulis. The sequence continues at coordinate 1,353,713,060 of CM076579.1, forward strand.
ATGTTGGTGCCACATTTCAGAGAGCCATTGATATTGCATTTTCAGAAGAAATAGGTTACTTCATAGTGATTTATTTAGATGATATCACCGTGTATTCAAAAACAGATGAAGTACTTACCCGATCTTAGGTTGCTTTGTGTCTTTCCTTTGAGTATGTTGAAAGTAGGCTAGGTTAAAAGTCCTTACTTGATCTTAAACTGCTCTTTGTTCTCTTATATGTTTGCTTCGTTCACCACTTCTTAATGTTTGATTCCATAAATCAACTTAAAGAGATCTGTTGACATAGATGACTTTCCCCATAGACCACTCTTGAAACTTGTTGTGCAATTAAATCCTTTATGACTCCATAGCCCAATGGATTGACACTGCTTCTTATCTATCTTATCAGCTGAACCATTTTTCAACCTACTCACAACTTTACGCCTTCAAAAGACTTCCTTCATTTTAATGATATTCATCCCAACCAAAACAAACAAAAACCCTTGTGCTTTATAACTAGCCTAATATCATATCATAAGCCTTAAAGATCATATCTTTAAAAACACATATATAGAGAGATCCCTCTTTGAATCTAGGAGGGATAGATCCTAAGATTCCAAAGTGGTTTTGATGTTGGCTTTGTAGCGTTTGTTCTTGCCAATCTTGCAAACTATAGAGACCTAACATGTGGCAGACATGCACGATGAAAATTTTAGCTCCTCCCAGCTTTCACTGTTGCATGTTTTATTGTGATTTTTGAAAATCACTTCTACATGAAATTGGATCGTCTTCGAGCCTGAAAAATCTTAGCACTATTCCTGCATAAAAACTATGAGATCTTTGAAAAACATAAAATGTAGGAATGTTAAAAATAAAATGAATCTTACTTGTTGTCTTTGCGCTAGTTCCGTCGACGATTCCTGTATGAAGTGACCCAAAGAAACAAATTAGCCTAAATACAATGTCCATTTGCAAAAAAAAAAAAATTACTTTATTTTTTATTTCTCTAAGTTCACAAATTGTGGGCATGAACTGACGTTGTTTGGACTCAATATATTTATATAGTTGATTTAACTTTGCTAAGGCTATAGTGTGCATTAATTTTGCAAAGTATTATTATCCATTTATCAAAGAAAAACTCCATAAAAAAAATTCTTAAAGTTTCTTTCAAAGCATTGTATATGTGTAAATAAATTTGTATATTATTTTTGCTAAATGTGGTTTTGGAGTTTTAAGATTTTTTGTATATATTGGGTTTTTGGGTATTTCTAAATCTAGTTGTGCAAGTGAGATCAAGAGGAGTAAGCTAGAATAGAGCTAGATCTAGGCCCTTGAGGGTAAGATCTAGTCTCTATTTTTTTTTTTGCAGGGTAGACCATTGAATAAATTGAGCAGGATTTCAGATTTGAAGCAAATTTATTTTTATGAAGTTGGGGTTTATTGTTTTAGCCTTCCCTAGCCCAGATCCAGTCTCTCGAAGGCAAAATTCCTCCTCCAATAGCCCCGTGTTAGCCTATTTTCCCTTTGTGTCACCTTTTTAGGGTTGGTCATACTCTCGAGGGGCCTTAGCCTACCCTTTTAGCCCCAACGTTAGGGTTTCAAGGTTGTTTTAGGCTTGATCATGGGACTAGGAAACGTCGCTCTACCCTTATATCCATGGACGACAACCATAAATGGATTTTCGTGGCTTCCTAATGTCCTTGGGGCCTAGCCACACCCCTTTTAGGGCTTTTTTTCCCCTCCTAAACCTTTGAACCTCCTTTTTGTGCCTTCTTCTCCTATTTTCATCCTCAACATTGACCTCTTTTGCCTCTTTTACCTAGTCGTTGTCTTTATTGATCCTTTTTCCTTGCCTTTCGCCCTCTTTGTCCCTAATTTGACCCTTATCCATTTCTTAAATTTTGGGACTGAATACTTGGTGGTTTTTGCAAGTGAAAGTTGATCAAAATTGGTGTTTTCAGGTACCAAAACATTTGAGATATTTTTGGCAACTTGGGCAAGTTTATCTACAACGACTTGGGCCTAGGGTTTTATCTCTAAACCATACTTTTATCTCTATTTTGTTACATCTATAATAACATCTTCATAGCAGTGATATAAGTGCCATAAAAATACATCTAACTGGTCAAAATGCTCTGAAATTGCATAATGATTTTTTCCTAAATTTTTGGCCACTTGGGCATTGAAGATCTCGCCTAGATCTATTAATTTTATTGCTGGAAAATCTCTACATAATATCTGAATTAGATCTGAAATTTTCTGAATAACATACCTAAAATAGCTCAAAAAATAAATTTTTCATTTGACAATTTTCTTCTAAGTTTTGGGCTTAATTTAACACTTGTTGTAGCACTAATAGTTCACTGATTTTCAATTTAACTTACTGTTGTAACAAGTTAAATCGGATCTGATATTTTTTGAATCATACACATTAAGAATCCCTAAATAATCATACTTTCTCATTGGTAAATTTGTTTAAGTTTTCAACAAGTTTTGGGCGCATCTTCGCACTAGTAACTCACTAAGTGCATGATTTTCTCACTGTTGTAATAATAGTTTTAAGATCTGATTTTTGTTGAACATAACATTTTAAGAGGGTTGAAAATTCAAGATATTACTTTAGAAAGTTGTTGGGAATCTCATTGATCATATCTAGTTACTATATGTTTATCATCTCTTGGATCTAAACCAATTTTCTTAGTAATGTCATAAGTCTAATAAGTGTTGAAAAAGTTATGAAGTTTTGCTGCTGATTTTGGTTATTTCAAATCTAACGCTTGCTTATCTCATCTTGGTCATAAGAATTATGTAAGTTTGCACTTAAATCACTCACACATCTAAGCTCTAACTTGTTGATCTTGTTGGTGGTTTAGTCAATTTGGACATTAAATATCTAGTTGATATCATGGTTAAAAGTGTTGTTGAATAAAGTGATCTAATTGAGCATCTTTGATAATTCGCATTGAGTAAAAATATCATAAGTAATCTTGTTGTGGAATCATCATTGGAATATTGAGTAATTGTGATTGACATCCTATAATCATTGGTTAATTGATAAGTGGATAATTAAGTTCCTATAATTGTTATTAATTGGTGTTGAACATTGGAATTTGTGTCCTTAAGCACTTGTCTTGTTTTAATATTTTCATCTAATTATTGTTAAGTATTCCTGTCATTAAAGGCTAATTACGATTTAAGTACTTAAATACCTAATCAATCTTAACTCAAGTAACTTCACTCACCCGTCTTGCATTTCATCCTAAGACTAGTTGCATTAACAATTTATCTCCAAGTATAAGCTTGGTTGATAGACTCCTATGAAAACCATTTCCTTTTTAGCTTGAGGGATTCAACACTTTCGAATGGTTAAAAAAATGACTTTGCAGTCGTTATAGCCATGGTCTCTGCAGTGCCAAAAGCACTGGGTGGTTGGAAAACTGGGGGAGGTATCGTTAATCAAGCCTCAAATTGCTTCTAGTTGGGTTCCATCCCGCAACCTACTCCTAAGACTGATCTCAAAATAGTTAAGGGGAAGGTTCAACTTAGATTAGGCATTTAACTTAAAATAAACAAGATCATTTTATTTCATCTAGATCTTAGGACTTTCACTTCATATAGGTTAGTTCATCATATAAGCGGTAGTTGTCCATTTGGTTACTTGGCTCTAATTTGTAATAACCAAGAAATTTTGACTCCATTAGGGACTGGTCTCAATTCTAAATCTAATCAAATCCTTAACCTTGCTAAATTTTACCAAGTAGCTAGGCCACTAAACTGTGTCTCCCGAACAAGTTGATTCCCAACTTGTTTTCCATCACCTCATTTTCATAGGGACTGCCCCCCATAGCCTGTTGTTGGGATAAAACTAAAATGAAGTGGGTGGGGATGAGAGTGACAACCCCCGCCATGAGCGATTGTTGCGGTGCCTGTACAATATGAGCAACAACAATCCCCACAAGTCTTGTGGTCCAATCCCGAGCAGGAGTATGTATGCTTGAGAGATGCTCCAGGTGTGATTTCTTCAGGAAAAAAAAAAGTGGATCACCCAATATGTATAGTAAAAGTATGTGACATTATTCAACTTAAACCTGATAAAAATGAGCCATTAAAGTCTTGATCTTCAAAATTATTTCTTATTATTTCTCATATAATTTTCTTATGTTGTATGAGGGCCCCAACCTTTAGACCAATAAGTCTAGGTGATTTGAAATTTAAAAGACTTTCCTACTACTTGGGAATTTTTCAACATGAGTGTGAACTTCATCAGGGATTGTTGAAGTTTCAAACCATACCCACCCTATTTTTTGCAAAATGTGGGGACTTTTTGAGATTTTTTAGAAAGCTCCTAGTATTCCCCACTATAATAAAATTATGAAATCATATTTAAAATGATGATATCTCACATTATGTTATTAGTCCTATATAGAACTTGAATTTCCTACTACTATAAATACATTACAACATTTTTCCACCAAAAACACTGTAGTTAAAAAATGATTATATACATATTGCAAGAATTAAGAAGATCATGCCAAGACAAATTGATGAAAATATGACATCTGTTTCATTCAAGAGTCAATAAAAGCACCAACAATAAAATTTGATCATGACACCGTAAATAAGTTTGGTAATTTTTATGTTGGTAATGAAAAACTTCTTGTAGAATTCAATATTGCAATGATTAAAATACATAAAAATGAAAATGGTAATAAACTCTAATAGATCTAATCTCATAATGAAAAACCAACCGAGAGGGGGGATACCAGAGAAATTGACAAAGAAATTATATGGTATTATTGTGCTCTCAACAACTCCCATAAGTTTTGAGCAAAGCTTGTTTCCCCATCTTTCTTCTTTTTGGGATTTATATTGATCTTATTTCCCCATTTCCTTTTGTAGCATGGTTTCTTTCAATTATTTTGAAATGAATAAATCAGATGAGCCTCCATGTTTCAATCTCTTAATTATGACTCAATTTCATTCCTTTTTTGAGTTAATATTTCCATATAATAGATTTTAAACTTGTTTACTTTTCATTTTTTTTCTTCTAATTTCACAAATAAACTCATTTCCTCTTTTTTTTTTTCCTATTTTTTGTAATTATCTAGTTTGATTTAGCTCTTCCTAATTAATGTTTATTTTCTTTTGAATCCAATCATTTTCTATTCAAACTCTTTCAATTCTTGTTTATTCTATATATTTCATACTCTAACTTTACCCCTCCAATTTCCAATTCAAGCCCAATTGTCAAATTAAGCCCCATTTTCATTTTACTTGCATTCTCCTGTGGCCCAATTTTAACATTGGGCCTATTCTATTCTTCATTTGAGTGGTTTTTTATTTCAAAATTTGAATTCTTATTATCTTTGAACTTACTTTCCCTAATTTTTTTAATCAATCCATAACTTTTGTTTCTCTTTTTTAGCCTTGTCCCATTTTGGAGATCGACCTTGAGAAATCAAACACTCCTATCATCATTCCAATTGTTCAAATTGTTTATGTTGTTTGATGATTTTTATTAGTTTACCTTCTCTTCAAACTTTGAGTCAAACCTTAGAAGTTAAAATTCTTTAATCTATCCAAACCTTCAAATCCAACTTTCAATCAACAAAGTTCATGAAAACTTGGTCTAATTTAGGGATTTCATCTAACTTTGGGTTGAAATTTGAAAGACATTAGGGGAATTTTGAAGTAGAAAATGGGTCTCAATATGAAATGTGTACTAATAGAATTAATTTTACAAGAATCAATAGGATTCAAGTTGATGATCTCATCCCCATGGGTAAATGGTTTTTGATGGAAAAGAAGAGAAATACCTTTTTGAATTGTATTTTTGAATGATCTCCTTATAGGTTTTCTAAAATTTCAACTGTGGGCACTCGTTGGATGTATAATTAGATTCATCATCTGAGTATCCTCTTTACATTTTGAATAGGTCCAAACCAAGAAAAAATGAAATACATGAAAAATTATGTTTCTTGATAAGAAACACGTTTTTTTCATGAATTTTAATTTTTTTCTCAATGTGGGTCTACTAAAAAGCATGCAAAGTGAATACTTGTTAGATGTGGAATCTAATTATACATCCAATGAGTTCCCACATTTAAAATTCGAGAATACCTATAAGGAGATACATCCAAAATACAACTAAAATATAGTTTTCTTTATTTTTTGTAAAAAATCATAATTCTCATCAAGTCCCACTAACACAGCTAGTTGAGGATGGGCCTCATCAGAAGGGCGATCCAGGATCAAACCTCACAAAGGCTGTTGCACCTGTGCTAGGGGGAGGAGACAAGTTAAACCCAGTTTGCTTAGTGTTGGTGTGATCCAGGCCAAGTGCGATCCCCGGGTGACTTTGACGGCTTAGATGCCCTTGGGTCACAGTTTCTTAAGCCACAGGTCAAGCTTGATGTAATCTCTGGTGAACTCAAATCACTTGACAAACAAACAAACAAAAAATCATAATTCCTATTTATTATTTTCACCGTACTATTTTATCATTTTCCTTAGGAGACCCATTTTAGAATTGAAAACTCCCCTATTGAGCTAGATTATTCCATTTATCCAAACCATTGAATCTATCCCTTTAGTCACTAAAGTTCTTGAAATATTGGTCTATTTAGTGATTAAGTCCAATATCCAAATTGGACCTTCCCCATTGAAGGATAGTGAGAAGGGACCTTGATTTTTTAATTGAGCCATAATTTTCAAATTGACCTCCCTTTTCACTAGATTTTGTTTGCTTCATTGGTTTTCTCCAAGCCTCCCTGCAACCTTTGAAATCTTTCTCTAGTGAAAAGTATCGCTTTTGAAAATATTCAGAGTTAGATTGTGATTAACCAAATTTTCAAAATCATGTTTCTTTTCCACCAAATGCTCATAGCACATCTAGTTTCAATCAATCTAAATCTTTAAATCAAACCTCCTCCTTGTTAACTCTCGCTCTAATTCCATGATTGAGCTCAATGGGTAGATTAGTCTCATTATTGGGGAAATTAAGACATTTCCATAAAAGACAAACACCTTAAGAAACCTCCCACACAAACTTGTCAAAGATTATTAAACATGTGTTTTACATGGTTAAACCATCAAAGATGGAAACTATTCACAACCTTGAGCAATGCATTGGCTTGAGGTGATATATTAATGTAAAAGAAAAATAATGTACATAGGAGTTTTTCATAGTCAATCTTCAACAAATGAATCTATGTGCTCTTTAAATAGAGACCATGAACCAATAATGTGTTAAACCATATATCAATATAACCATTAATATCGAGAAGAATGTGAACCATTGGATCACCTTATCTCTATAAAGTATCGTGAGCATGAGATTACACAACTATAAATACATACTAAATAGACACACTTATACCCGAAGGCATATTAAACCAAATTGTTATTAACAACTCTTGAGTGTCTACATATCCTAACATCCTCCTTTAAGAAAAACTTAGGATAAGATTTAAATATTTAAAATGGTGACACAATAGGAAAAGTAAGGAGGAATTAGAGCCTATCCCTCTTTAATGAAAACAAACTCCTAAAAAAGATAGAAGTTTGGAAAAACTTTCCTCTATAAGAGATTTTTTGAAAATATTTTCTACTTGATCATCTATACAACAAAAGTACATTAATGTATTGGTTGTAATGATCATGAGAAGGTGATCTTGAATGATATTTCTAATGAAGTGGGTGCGTAGCTTAATGTATTAGTTGTAATGATGTTAAATTGGATCCTTAGTGAGCTTTTTGGAACTATTATTGTCACACTAAAGGGTGGTTAGATGCTAAAGCTAGAATCCAAATTCCAAAAGAATATGCCAAAGTCACAAAGATTCTTCAATTGCATTAATAACTGCTTAGTACTCTGCTTATGTTGGAGAAAGAGAAAGGGCCTATTACTCTTACAATTCCAAGTGACAGGTCAATAACCAAGCATGAAAACATAATGTGTAGTAGATTTTTGATCATTATTATCATCAACTCAATTTGAATTAGTGATTTAACCAAACAACAAGGGAATCCCCCTGAACTATAATGTATCTCAAACTAAATTATACTTCAAATATACCAAAGCACCATTTTTTTTGCTCTCCAATGAATCTCATGGGGTGTTTGCATATATCGACTAATAATACCAACAACAAATGAAATACCAGGATGGATATGTGTCAAGTAAAAGAGGATATCAACTAATTGATTGTACAAAGAGGCATCTACTTTGAGAGTAGTATAGGTAAAATCAAGTTTGACTTTAGAGTAAAAGGAAAATCGAGCTAATTCACAATCTTCCATGTGAAAATAGAAAATAAGCTCACATTCATACATATTCTAGGAAAGTCAAATTCCTTCCTTGATTTGCAATCATTGGAGGATAAACACATAATGTAAATAATTTAAGTCTATCATTTCAAATTTCTTCCCAAGGCTTGATTTCACATTGTTAAAATTTTGGGGTCACTACCAACGAGAATAAGGTCATCAACATAAAGAACAAGTATTATGAGATGGCTTCTTATTTTATTGGTATAGATGTTGGGGTCAAATGACATCAAGAAAACCAATGTAAAAGAGAAAGCTATCTATTTTGGCATACCAAGCCCAATGAACTTTATTAAGACCATAGAAATATTTGTTAAGGTGGAAAATAAGGTTGTAATCATTTTGGACATAGTTCTGAGGTTATTCCATGCAAATTTATTCTTGCAATCCCCATTAAGAAGGCATATTTAACATCAATAATATGTAACTCCCATGTATATAAGGTAGTAAGGGATGAAACAAGGCAGATGGAATTCATTTGGCTACAAGGGAAAATCTTTCATTTTAGTCAATTCCTTTAACTAGAGAATATTCTTCGGAAACTAATTGAACTTTATGTCTTTGAACACTTCCATTTGATGCATACTTAGTTCTAAACACCCATTTACATCTAGCAAGTTTTCTTTCTTTTAAAATATGTACAAGATCCCCCATGTAACACTTGATTTTCATAACCAAGATGATGCCTTCTTATTCTTCTTCTTTTTTCCTTATGCATGTGTGCAAAAATAGTGTATATTAATTATCAATATCAAGTAATGTATATTCAAGTATGTCAATGTATATGTGTACCATAAATTATATCTATCATTTAACATGATTATAAGAATGTAAAAATACTTCAACTTTAATATCTTACTCTAATATGACTTATTACATATGTATCATAAATCATGTCACACCTAAAGTATATGAAGTTCTAGTAAATTATATTGGATAGTCTTTATACATATTTATTATGATTAATGTATATAATTAATGTATATAATTTAGACTTAGATAGAACCATGATTACCCTTCTAAAATCCATGGCTTAAAATCTAATTAATTACCGACACTTATTTAAATTTTATCATATATAACATGTCAAATTTTCGTATTGAATATTAAATATATTAACATGATTATTTACAATAACACGGGATATATTCCTATATCAACATTGGATTTAGTAGTACCATTCAATTCCTTCATTACAACTCAACAATTACCATAGAAAATCTCTTCTTCTTCTTAACGCATAAATTGAAACTCCCATGAAACAGTAGATCATAAATGAATACAATTACAATAAACAATGATAGGGTGTGAAGACATTCTAGAGATATCAAACATTTTTTTGCATTGAATTGAATTCTTATAATAGGTTTCATCACCCTTTAAATGTTATTCCAATTTGGGAATTAATACATCAAGAGTTATTTATACATATAATCATACATGGATCAATTTCACAGTTTGATTGACTCCAACCATAGATCAAACTGAATGCTTATGTTTAGAATAATTGAGAAATTGAAATTTTCATTCCCTTGAATTTCTTTTAATCTTATATATGTTACCAATTTCCACTTGCTACAACTCGGATCTTGCAGTCATAATAGCAATAGCAAGAGTTAATCTTAGCATTGCAAAATCCAAGGTTACAATAACAACTATTGGTGTTAAACGTTTGACAAGGATTTTCCAACCTAAAATCGATGCCCATAGTTCATAATTGAACATACTAGTGTATATAGAAATGAACATACTAATGTATATAGTTTTTATTAATAAAGGTTATATATTTTTTGTTTGATGGAAATTGTTCATACAAAAAACTACAACATTTCATTAGGTTTCCAATTAAAATTATATCGACAATTTGATTTTTTTTTGTTTTTGTTTTTGGTTTTTTTTTTTAAATTTTTTGGTTTTTGTTTTTTTGTTTTTTGTTTTTTTTGTTTTGTTTTTTTTTTTTTCTCTTATTTTTTTGTTTTGTTTTGTTTGTTTTATTTATTTATTTTTTCTCCGAGAAAAAAATCAGAACTTTCCATTTATGAATAAAAAGTTTGCTCAGCACATGCTATAAGCATTCAATATGATAGTGTGTTACGCATAACACAAAAACCAAATCCATTTGGCTGTTTTGCATACAGCCAAAAACCAAAAAAATAATGCAGAAGTTAAGGACCTCTGCCTGAGCATTGCTCTGCTGAGCAACCAGTCTTCCTTATCCATGCCAACCAAACAATTCCAAGGTTCCTTAGATGAGGAAAACACCCTAAAAATTAGGCTAGCCATAACACCTTCCTTCGAACATACTAATGTATATAGTTTTTATTAATAAAGGTTACATATTCCTTGTTTTATGGAAATTGTTCATACAAGAAACTACAAAATTTCATTAGGTTTCCAATTAAAATTATATCGACAATTTGAATTTTATTTTTTATTTTTAATTTTTTTAATTTTTTATTTTTTATTTTATTTTTTAAATTTTTAAAATATTTTTTCTCTGTTTTTTTTATGTTTTTTTTTGTTTTTATGTTTTTTTAAGTTTTTTTGTTTTGTTTTGTTTTTGTTTTTGTTTTTTTGTTTTTTTTTTGTTTTTTGTTTTTTGTTTTTTTGTTTTTTTGTTTTTGTTTTGTTTTTTTTTTTTTTGAGGAAAAAATCAAAACTTTCCATTAATGAATAAAAATTTTACTGAGCACATGCTATAAGAATTCTATCTGATAGTGTGTCACGCATAACACAAAAACCAGATCCATCCGGCCGTTTTGCATACAGCCAAAAACCAAAAAAATAATGCAGAAGTTAAGGACCTCTGCCTGAGCATTTCTCTACTGAGCAACCGGTCTTTCTTATCCACGCCAACCAAAAAATTCCAAGGCTCCTCATATGAGGAAAACACCTTAAAAATTAGGCTAGCCATAACACCTTCCTTTGAGTCCCGAGCTCCCTCTTATGAGGGAAACAACTCAAATAGGACCCGAGGCTGGCCAAAATATTGACAATTTGATTTATCAATGAAATAATAAAAATATTTTTATTGTATGCAAATAATAATGAATTCATCATTTAACACTAGTGGTTGAAATTTAATTTTTCCCTTCATAACTCCCAGATGTGCTTCTACTTCAATTCCTTGCATGAATTCCTTAGTGAACTTGGTGAATTCCTTGTTTCTTGTTCGAACATTGCCGACTCACTAGTGAACCTACCTACCTACTCCTTGTGTACTCATCTTCACTATGGACCCTTGAGTTGCAATAGAGCTATATGGGAGATGGATACACTGGCATAGTGATAACGATCTCTCAACTTGGGAGGTTCCCACTCAATGGAACTTCACTCACATCAAATTCACAATAGATCTCTTAGTTGTCACTAAAAAGAAAAGTATCATTAGGACATTCACCCAACAATGAGGTGAAAAAAAGTGAGTTTATCTTAGCACACTTTCCATTTTATATAAGGTTTTTGTATGTGACTTGGCTCCTCATGAAAAACTAAATTTTTTCTTTAATTAAAATTTTGATTATTCACCATCCAAGAGTCAGAAATTACTAGGTATCTCATGAAATTATTTTTCTTATTTTCTTTTAAAAGGGACAATTTCTCTCTATCACATATGTTTTTATATTTCTTCTCTTAGTTTCCTTTTGATCCCAATGTAGATTCCCTATTTTTGAGCTTAAGTATGTTGCAATATTTATCAATACTAAGAGGGTGGGGGGTGAATCAATATTGGGCACTTTTTTCAATTTTAATCATAACATGTAAACATTAAATAATCAAAATCACCATTCAACAATGCATAACATCATAAATAGTACACAAGAAATGTTTAGGTGGAAATTATTCGAGGAGAAAAACTCCCAAACTCTTTTTAATATATGTATTTAAAGATTTACATCTACAGGAAGCTCCAACTTCCAAGATTCTCCAAAAATGAATCAAAAGAGGCTTTAGACCCTTGGTTTTATCAGCTCCAACTGAAAGGATGTTTCAACACCATGGTTTTACCAACTCCAACTGGAAGGATGCTCCAACACCTTACTAGCATCAATTTTTTACCCTAGCACCACCCTACCACCCTGAAGTGTTCTCAAGCTCCAATCTAAAGGAGACTTCAAACTCTGCCTTACACCACCCTGCAACTCTTACAATTGAAGATACAAGAATAAGATAGATCAATCTTGTTACATTGATAAACCACTATACTCACTGCTCTAATCACTAACCAACCACTATTGTCAATAACCCTATTGCAGTGTCTCTCCCTATGCTTATGCCCAAATTCCATAGTATTTTTTTCAACACTATCACTAATGAGATAACTCATCTAACACTTCCCTTCTCAGAAAAAATGAACCATGAAACTATTATCTCTTACCCACATGCACATTCGATGTGCCACTGGTATGTCCTGTTCCCAACCCTAAATTATCTCAACTATTGCCTTACGAAACATAGGATCATAAAATCACAAGGAAAATTACCTCTTCAATCTTAGTGACACAAATCCTAGCAACTTGCAATAACAATTTGACTCTGACTTATCAACAACAATAGGCAACAAAAAAATTGGTCCCTAAACGATACATAGTGTCTTTATGCTTCACAAGGAATCCCTGAATAGATATGACCAACACTTCTTTGTGAATAAGATAATAACCCTAACATACACTCTTTTACAAATCATGTAACTCAAATATACCATTGCAGGCCATACTCAATACTGATAGAAACTTTATCAATACACTGCAAAGATTAAACTTTAGGTCTACTCCTATTGTAGGTATGTCTTTACAAACCACTAACCCTTGTATAGACCTTTATTAAGTTTTGATCTAACAAGTTAACAAAGTAAGTCTCATACCTAAGATTACAACACTTTTTGAAGGAGGTTAGGAATGACACATGAAACTTGACACACAAAGGCTGCCTCAAATAGGAGCTAAGTTAGGTCTCCTTCTTAACTCAAATGGAAATGTGCACCCTTTAGATATGTCCCTTAAATACTCAGATATCATTCAAAGGATTAGTGTTGTTTCCACTGAGTTACTTTGGACTTGCTTCAAATTAGCTCAAAGGTATGGTCCTCAAGATTTTTCACTTAAGCCTGTTTCCTTGTTGAGATTTTTCAACCCTAAAATATGACCTTGAATTGTTGTACCATTATTTTATTCTTGTGCCTTTAAATAGGCCTAAATTAACCCTTACAAATGTGCTTTTGGTTGTGTCTAATAAATTCCTTAAATGGCCCTACTTCTCCTCCTTGTATGTGGCTATCACAACCGAAATTTGACCCCTTATAGGTTGCTTAAAGTGGCCTCAAAATCTGCAGCTTCCACAAGGGTTACTATGGCTCTAAACTACCATGGAAAAAATAATCCATAATTTCCTTTAAATTGGGCCCTTAATGGCCTTATAAACTTGGCCTAAACAACATCAATAATTTTTCCTTAGATAGACCTTGATTATGCTCTCAAAATCTTCCTCTGGTCTTCCCAATGTACTCAAATTAACCTCATAAGAGGCCTTATAAAGTGCTTATATGTGACCCTTTTACAAGATTTTTTTTATTTTTCCAGTAATAACCTCTGATTAGGCCTCAAGAGGGCTAATGACTTAGAAGTTCCTCAGATTAGCTTCAAAATAGGCCAAAAATATGGCTCAAAATTAGCCTCAGTTACTCATTCTTGCAACCTTGAATTTATCCTTTAACAAACTTTATCTAGTCCAGCGAAAAAACCAAAAAAATATGGGACAATAATTATCAACATCATTAGAAACTTGGTCTAGAATTCCCTCATAGCAAGTCCAAAATGTACCTCATAACACCCTTAAATAGAGCTTTCACTTGACGTTAAAAAACCTCATACATGTCTTAGACAATCCAAATTTTAGACCCGACGAAGACCTCAAAGCCTTGATCTTTGACCAACGAAAATAATACCATGCAAAAGATAAAAAATAAAGCAGAAAACCCTTGATGAACACGACCTAATTCCTCAGATTTTTGTGACTTCCCTGGCCTCAAAAATTTCAAAGAGAATAATCACAAATGATGATATTTGAATCATACATTTTGAGGGGAACTTAGATCCTTATTATGCTTGAAGGAGGAGGTCTAAAAGGGGGGCAACATTCCCTAAAACCATATTAAAGACTAAGTTGACCTATCCTAGAAAATCATTTTTTTTAGAAAATTCGACTTGTATTTACAACAATATACATCACTCATTTTAGGTCTGACATTAATCATATAAAAGTTTATTTTTAGGGGCATATGATCAACTCAAGACTTACATAATTTATTCACGACATTCTCAATTATTAGTGCCAAAATTTTTACCAATTATAAGGTTGCCTTTATCATTCATTTTGGGCACCATGACCATACTTTCAGGGCATCATATTTGAAATATCATATCTCCTCAATCGTGAGAAGTTACATGGCATTCCACCTATCATTAGAAACTACATGACGAGAAATATCAGATGATCAAGGTCTTACTAAAAAAATCACTTTTCTTCCCATTCATTTACCTCTTCAAATTTGGAGCACCTTGATCACATCACATGGGAATATTGGCTTTGTAATTCCTCTCCTCTCTTCCAAGGCTACTTGTCCATTGGAATTTCTAATTAATGAAATCCATTGACATATATTGAAAGCAATCAAAGGTTAACTTGAAATTAATGACAAAACCATTCAGCAATCTCCCCTTTTTTCATTGATGGTAACACTTGTACTCCCCCTAACTCCATGATTATGTTCTTCCTCTCCTCATTCCTCTCCCCACTTGACATCAATGGAAAATGGTAACTTCCCCTAATAAAGTAGCTCCCTCTATCTTCCTACAATTTTCCTTTCTCCTCCTGACAGTATGCTTCACCTTTATGATAATGACAACAAGTCCTTCTACAATTCTTCCAAGCTCGATCTTGAAGTGCCACACATAACTCTACTAGTACTCAACTGCGTTGAAAATTGTAGCTTGGGAGGTACTACCACAAACCTTGGGGTACTAGGTTTTTGTGTATTTGACCCACAAAAATGGACTATTGTGGGCAAAGTACCCAAGCTGGTGGGGTTAGGCCCCAATGTTGTGGGCTAAAAACCCAAGGATAATCGTTAAAGAAAATTTCAAATGAAAAGTGCCCATGAAATTTTCATGTAATTTCCATGTCATAATATGTAAACCAATAAAAATTCTTCAAATTTAAAAAGAGGTACATGAAAATATTTTGAGGGAAAAGAAGAAAAACTATATTTTTTTTTGAATTGTATTTTTGACTTATCTCCTTATAGGTTTACTCAAATTTCAAGTTTAAACACTCGTTGGATGAAAAATTAAATTCCACATCCAATGACTACTAATTATGCATACTTTTGAGAAGTCCCACCTTGATCAAAATTGCAGATACATTAAAAAAGCATGTTTCGACACGTTTTTTAATGTATCTACAATTTTTATCAATGGGGTATTCTCAAAAGTATGCATAATGGGTACTCATTGGATGCGGAATTTAATTTTGCATCTAATGGGTGTATAAAAATGAAATTTGAGTAAAACTATAAGGAGATAAGCTGAAAATACAATTAAAAATAAGTAGTTTTCTTCTTTTCCCTCCAAAATGCATAACTCTTATTTTATTATTTTAAATATTATTTTATTATTTTTCCTTAGGAGGCCACTTTTAAACTGAAATTTCCTCTAATGTTTTTTTATTCTAGTTGTTGTAATAAGGCACCTTTGATTGACTAAAGGGGCACCTAAGGCAACTTTGAAAAATTATAGATATAAGAGACCTAGGAGATGTCTCGCCACAACATAGCAACCCATCTCAAGAAGCATAATCAGCTAAGGAGAGACACAAAACCTCAGGAAGAACTGCAACTAGAGAAGGAGCAATTTTATGGTTTTT
This sequence comes from Pinus albicaulis, assembly GCA_034641835.2. Classification (NCBI taxonomy): domain Eukaryota; kingdom Viridiplantae; phylum Streptophyta; class Pinopsida; order Pinales; family Pinaceae; genus Pinus; species Pinus albicaulis. Next base: position 1,353,729,287 of record CM076579.1, read on the forward strand.
TTGTGATGAAAAGAAGTAGAGTTTTTCATAGAATCTAGGATGATTTTTTTTGTGTTATATTTGTGCCCTACAATGGCTCTATCTAGGGTGAATAGAGAAGCATCAAGCCACCAAATTTTTTGTTTGATGTATATTCTCTATTTTGTTTAAAAGGAGTAGGATCGAGCCCTAGAAAGAGGCCTAACAAGCCTCAACCTAGTCTATTGTGGAGGGCCACAAGGCCTCAGAGATTTCACAAGTATTTTTGTCAGAGTACAAGCCATAAAAGAGGCCTAAGTTTGCCTCTCATTTGGGACAGAGAAAGCGAACATATTCAGGTAGTCAGATAAGGTTAGAGGGCAGAGTGGAGGGCTTGTATGGTGGTGTATATTGGTTGTTGAGGTGGATTTATAAAACCTATTCAACAGAGGAGTGTTTGAACAATTAGTAAAGGGATGAGTATATACTGATTTGAAGGGAAAATATACTATGATAATTTGAGTATATTGAGTCCGATATATGCAATGTTTCTTGAAGGAAAAAGAACATTGTGAGCAATTGATATGCATAGATATTGATGGAACAATTTATCTGTGAGTAAAGGAGGAAAAGGATCACCAGGTGCCAAGACAAAGTGGATTGAAAGGGTCATAAGCTAGCTACAAGAAGTAAGTTAAGTTTTATTCTTGGTATTTTGGGCAGATTCCGGATCAAAATAAGTTGACCTCAAGCCCTAGTTGTCTTGTATCATGGCTTTGTAAGGGCCATGATCCCTAGTATTGGAGCCCTATGAGTTAATTTTCTAGCTCAGTGACAAATTCCAATCATGGGACTAGATTCCACTTTTCGAAGGGACCAATTTTGACCTTTGAAGCACTTGATTTGGACATGGGAAATTGCATTTTTAAAATTAAGCCCACAATGTCAAAATTGTCAAGGCTGGCTTAAGGAAAAATTCGCCCTTCTCCAACTCATATAAATACAAGTGACCTCAAGCTCATTTGATCATCATATCACACACTTATCTCTCTCTTCTTGAGTTCAATACATTTTAAGTTTCTAGCGAAGTGATCCAGGTGGATACTGGTACCCACCCACCTATTCCACTTGAACCCCCACCATTGTTTCTTTTAGTTTTTCATTTTCCTTAATTGTAGCATAGTTAATTATTTTTGGAAATTTTTTGAGTCCTAAACTTTTGGAGCTGTTTTGAGGCCCTAAATAAAGATCGTATGCCAAAGTTAGGACCCTAGAAAGTTGATGTACCAATTTACCCCAACGGGGCCCACAATTTTGGCACTTCATCTCCTAGGGTTAGTTTTTTGGATGTTTAGGGTTTTCCATTGTTTCTCAATAATAAATAGACCTTTGATCCTTATTTTAACATAGTTCATAGGCATGTAGCTGCCACATCTCTTCTCAAAGATAACCTACCATCGCTTGAGCTAGTTTATTTCTATTCTGCATGTAAGCATATTTTAGTTCTTTAATATTAATGAAATGAGGATTTATTTATGTTTCATATCTTTGTTTATGTTTATATCTTTATTGTGTTGTGCTCTTGCATAAGTCTAGATCACGAAGGTACAAAACCGAGTGTGGAATAGGTTAAAGGCGCAAAACTGTGGTATAGAACTGGGTGCATAACTAGTCGAAGGTGTAAAACCGTGGTACAAAATTTTGGTACAGAAATGGGTGCAAAAGAGGCCTAAGGTACAAAACCGTGGATCAAAAAATGTGTGAAGCATGCTGAAGGTACCGAACTAGGTACAAAAAGGAAAAAGGTGTAGAACTATTGGTACTATGACTTTGACCACATTTGAGTATTGGCTTATATTTTGGATTTTGGTTGATTGTTCTCTTGGATAAGTCAAAATTTGAGTTGAATTAATATTTGTGGATTTGAGCTCATTTTACTTTCTGTTGAACATTTTATGATAATCTAATAGAATAATAATTTCAAATGGTTTTTTCTTTGTGAGGTTTTTCCCTAGCCTTTGACCAAATCAGTTTCTCTTATTGATGTGTTGATTGTCTCTTATTGTTATTACATTTATAGTTCTATCTTCAATTACTATTGATGATTGGAATAATTTAATTATTGTTGAAAAGATTGCTAATTGAAATATTGAATTGGGCTAAAGTAATTGATACATCATAAATAAGTGTAAAATTTAACGTGGTATCAGAGTTAAGGTGAAGGACAAGCCCAAAGGAGACAAGAGTTGAAGTAATCATATTTTGAAAGTTGAAGGAACCTATCTTAGCAAGTCAATATGTATACCTCCTACTTCAAGGAAAATGAGAAGTTGATAGACTCATCTAACTTTGATGCATGGAAGATTAGGTTGGAAATCATATCGGAAGACAATGATGTTTTGGAGTACATCTAAGGGAAAGTTATTGAGCCTTCGAAAAGTTCTCCTGCTACTATCAAAAGCAAGTACAAGAAAGGTGAGTTAAAATCAAAGAAGATTATAGTCGGTGGTTTACAAGAACATTTACTTACCTATGTTGGAAATTTGAAAAAAGTCTAAGGAAATGTATGATAAGCTAACTTGCATGTATGAAGTCAACAATTTGAATGAAATCATCTCCTTGAAAAATAAACTTAAGGATATGAAGATGAATAAAGGAGAGTTTGTGCAATCCTACATTATGGGGATATCTTGTCTTAGAGATCAATTGCAGAGAGTTGGGGAAACTGTGCTTGATAGGGGCCTGGTAGTGGTAACCCTTAGAGGTATCCCTCCCATTTTGGAAACCTTCATTACCACTATAAGAAATAACAATAATTTCCTGTCATTTGATGAGCTCATTGGAAAACTCACTCAATTCTCAAGGGGAGGGATACAAAATCATGAAGAAGGAGAGCACTCTGCTTCCTTCACTCATAACAAGAAAAAGAGAGGAAAATGAGGGTCATCAAATTCAAGGAATCCTCCTTCTCTAAATTCAAAGAAAAGGAATGAAAGAGAAACATCGCACACTAAATGCTAATTTTTTCACAAGAAAGGTCATTATGCCTGAGATTGCCTAAAAATAATAATGCTTCGTGATATAACACTTGAAGCAACCTTAACAAGTTCAATAATAAAGGAAGAAGAGATTATTGAAAGAGTGATTGTAATGGAAGAGATGAAAGAAGAATAAGAGATGATTCAAATGATCATGGTGAAGACCATCGTCCTCAAAAGAAGTCAAGAAATATCATGTATGTAGTTAATGTTGCTAATCAATCTGAATATATCCTTATTTCTACACTTTTTATTTCCTCTCCTCTAGATACTTGGGATAGTTGGTTGGTCAATAGTGGGGCCCTCTTATCATTTTTATCGATATAAGGAGGTTCTCTCTAGCTTGGTAGAGATGGATTCTAATTTGAAGACTATTCTTGGAGACAAATCCACTCATCATGCAAGAGGATTTGGTTATGTTAAATTACACTTTGACTCTGGGAAAGCTATTTTGCTCCATGATGTGATGTATGTGCCAATGTTGAAGAAGAATTTGGTATCCATATCTTCCTTGGAAGATAAAGGAATGAGGGTTGCTTTCATAAAAGGAAACATACTTACTTTTCCTATTGGATCTCCTATGAGATATGATTTCACATTGGGATATAGGACTCCATAGAGTCACTCGAAGATCCCTTCACTACTACATTTGGCGGAAATTCCGACACTTGGTTCCGACGCTTTTAACCAAATGTCGGAAATTTACCCAAATTTTTTCCATCCCGCCCGAACCCGTCGCTATACCGACGTTTATAGAAAAGTGTCGCAATACTGACACTTAGAAAAGTGTCACAATTGCGACGTTTGGAGGAAGACGTCGCAATTGTGACACTATGTCCCAAAGCGTCGCTATTGAGACGACTCCAGTCGTCGCAAGTGCGACACAATGTCTAGGTGTCGCCATTGCGACGTTTAGGTACCCGTCGTAATAGCGACGCTTTTTCCGCCGTCGGTATAACGACACTTATATGCCTGCCACATAAAAATACGAAACTTATATGCGCGCTACATAAAAATTTGAAACTTATATGTGTGCTACATAAAAATGATTTTATTGTTTCGTATGCATCGCAATAGCTACATTAACGTCTGATATCACGCGCGCATTCGCCCTCTGCTCTTGCAGAACATCGTTCGTCCTCATCTCTTGCAAAACAACATTTTCCCTCAGCATTCGCCCTCGGCGTTCACCCTCAGCTCTTACAGAACAACATTCACCCTCAGCTCTTGCAAAATGGTAAGTTCTTACTGCAGGCCCTTCCTCCTATAGTAGGGTTGACTCTATTTGGGTTTTTTTGGTCAATTCCATTTGGATTGTGTTAAGTGTAGGGTTCTATGTAGATGTCCAAGAATCGAATTCCAATACCCTCTATTATCTTCATCACCCGATACGAGATTTAACACCTTTTTCCCCGAAAAGCACTTAAATAATTTGGCGACCATTATTTCCTCACTGCTTTAAAAACCCTACATTTAAATGAAAACAAACATTGCATTCAACTACAAAAATCTATTAGTGTTCAAATGTACATGTGTGCTACATTAACGTCACGATATGCGCGCGCATTCGCCCTCACTCTTCTTGAACGACGTGCTTCCTCGGCATTCGCCTCGGCTCTTGCGAATAGCATTCGCCCTCGACGTCGCCACGAGCTCTTGCGGAACAAAATTCGCCCTCGGCGTTCGTCTGAGCTCTTGCGGAACAACGTCGCCCACAGATTGGCCCTCGGCTCTTAGAACGACGTCGCCTGCATTCGCGCTAAGCTCTTGCAGAACAGCATTTGCCCTCGGCATTCGCCCTCAGCGTTCGCCCTCAGCTCTTGCAGAACAACATTCACCCTCAGCTCTTGCAAAATGGTAAGTTCTTACTGCAGGCCCTTCCTCCTATAGTAGGGTTGACTCTATTTGGGTTTTTTGGTCAATTCCATTGGATTGTGTTAGGCTGTAGGGTTCTCTGTAGATGTCAAGAGTCAAGATTCAATACCCTCTATTATCTTCATCACCCAATACAAGATTTAAATTTTTTCCCAAAGAAACGCTTATTAATTTGGCAGCCATTATTTCTCCCTGCTTTAAAAACCCTACATTTAAATGAAAACAAGCATTGCATTTCAACTACAAAAATCTATTAGTGTTCAAATGTACATGTGTGCATCACTTGTGTAGGCTATTCCTTTTCCACTTTCACATTATCCAAGAATGTGTGCAGTATAGTTCATATTTTTTGTGATTTAGATTGTCTTGAAAAAGGAAAGGTAAATTATTTCCCATGGAAAAGAAGGTTTTCCCTTTTTATAGGTTGTTTGGACTTACGTGGAAAAATTTATGGTATGCCTTTCATATTATGTAGTTTAAATTTGAATTAACAGATTATTCTACATGAAAATATAATTATCTATGTGATGTCCTTCATCACTAATTAAGATTATAGGTTTTCAATTTCCTAGACTCTAACTCATATGATGCTAAATTCTAGGTTCTCATTGGTGGATCACTCTTCCATTGATTTCCTTTCCCTCTGGATCTTGTCATACTTTAAAAGTCATCAATGATACATATATTATTTCGGGTATCCCAAAAGGCTTTATAGTAGAACATATTGTGAAGTTTTTTTGACACTTGAGGATTCTTTTTAGAACTGCAACGTGGTCTATGCTATCGAGTTATATATCAAGCAACTTGTCCTTAATAACCACACTATGAGGTAGGTTCAACAAGTTTGAACTTGTTGGGACATAGCATATGAAGTTGTGTGATGAGTCCATATCACGAGTCTATTATGGTGAAAAAAGTGAAGACATGTAATGATAGTTATTATGTTAACATTACTAGAAACATTTTCGAAATTATCCATGCTATCAAGATGTCAAAATTCCAGGCATTAGGTGTCAATACTCGTAGCTAATAGATAATAATAATAATATAAAAAAATCACAACTTTATTCTTGAAATATGATTGTTACACATTGGTACCCTAGTTCATGAGTTACTATCACCCAAATATTGCAAAACAAACTTAAAATATAAATTAAACCAACATGAGAATCCAACTAAGGGTTTCTTGACAAAATCATGCCATAACTTGGCATTTTGAAACCAAAATTTGAATCCACCATAAGTAATACAATGCAAACTCAGATGGATTTTCAATGCATGTTTGCATGCTACACTTAGTCTCTATCTAGATATCATTTTTTAAATGGAACCATTAGTCAAGCCCACAGTCCTTTTTATGTGAAAAATTTCAGCTCTATTTGAGCTCTTTTTTTCTCCACCACCTCCATAAACCAGTGTTACACGGGGTCTCGCCCCCCCACCTAGGGGTCTAGATTCCTCGCCCCCTCGCGCTCTGGGGTCTTGGGGACTTCTAGGGGATGTTTCCCTCACGCCCCCTCACGCCCCCGCACACCCCCTTTCACGCCCCCTCACGCCCCCTCACACCCCCCTTCACGCCCCCTCACGTCCCCTCACCGCCCCTTTTAGTTTATGGTTTCGTGTTAAAAGTTGATGTGCCACTTAGCATATTTGAGAATCCAAGTGATTACGATTCAGATGGTGACATGGTTGATCTTGATATATTCGTACAGAAGTTGGATGCAGAGACTAGTGGGGCATTAACTTGAGCATTTATGCTCATTTATCATTATGATGATATCATTTGATATTCATATGTTATGTTTTATGTTTTATGTTTCAGACATAACTTATTTGCGTTTAAGTTTTATGTTTCAGACTTGAGTTGTAAAATTTAGTTTAAACTCTATTTTGAATCTTGATATAATATGTCATATGATATCTTAAACTTTATTTTCATTGTACATTGTTAGTAGTTACATTAATGATTATATAGTTCCAAACTTACAAACTTACATGCATGATTATATGATGTATGTTTTAACTTTTAACTTTTAAATTTGTTTCAATTATATGATTCATCATTCATCGATTTGTAATTTTATCATTTATGATTTATCTTTCATGATGCAAGTGTATGATGACTGTATATACATTCCTTGAAAAAATATAGTTACATTTTAAATATTAAATTTTATAATTTTTATGACCCCGACGTCCCCCCACGTTTCCTGAAAATTGGTAGGGAGCTTTTGCATAGGCCGCTCCCGCGCTCCCTCGCCCCCTCGCTCCCACCTCCGGGGGACTTGGTGGAACATTGCCATAAACATATGCAAACATATATCATGATCTTGGAATTCCATTACATATGTATGTGCCAATGTTCCATAATCATGCCCCATCATCAATTTAAGAAATTTCCATTGAATATCAAATTATGGAGGGGGGGAAATTTTTGCTGCAACATTTGGCTCAAAATCGGGGACCATCTTCGTATGAGGTGAATGAGAACTATAGATATTTGAAGAAGTAGATTAGTGCCTTTTCCTCTGGCCATGGAGTCATATACAGTCATCCATCACAAAAATTTGTCTTTGTTCATTCTCACCTTGAAAGTTGCAAAAAATCATGCCCTAATTGAAACGACACTAAATTTAAAAGATATAATAAAAATGCAAGCTAGAAGTGCCCTATTAATACAAAGGGAAAACCTTCCTACCTACCCTAACTGAGATAAATTTTGATTGAATAGGAAACATGATATTTCCTATGGAGTTGATCCAACAACTTGTTGAATGTATGGGACTAAATCATGCATTTGATTTCCAGGGAAACATGCGCATGAAGAGAAAAAGTGCAGAATTAATGGAAAATCCATACATGCCACTTATAAAAACTACACAGAAAGGTCAAAAAATACTTAAGGCCTTAACTTAATTTGAATCCAAAAATGAAAAAACAGGATTAGTGAAAACACGAGAGTGGTGTGGGTGAACAACATAAATAAAAAGTGAGGATACCTTTCCCCAAGATTCCTTTGTCACCGTTGTATGAAAACATGTTTTCCTTTCCCTTTATACATGCAAGTGAATGCATTATAGGTATGGTGTTTTCCCAGAATAGGAGAAGCCTACTTAAATATATCATTCGTGGATTGAATGTTTGGGTGCCTTAATGTGCAATGACATGTTTCCAGGACTGAATTCAATGCAAGGCATATTTTAAACTCTAACTCTGTCTTCCGGTGTCTTATTAGAAATTATTTCAGTTTTCATTTTGTGTTTTCAAGTTAGATATTGTTTTCAAGTTTTTACATTTATAATTTTATTGCAATGTGGCAGACTGATCAGGGCAGTACAGGAACAACCCCGAGACGGGATGATCGCGGAAAGAGGCCGGCGGAAGAACATGTAAAGTGCCAGCATTGCTCTATCTTCAGGTATTTTAGTTATTTACATAATTGAAATAATATTAATTTTGTTCAAATATGCAGACACCTAGCCATGGTACGCCTGATGATTCCCTCTTTGAGGAAGAGATTTCTTCATCCCTATCTCTAGTGTTCTTGTTGCGAAAAAAGGCACGAGATGCAAGGTCGGAATTTAATACTTTGATAGATGCGCCTCAAACACCTGAAATAGAAGAGAGGATAAAAAAAATTATGAGCCAGCTAGAAACATATCAGGTAATAATAAAAAGTCAAAAGGATATTTTTTTTGTTATGCATGAGATGAATTGTGATAGTTTGATTTTTAATTTTTACATTGACTAAACTAACAAAAAGTTCTTTTGTATGTAGCGTTTTCTGGCATTTGCTGAACCCGGTGTTGGTGGTAGTGGGACACAAAGGCAAGAGATTGCCCAACAACCCTCTCGTACACCTTCTACTCCTTTAGGTGCTAGCCAAGAAACACACCCTGCCCAAGCTGACACCCAGCCAACTGCTGAACGTGTTGGCAATGATGAGGCTGATATGGCCAACTACATTATTGCGTTTCCTGGAGCTACACGTGTCAGCTCCACGGGGACCATTAATGGCACGTTTTTGGTGAACGATGAAGGTGTCCCTATAAAGCATGTACAACTCCCAGGTAAATTTTAATATTTTAACTATTTCATGTACTTTATCTAAAACATATTTATCATGATTTTTATTTTTAAATTAATGATAATATCTTCTTCTTTTTTGGTTTTATTCTGTGTAGGAAACAATGAGTTCTACAGGATTCTAGAGAGCCATGCGTTGGTAATTTTTGGCCCAACCATACGTACAGGGTGGAATTCCCAGAATTCCAACTTGAAAAAAGAACTTCTAGATTATCTAGAAGCCCTTTTTGGGGTTGGCACATTTGACAGAAAAGCGGTGGCTCAGGTAGCCGGCAAATATTTGAAATATACCAGGGACACCTATAGGACACAATTGCAATTTAACCCTAGATATGAGCGTCCTCTCGTAGTTTCAGAGAGTGAGTGGAGAGCACTCATCCATGACGGAAAAGAGAAAAGGGCAAAGAAAGAAGGAAAAATGCCAAGTGGACCCGCAAGGTAAATTACAACTTTAATTCAATAGCTTTAATTTTCTTTATGTCTAAAATAAAAGTGTGCTACGTCATATCTGACTTCAATATTTTGATGCTAGGTTTCTTGACACCTCAAAGGCAACCAAAGCTAGGATAGAGAAAAAGGGCCATCACAAGCTCGGCCAGGGTGGCTACTTGAAATTAGCTGCAAGAATTGTAATTAAGTAGCTAAACATCTTATAATTAATTGTATCGCCTTCCAACGTTTTTGTGATCCTATCAGATATGATTAAAAATACACAATCATATATAATGTAGGGTGATGACTTTGGAACAATAACTACAGAGGAAGATAAAAATATTGCTTTCCGTTTTGGCTATCAAGCTATAGTTGAACGTCGCAGAAGCTTGGGGCAGGTCCCAAGATCTACAATGCCTGATAAGGTAAAACATTAACCTTTCAATATTTTTGTTTTCGTCCATAAATTTAATGTCTAACAAATTTGTTTAAATCAGGGGAGCAACACTACCAACGAGGTAAATAACCCAGTTTTAGAGCCAGATGTAGATGATCCTCTCGTGCAACCTGATCATTGTAGTGGGGACCAGGCCGACAATGCTGCTATCAGTGAGGGTCGTGACGGTAGTTAATTTCCACTTATAATTTTTTCTAATTATACCTTGATGGTTGTCCTTATAACGTTTTTTGTTTAAATGACAGAGAATGTTTCCCTTGAGGATCTTACCACCAGAGAGGAAGACAGGGCAACAGTCCCAACGGCGACAACTGGTGCACCAGGTAAATAATCTCATTGCAATTTTTTTTATTAATATTACCAAACTAGTTCAATGATATTTAAAAACTGACAATTAAAATTTAATATTATCTGTTTTTGTAGGCGATGCCCCGTCACTGGATGAGACCAGACATCGTGACAACGCAACTAGGTCAGCGGCGACAACTGGTGCACCAGGTAAATAATCTCATTGCAATTTTTTATTAATATTACCGAACTAGTTCAATGATATTTAAAAACTGACAATTAAAATTTAATATTATCTGTTTTTGTAGGCGATGCCCCATCACTGGATGAGCCGAGACATCGTGAATACACAACTAGGTCAGCAGTGCGAGTTGAAAGGCACGAAACAGGAGCAGAGCACGATGATATTGATGATGTAATTAGGAGCTTTAAAAATAGGAAGAAGAAAAAGAAAATTTGACAATGTAAAATATTGTATTATTATAAGACAAACATTACCATACTTGGAACGTTTTTTGCGTTATATAAAAAACTCATTTATCATACTATTTTTATGTCAAGCATTAATTGCAATGTTTCCTTGCGTACTTTTTGTTGAATTGTTTTTTTATTAGTTATTGAATATATTTTTTTTATTCTCATGAAAGTAAAAAATGAAATATAGATTGGCTATTGGGGAATTGAGAGTGATGTGAGGGGGTGGGAGGGGGGGGCATAAGAGCTTCCACCTTCACGTGGTTGGTCCCGTTTAATAGAGAATAATTTATTGGAGTGATTTAATCTTGGAGCAAACCTCCCTCGATCCAGCGTAGCAACAAAAAAGTCACTGTTGACTTAGTTGCTACTCTTTCAGATTGTGGGAGGCTTGTTCCAAGTTCATGCAACTCCAATAAATTGTTCTTGAAACGAAGAGGAGCTTATTCAGGTATGTTTTGACATTTTCAACATATGTTATAACATTATCATAAGAATGCATCTTAGAGTAAAAAATACTACATCAATTACTTGTATTTATTGTATAGATAATGATGGATTTTGATTGACTTGGCAGTGCAGGTACAAATCCTCTTGGATCATGAGCAATACAACTTGTCAACCAGGGTCATGTCCAGGATATTTTTGCTTGTGCGCTTGACCAGGTTCGTAATGTCACATTTTGTAAGTTCCTTTACGGTTCATAATTCAATATTAAGCTTGTTCATGATTATTATCTAGGTTTTTTGTATGTGTTTTTTCATCTATTTGATTGTAAGCAACTCTGCATGTTTCCTGTTGTTCACTATGATTTCTCCCATTGCCACTCCCAGGATGAATCCGACTTTATTGTTACATAGGTTACTTTATTGTTACTATGATTTCTCCATTTACGATTTCATAGGTTACATCATGTAAAGTTGTCAATCTTAGGTTGGTGATGAGCTTTAGTTCTCCAGATTTGGGGCTTTTCTGATATTTTCTCCCTCATGTCATTCCTGCATCACCTCGTTGTTTGAGCATGCCAATTGTCTACCACTTGTACCAATTGGCACATGTCAATCTATGAGTGGTGCCACATTTCACCTATTTTCAGTGAGAGTTTAGGGTTTCTCTAACATAGCTTCAGAAATCCGATTCAGTGCCTGCTTGAATATTGTCACATAATACTTATGGTTTGGATTGATGATCATGTTCTGAATGGTTGGTTGATTCATAAGAACTACCCATATAGTCATCTTGAGATATTTCAGAAGGTTTCTCGGGTTTCCTTTTTCACCGTTTCTAGTGGGTGGGATGGTGTGGGGTGATCCATCAATACTGGTGCTCTTGTAGTAGGGAATTTGTTTTTGGGGATATAAGGAGCATTTGATGTAGATATCCCATTGGATGCATTCATAGATGGGCATGAGAGGTCAAGAATTTAAATTAAAAATATGCAACCTCTAGCATGGCAACTTGAAGGCCGCGAGAGACACTGGTTAAAGATTGTTTTGTGCTGGCCTTAATATAGTCGTGATTTCTTTATATTATCTTAATGAAAATATATAGTCCGGTCTCATTAAAATGAGGATTGTGGTTGTATTTCTCTTTGGTTGTTTCTCTCTTAATGCTCCAGAAGTTTCCAAAAGTTGCGATAGTTGTTTAGTTTGCCTGTTACAAATTAAAAGTGGTTTTTAGCAATGGGAGTCATGTTTTTTAAGGTTCATACTAATATGAAGATCTTGTAATTCTATATTTAGCATAAGAGAAGATGGCCTCTTCTTTGGGCGGTATGACAACAATTGCCACATCTACCTCATTGGGTAACAATGGAAAGGGGAAGAAGTTGGGTGCAATGTTTGATAATTATGGCAGACAATTGTCTTCTCTTTCAGTTTTTTCACCCATTTCCTTTAATCGCTCAAGCAAAAGAGGGACTTTGAGATTACGCGACAGAGAGAAGGTAGTTAATACAAGAGCTATGGAAAAGGAGTTGTACTTCAACAAGGATGGCTTAGTGACAAAAAAATTGCAGGTCAAAGAAAAAATTATGTTTAAAGGAAGGTCACCTACACGTGAAACTTCACTACGGTGGATCTTTCCTTGTCCACTTATATTCGATTTTAATGTGTTATTTTATTTTTTCATGGAGGGTTGTTTTGGCATATGGTCTGGCATTCAATTGCACACTTACTGAAAGCATTGTCAATTTGTCTTGCAAGCGGTGTGAACAAACTTGTTGATCTTGTTGGAGTCACCCTTGGGGCGAAGGGCAAAATGTTGTCTTGGAGAGCAAGCATGGTTCTCCGAAAATAGTTAATGATGGTGTGAAAGTAGCTAAGGAGGTAATTTGTAGATGTGTGCTTTGGTTTTCTTTTTAACATTGTATTAGTTCCCCCTCTTAAATGTCTTAGATTTGGTAGGCATAATTTGAAAACTCAAAGGTGAAAGGAAACATATTTGTTACCCATTGGTCTACTTGGCCTATGGACTAGCCACATTAGAGTAATGCATAAAGCTTTTCACAACAATAAAAGGAAAGGGTTATGACTGAGTCAAATTTTATTGTTATTGATAGTGTAATGAAATGTATCTCAATGCTATGGTTTTGGCCTTTTTATTGGTTGAATTAGAGGACCCAGTTGAAAATATTGGGACCAAGTTGGTAAGGCAAGCTGCGACAAGGACAAATGATTTAGCTGGGGATGGAACCACAACATATGTTGTTCTTTCACATCTTGGAATATTGAAAAATTCCAGAACAATGAATGGAGAATAAATCTCCCTTCCTCTAACACAGAGAAAATAAAAATTTCTTTGACAGGAGACAGAGTTTCAATACTTTGAAAGCAAACTTCTATTCCCTTCAATAACTCAAAAAAAAACTATTACACTTCTTCCTCACTGAGAGGGATTACAAAATTATGACTGCTACAAAACGCGGTGCATAAAACCAACTCACTGTCTGTTCAAAACAAACATACTCTGTCTCTAAAACACTCTGCTGTGTTTTTCCCTTTCGCACTGCTGTGCATACACACTTAAAAAGTTACACTCAATCTTTCACTTTTTACACACTGCTGTGTAATAAAAAATTTACGTACTGTCTATAAAAAAAACTACCAAGCTTTTTCGACCTTTTTATTTTTATATGCCATAACATATAAAACATATTATAATAAACCCTCTTTTAAAAAAAATAAAATTAAAACTAAATTCTATGGCCCACCTTTCATTTCGCATATGATATATATAACATATGTTTAAAACATATGTATATATTAAAGCATACATAAAATTAAACTATCAAAACATTAAAGAACCCTTTCCGTCGGACTTCAAAAGTCTGAATAGATTGAATTTCAAACCAAATTCGTGTTCCAAAATGGGATGTTGATGTCTGCCTAATTTTAACTCGAATTCTCAATCCAATGTGCCCTATAAAAAATTCGGGTCCGGTTTTCAGGTTTTCAGATTCCCTTCAATTTCATGCGATCCAATATTAATGCTCCACGTGTCCTCCTTTTGAATTTACAAAACTGTCGGGTAAATTTCTGGTTGGTGAATTGCGTTAATGCTGGTTGTTGTGTTTAAATACAATCCTGTACAGAAATATGGCTGTGGCCGTCTACAAAAAAAACTTGCAGGAATTTTAAATGCTGAATTAAATTTCTGGATGGCATGCAAGCAAACTCCAAAAAAAAATGTTGCTGCTGCATCCGTCCTTCTGCTGCAGCAGTTGAAGTTAAAATTCAACAGCACAGGGTTTAATAAGTGAGGGTGTAAAGGTAACTTTTTGTCGATAGTACTGGATTAAGATCATCTATTCATTTTTGTAGGGTCTTATGGTGTTTGATTTTTTAGTTTTGGGTTGGGCTTATTGAGTCTAAGATAGTTTTTGAGTGAAAAAATTGCTATCAAGTATTAAAAAATTTTGGTTCTTTTGTCAAAATTTATGAGCTTGTTAGGAAATACAAAACTGACGATGGTTGTATCTTAAATTTGTGGAAAATAATTTGAAATGAAACCTTTTTGTTTAGGTTGTTGCAGCAGGTGCAAACCCCGTTCAAATTACTAGGGGCATTGACAAGACAATAAAGGCCTTGTTTCGGAACTCAAAATTTTGTCAAAGGAGGTAAACGCTTGCCTTTTGAGTAGGCTGGTTTTCCTTTTTGCTGATGGTTTGGTGTATCTAATTGAATTAGTTGCCTAAGGTATTTTGGTTGCAAACTCCTTTTCATTTTTCATACAGTATTGGCCTTGTGGAATACATTTGATTGTGTGGTCTTGTTAGATCTACAACATTTGTAGTTGTTTAGTCTTATGGCCAAGGTGCACTTTTATTATGGAAATATTTGATGCAATATTGTCATTTAATCCTTACTGCAGGGTAGCATGTTGAGAAGTTTCTTGTGAAACATTTGGTATTCAAAATGACACTTGATCCTATACAACATCATGCACTTGACTTAAAAATTCATATTCAAAGTGTGCCAGACAATTCTTGCAAAATTTCAAATATTTATGTTGTTTTAAACCATTATCTTTTTCATGTATTGGATGCTGAAAATGTGAAAAGACTTTGGTATGAAACCAACTGGTGAATAATTTCCAGCAAAACAACCACTTCCAAGACATGATTTAGAAGTAGAACATATGTACTTATGAAGCATAGAAAGATATCCTTGATGCATTGTCGATGTTTGGCTAGGGTTATTTTTGGAGAAAATAACTCCTTATTCCTAGAATAGTGATCTTCAATACAAGTAAATGCCAGAGAAGAGAGATCATCGTGTGACGCAACAAAACTGAAATTGGACCCCTAAGGAGAGCTGGTGTGTCTACAATCGCTCTGTCAGCATTTTCCCTTGGTTTACCCCATTCTTTTCCTCCAGCCTGAGTCTTAATTGACTTCTTCTTTCTTCGAGTTTATTTATCAAATTCGTAGAATTTGATAAATAAATACTATCCACAATGGTTGGACTTTAATTTATATTCCCGAATTTATATTATCTCCAATCCTTATAACCAATGTTTGACTTTCAACACTTTGTATTTATACTCCACGTTTCTTTTTAAATAAATAACTTGTAATGAACTTTCGGCTCTATATTTCACCACCCAGCCTTACAACAATCACGCTCCAAACTTATGCTAATTATCCGCCAATCGTTTAATTAAACAATTTCATTATACTTTGGCCCCACCTATATATATCAATAACCAATCAAACACTCGTATCGTACCTAGCTATCCTCCGCACACCTTAGTTAACCTCCGGGCAAGTTCAACGTGCGACCACCATCCGATGGCCCTTCTCCAAATCAACGACTCTTGGCAATTTCGCTCGGCTTCCAACGTCAGGCTTTAACGTGCGATGGCGCGGGTTAAACGGTGGTTTTCTGGGGGTCACTTCGCCATGTGTCGCATTCCCTATGGAATCGCTCGCGAATAGGAAATACCGCCTACTCCGCAAAAGCGGTGCGATATGGGCAACCCGCTTTTGTGATTCCGCTCGTGGTTTTGGTAGAGGGCTTGACCACGGGTGCAAGTCTGGTTCCACTATCCTTTTTTTTGTTAACTCATGTCCAATCCTCAGGTCAGGTTCCGAAAGCACAACAATTTTGTCTCTTTATTAAGCGAGATTTTTATATTTGAACAGTTTTCACGACCCCGGTTCTCTACACAGACCTCGCCTTGGATATTTTTACATAAAAATGATTGTTCTCAATAATTATTTATATAACATTTCCACATGTTTAGTGTGGTATTCCCATGATTTATTATAAATATGTGTATTATCAAAGAAAACCAACACAAATTTTATAAGATGGGATCAAACAAAATTGTTCTTAAGTCGAGCCCGCCGGACTTCAAACGACGATAAACCATAATTCAAACCAAATTCGCGTTCCAAAATACCCTGCTGACGTCGGCCAATTTTGTGACGCGAATTTCTTATCAAATTCGCCCTAATATTTTACGGGTCTGGATTTCCACTGCGTGAGCGGCCCAAACAAAGATCCACTCCAATCAATTTCTGCCACGTGTCCTCAATAAAAACTTGCCCTGCTCCTGGCTGCGGGTGCATTCGATAGCGTTTAAGGTGATGGGACATGGATATGGCGATTTAATATCAATCGCATTAACATTTAACGTTGTTCAATTAAGTTTTCACATCAAATCCGCATTAATTAATTTTTAACACTGTTCAAGATCGGACCTCCACTCCTCTTAGCGATTCCGCACGCTCCATTTTGATCCGGCCTTTGGATCTCATTATTAATGATCAGAGATTAATTATGACGGGCGTCCTATGATTGCATTGCAGACGGGTCGACAAAATGGCGTTTAGCCATGGTTTTTCAGACAAGCCGGTTGCTGGATTACACTGCCTGCTAACTGTGACGATAAGGAGAAGTGGCCAGCTGAACTTCTGCCTAGACGTTGCTGCATATTTGCATTTCTCTCGGTTCTTTCTCTGTCTGTCTTGCTCTGTTAATTGGAATTCTGCTTCTTCGTCTCCTCTTGTGCCCACTGCGTCTGAGATTGCACCCATGCCTCGCGTGCGTCATAGGATGCGTTGCCGCAGGGGGAGCACTAAACGTCAACCCCGGCACGCTCCCTCCAGCCCCTCACCAGAGTCGACTTCCGGCCAGTCCAGTGATTATTACTTAGGTCGATATCCAAATACTAGGAGTGGGCGGGGTCGGCTTGTAGCATCTGGCCACCGTATGGATTCCCCTGCTCCTGGCTTCCCCACCGCTAGTTCACCTTCTCCCATGACGCGCACTGCGCAATTTTCCTTTGATTGCACTCTCAACCGCCCGCGAATCACAGCTGTAGTCACTGTGGTCTTCCGCGAGGAGGCCCAAACGGAGGAAGAATGCACTCGTCTGGCGGGTCTGAGCTCGGAAAAAGCTGGCCAGCATTCGGGCCTTCAGGAGGGGAGCCATGGCATGCATGTGGAGGTAGCACCTAGCGATCCTGGACCTTCCGAAGGATGGTGCCGAATCGTGGAGGAACCACCGGAGGAATAGTTTGGTTAATTTGTTTTTCTTGCTTAGCAGGCCCACTTAATTGGGCTGCTTTTAGTTTATTTTACTGTGCTGGACCTTTGTAATATTTTTGAATTTTGTAAATTAAACGTTCAAGACTGGTTTCCCCGTATGAGGGCAGTCTTCTTAATTTTTTGATTTTTTGATGAAAAATTTGCCATGCCTTTAAGTAATATTTTTGAATTTTGTAAATTAAACGTTCAAGACTGGTTTCCCCGTATGAGGGCAGTCTTCTTAATTTTTTTATTTTTTGATGACAAATTTTCCATGAGTATGGCCAGGAAATGTTTTTGACTTCGGTGTAATTTTATTCGCAATGTTAATAGATTAACTTTACTTTGAATTCTCACATGATTAGCGTTTTTCTTGATCTGTTCAAGGATTTTGGGTACTTTAATTTGCATTTGGAACAATGGACGTCGGTACTCTATCTGTTGCTTTACTGTTCTACATACTACTATTTCACTTTCTTATAGATGCCTCGGGCATATTTGAATGCTTTCTCAGATTGTCGATAATCTCCATGTGGACCGTTACCGGATTTTATATCATGTCCCTGTATGTGACATGGGGTATTTTTCTATCATTGTCTGGGGTGGGACTTCCACTTTTCTGGATGGATATTTGGGTTCCAATCTTCAGATGTGAAAATGTAATGACTTCATGAACTGTTTTACTTCATATAATATATTCAAAACAGCGTTTTTTCTCTTGTGAAAAAAAAAATGATTAATGTTTATCACTCTGCCTTCAAAACTAGCAATGCTGGTCTATGTTGCTGGTTTATTGATATGGTCTGATGGTCTTTTTATATTTTTGACATATCACACTCCTCACATGATTAGCGTTTTTCTCTGTTCAAGGATTTTGGGTACTTTAATTTGTATTTGGAACAATGGATGTCGGTACGTACTCTATCCGTTGCTTTACTATTCTACATACTGCTATTTCACTTTCTTATAGATGCCTCGGGCATATTTGGATGCTTTCTCAGATTGTCGATAATCTCCATGTGGACCGTTACCGGGTTTTATATCAAGTCCCTATATGTGACATGGGGTATTTTTCTATCACTGTCTGGGGTGGGACTTCCACTTTTCTGGATGGATATTTGGGTTCCAATCTTCAGATGTGAAAATGTAATGACTTCATGGACTGTTTTACTTCATATAATATATTCAAAACAACGTTTTTTTCTCTTGTGAAAAAAAAATGATTAATGTTTATCACTCTGCCTTCAAAACTAGCGATGCTGGTCTATGTTGCTGGTTTATTGATATGGTCTGATAGTCTTTTTATATTTTGGACATATAACACTCCTCACATGATTAGCGTTTTTCTCTGTTGCATGATTTTGGGTACTTTAATTTGTATTTGGAACAATGGACGTCGGTACTCTATCTGTTGCTTTACTATTCTACATACTGCTATTTCACTTTCTTATAGATGCCTCGGGCATATTTGGATGCTTTCTCAGATTGTCGATAATCTCCATGTGGACCGTTACTGGGTTTTATATCAAGTCCCTGTATGTGACATGGGGTATTTTTCTATCACCGTCTGGGGTGGGACTTCCACTTTTCTGGATGGATATTTGGGTTCCAATCTTCAGATGTGAAAATGTAATGACTTCATGGACTGTTTTACTTCATATAATATATTCAAAGCAACGTTTTTTCTCTTGTGAAAAAAAAAATGATTAATGTTTATCACTCTGCCTTCAAAACTAGCGATGCTGGTCTATGTTGCTGGTTTATTGATATGGTCTGATGGTCTTTTTATATTTTGGACATATCACACTCCTCACATGATTATGATTAGCGTTTTTCTCTGTTGCAGGGTTTTGGGTACTTTAATTTGTATTTGGAACAATGTACGTCGGTACTCTATCTGTTGCTTTACTATTCTACATACTGCTATTTCACTTTCATGGACTGTTTTACTTCATATACTGCTATTTCACTTTCATGGACTGTTTTACTTCACCGTTGTAGGGTCTTGGGTACTTTAATTTGTATTTGGAACAATGGACGTCGGTACTCTATCTGTTGCTTTACTATTCTACATACTGCTATTTCACTTTCATGCACTGTTTTACTTCACTGTTGTAGGGTTTTGGGTACTTTAATTTGTATTTGGAACAATGGACGTCGGTACTTTATCTGTTGCTTTACTATTCTACATACTGCTATTTCACTTTCATGGACTGTTTTACTTCACTGTTGTAGGGTTTTGGGTACTTTAATTTGTATTTGGAACAATGGACGTCGGTACTCTATCTGTTGCTTTACTATTCTACATACTGCTATTTCACTTTCATGGACTGTTTTACTTCATATAATATCTTCACTTTCATAGACTGTTTTACTTCATATAATATCTTCAATTTCATGGACTGTTTTACTTCATATAATATCTTCACTTTCATGGATTGTTTTACTTCATATAATATCTTCACTTTCATGGACTGTTTTACTTCATATAATATCTTCACTTTCATGGACTGTTTTACTTCATATAATATCTTCACTTTCATGGACTATTTTACTTCATATAATATCTTCACTTTCATGGACTGTTTTACTTCATATAATATCTTCACTTTCATGGACTGTTTTACTTCACTGTTGTAGGGTTTTGGGTACTTTAATTTGTATTTGAAACAATGGACGTCGGTACTCTATCTGTTGCTTTACTATTCTACATACTGCTATTTCACTTTCATGGACTGTTTTACTTCATATAATATCTTCACTTTCATGGACTGTTTTACTTCATATAATATCTTCACTTTCATGGACTGTTTTATTTCATATAATATCTTCACTTTCATGGACTGTTTTACTTCATATAATATCTTCACTTTCATGGACTCTTTTACTTCACTATTGTAGGTTTTTGGGTACTTTAATTTGTATTTGGAACAATGGACGTCGGTACTCTATCTGTTGGTTTACTATTCTACATACTGCTATTTCACTTTCATGGACTGTTTTACTTCATATAATATCTTCAAAACAACGTTTCTCGTCTTTTAAAATTTTAATTTTTTTTTTAAAATTGAACCCTCCGTCGGTCTACCGACGCCTTGTAGACGTCGGAACTGCGACAATCCAGAAACGTCGGACGAGAGACAGTATGAAAACGTCGGAAGCGCGACGTGCTAAACGTCGGAACTGCGACAACCCAGAAACGTCGGAAGAGAGACAGTATGAAAACGTCGGTAGCGCGACGTTCCAAACGTCGGTAGCGCGACGTTCCAAACGTCGGACCACATATCGTCGGAATTACGACATCTTCCAGACGTCGGAAGAGTGACGTCCAAAACGTCGGACCACGTTTAGTCGGAATTGCGACAGTTTACAAGCGTCGGAAGAGCGACGCCAAAACGTCGGACCACGTTTAGTCGGAACTGCGACGGTTTATGAGCGTCGGAAGAACGAAGTTTAAAATGTCGGAGCCGCGACGGTTTGTGAGACGTCGGAAGAGTGACGCTTGTTCGGAACGTCGGAATAAGTGTCGATAGTGCGACACTTTTTACTTGCGTCGGAACGGCGACGACATGAGAAACCATGGTTTGTCTGCCCTTGAACTTTCGCTCTTGCGACGAATATGTGTCAGAATAGCGACGAATTGGCCGTCGGAATTTCCGCCAAATTCTCTAGTGCCTTTTAGATTGATGTGAAAAAATGGCTCGTAACAAATTTCTTCCTCAAGTGAAATGTCAAAAGTAATAGCTGATGACTAAAGTGCTTGACCTTGTGACAAGTCTGGACACAGAACAACTAATTGGTATCATCATCTACTGCAATAAATTTTCATTATGATATCAATGTTGATGGAGGCATACCCATGCTCAAGTACAATGATCAAGTAGTCCCGTCCACTGGCGAAAAAGAGTGGACCCATGTTTGGATGATTATAGCCATCATACTTTGTAATATTGTATTAATCTTGAAATCGTAGCCCGGATGGAACTAGATCCAACATCTTCTATCACGTTCACTTGATCGCTTGATGTACAAGTCTAACCATTTTAATAAATGAGCTGGATTCGAGCATGGTAGAAACTATCTGTTTACTAGCCAATTATGTAATCCATTAATAGACACGAGAGAAACCATCGATGACGTTAATGGCTCTCAAAGTACTATAGTACAATCTATGTGCTGTGAATAAAGGAGCTAAAGTTAAACACCACACAAAATATTCTTGTTGTAGGATAATTATGAAGACCCATCGCCGAGGGAAAGGAAACTTTCGATTGATGTATGCAAGGTTCAAGGTACCAAAGGGAGCTTCTAATTAAACTTCTTGGATAATGAGCTGATGTCAACAGGAAGTGACCCGTCACAAGAGGGCATTGGTGTATCCCCCATTGACAATACGAAATAGGTATCAATATTTGAGACGGAATGATGTTGATGTGGAACTGGTTCAGGAGTGATAGACATGGAATGATGCTTAAGAGTATCCTAGTAGATATCAGCTGAAGTACTTCTCTTGAACATATCGACGAAACTTTATGGAGTTGGAATTATTGACCTAAAACATAATGTGGATGTTTTTGATATGGTGTGATGATGAACCAAAGAGGAAAGAAGATTTCGCAACCTAACAGTCATGGAGATGAAGTGAAAGAGTTTCATGTTCAAGAGTGACTCACTGCCATTAATAGGTTAAAGTATATTGTTTTCCCAATTTCCCCAACCATTTCTGGTCAATACCTCTTTAGTTTTTACAATATTGAGGAGGATAACACATGCTTGATCTATAAGTTCATATTTCAAATTAATCCTTTGAGTATTTTTAACGAACCCTAAGAAGGAGTGGTTCACTACCGTCATGTTCAATAGGTATATCATTGTTTTATGCTTTTACAAGTCCATCGAAGGTGTAACTCGAATTCTTTTTCATGTTTAGAGAGTTTGAAAAAGAGGTAAAAAATCAAAATCAAAAGGTTCCTTTTTATAAAATTGTCTCTTGAGTTCGAAAAGGCAGAAAATGATACTCTAGATAACCTCTTAGGCATGTTCGACTAAGGTATTCCTTTTTCATGACTAGTTTATCTCAATCTGGAAAAGGGTTAAACTTATAATTGCAAACACATTTTCATTCAATTTAATGAGTTTGAAAAGACAAGTGCTCGGTGATATTTTCATGTTTAGGGAGTCTGAAAAGAGTTGAAAGAGGAATCCTTTTGGATTAATGAGTGGTATAAAGGGTAGAATGGTTATGGTCATGATGGAACTGCTCAAAACACGTAGAGGTCAAGAGGTAGGCTAATAACACCACTCATCATAATGATTCCTTGGGAAAGGGTAAAATAACCAAGTGAATATGTATGTTTGGCCAAGAATATGGTTGTGAAAATGAAACGAGAAAACCAAGGCTCATCTGGCAGAAATAGACTCATAAAAAAATAAATCTCAAGGGATAGGATGAGAATGGTTTAATTTTTATATAAACTTGAAACATGGGAAACTATGCTTGAAATTGGTTTCATTTTTACACAAGCTTTAAATTGAGAAAAAAATATGCTTGAAATAAGTTTGCATTCCCCCAACATAATGACCTAATTTTAGGCACATGCCCCCCAAGCTTCATTTCATTCACCAAAGTAGATTAGTTGTTACTAACAGGTGGATGGAATGAAGGTGTATTTACAATATCAAATGAAAGAATCGACTAGGAATTTACAAGATCTAATCAAATAATTGAATTGGAAGGGGATCTATTTCATTTTTTAACGATCTTGACACAACAAAATAACTATGCTAGAATGAACTTGTTTCATTTTTTAATGAGCTTGACACAAGAAAATAAACTTTGCTCGGGACCTTGATCATGACCTTTAGGAGGCCATAGCTTCCAAGAGGTTCTCATCATATGCAAGAACAATGCTCTAGAAGTTTTCAATGGATCCAATAGAAAGATCAAGCACTAGTATGCACTACATTACCTATTAGATAATGAGTTGATGCAGACATGGAACAAGTTGCCACATAATTAGCCTGTGGCATGGGAGATACCACTTGCATATAACGACCATTTAGGAAATCTGGTTCATTGAAATTCAAATCAGTACCAATAAACGAATGCTGGTCAATGGTCACAATTCTTCCTTCATGTAGGAAACACATCACACGAAAGAGAGAAGAGACAAGAGCTCACATTTCATAAAAATAGTCACGCCCAAGGTGTAAATTAAAATCCAAACAGCCTTGGACTACCATCACATTGATATAGACACTCTTTCCTCCTAAAGTAATAGGAAGCTAAGGAAGGATTGCTAATGGTTGATTGGTTCCTATGTTAAAGGCCAATAGATTATGGGTAACAGGCACAAGCTATAGATAACCGAAATCTTTCCAAGTAGTCGAGAAAAAAATACTAACAGGCGCGCATTCGTCTATGACTGTTCTAGGTACGACCATATTACAATCTTGTACTATGATTTGAAAGGGTACATAAGGAGGAAGATGATATCCTGCTAGTTGTCTCCAATCAAAGGAAGTGACCATACTACTTGGAGGTGGTGTCATTGGAATAAGAGAACTAACCCCTTGCGCTATGGGAATGGGATAACTACACCCTTTATGTCATTGGAATGGGAGGATTTCCCCCCTGTGCCATTGGAATGGGAGGATTTCCCACGAGTTCATTGGAGTATGAAGAAACGAAAATAACTTGAGTGGTATGAGACTCACTCTCTATGAGAAAAGTACGAAAAACGAAACGTGGAATCGAGTCAACCATTCTCTCAGCCAATGGTTGGTCAAGAAAAAACTCATGGGATTCACGTTCAAAGCGTGTAGAAATTATATACAAGATGCATGTATATCTCCAGATTCTCCTGATCTAACAATATTTATCTTCTTGCTAAATACAGAATCCTTCCACTGTTAATATTTTGCGGAAATTTAAAATCAATTGCAAACATGTGAAGCAATAAAAACAATTACACATAACACAATTGTTTAATAGGAAATCCTGAAGCTGAAAACCCCAACTATAATATATTATGTATCATGGAGATCATATAACAATCTCATGCAAATATGAGTACATCAAGCTCTCAGTACAATCAATCGTCACACACTAATCAGAAGAAATATGCAAATCCATGCACTGATTTCTTACCACCTGTTAGCCTGCCTCCACTGTGCAATCCCTACTGAAGAAGACCCCTGAATGAATTTGAATCTACCTTGCTTGTACTGCACAATCCTCATTGGCAACCCCAATGTGTGTGTGTTGCAATCAATGCATCACTATAGTCACAACGAATAGTCCATCTTACCCTTTCACCTATCTCTCCACTGGGTCTCCACTGGAACTGACATGCATTGTAGTTAACTGTTGTATTTTTTTAGTTGATTATTGGGTTATTATTTGTGAATTAATTCACTCCACTCTCACTAGTGTATCATTCAATTAGACTAGATACAAATAGCTCAACTGAGTTTAACTCCATTAACCGAGTTAAACTAAATAACAAATCCATGAACTACTCTTCCAACTCTATCATAACTTTTCCACTTCAGTTCTAATTGAGTCCTCCACGCATGAACCACCAGTAAAGCCTAGGAATTGTGTAATTCCTTCAGCCCACTGATTTGCCAAATCTGTACACTAAAATTAAGTGCTCCAAGAGAATAAGTTGATGTTTATTGTTGGATTATTATTAAGAGCTAATAATAATTGACACTTATATTTTTAGATCGACGATCTATATATAGACTTCGCCCAATATTCTAAAAATATAATTTCATCTATTTTTTCCAACTTGACCAACCATCCACAAATAACATCCTGCAACTTCTGAAATATGATCACCATGTCTAAAAATAGACTTACACCTAAAAATAGCCCGCGGACCCACTTAGTGAAGGTGACTGATTTTCACTAAGCTCATCATTTTGTTGAATCTCAACACTCCCTCTCAACAATATAGGGATTATCCTTCACCCTGATCCTACCTCTATGGTATTCGAATTTTCTCCTGGTGAGCGTCTTTGTCAGAATACCTGCATCCTGATCTCCCGTAGGAATGTACTGAAGCAACATGATCTTGCGCTACACACAATCTCTAATATGATGATATCAGATATCAATATTTTTAGATCTATCATGAAACACAAGATTAATCAAGAGTTTAATGCAACTCTGATTATCACAATGTGTCACTGTAGGATCTAAATGTGAATTGAACAAACCGACCAGGATCTTCCTCATCCAGAAAGCCTCACATGCAGCTTGACTTGTTGTCGTGTATTCTGCTTCTGCCAAACTAAGTTCCATAGATATTTTTTTCCTGTTGTACAAAGAAACTATTGTAGATCTGATACTGAAAATCCCTCCTGATGTGCTCTTTATGTCTGTTGAACTGCCTACCCAATCTGCATTCGTGAAGCCATGCAACTTCACTTCATTTGTATGTCTATACCATAAGCCATACTCAGATGTTCCCCTGAGATACCTTAGGACATACTTGCCTGCCTTCCAAAAGAGCTTGGTAGGCTTAACCATCGCTTGTGAAATTTGGTTCACCGCATAGCATATGTCCAGTCTTGTATTAACTAAATACATGAGAGAACCCACCAACTGTCGATAAAAAGTGGCTTCCACTACCTCTGTCATTGTAGCATCCTCTTTCCTCCAATTTCCTGGAAGAGGAGTGTCGATAGGCTTGCAGCTTTACATGTGAAACTTCTCAAGTATCTCCCGAGCATACTTTCCTTGAGACACAAACAATTCACCTTCCCGCTACCATATTTCCAATCCAAGGAAATAATGAAGGAGGCCCAAATCCTTCATCTCAAACTCCTTTGCAAGATCTTCCTTGCATGAGTGTATCAACCAATCAACTCGCTCATCACCCAATAGTATTAAATCATCAACATAAAGAACAATGATTAAAATCTACCCTCCACCACAATTTGGTGTAGGTTTGCATCTCATTTCACACTCGGTGAATCTAAACCCAAGAAATAGTTGTCGTATCCGTGTGTACCAAGCACGAGGTGCTTGCTTCAACTTACAATGCTCTTTTACAGTGACACATGTGGACTACTGGCCGAAGATCTCAAATCCTTCAGGTTGCTCAATAGACAGATATTCCTCCATTATCCCATTAAGGAATGCAGTCTTCACATCCATCTGATGAATGTGCCAACCCATCTGCCCTGAGAGAGCAAGGATGGTCCTTATGGAAGAATACTGTGCGACAGGTGCAAAGGTTTCTTCATAATAAATCCCCTCGATCTGTGAGAAGCCCTAGGGAACAATTCTTTCCTTATACTTCTCGATGCTCCCATCAACAGCTTGCTTTGCCTTGTAGATCCATTTCGAATCTACCACTGATTTACCCACCGGCCTTGGAACAATATCCCAAGCACTATTTCTGACAATGGAGTCATACTCCTCCACCATGGCATCTACCCATGTGGGCTCATGTGCTACATCTTCAAAAGAAGATGGCCCTGTCACAACACACTTGCTCATAAGAGCCATGTATCCAGTAAATCAGTCAGGTGACTGTCTCTGTTTGCACTATGATGTAGGGACTCCTACATTCTGTGCCGCATCAAGCTTCAGTATCTCAACTTCTGTGGTACGCTTTCTGTCTTGTCTGATGTTTGGTTATGCATGAGTGGACTCCTCCACTCCATGAATCTCCTCTTGTGGCTGATCCACATCTAGAGGCTCATCTTTGGGAACAAGAAGTTCCTCCACTGCATGCAAGTCTAGTCCCCTCTCAAGCATAGCTTGTGCAACACCCACGATCGTTCTGTTCTTCCTCTCCACGACCCCATTCTGTTGTGGGTTATGAGGCACTATAAGTTCTCTTCTAATTCCTTCTTTTCTATAGAAGTATTTGAATTCGCTCAAGATATATTCACCACCATTATCACTCTGTAGAGATTTCACTTGCTTCCCTAACTCCTTCTTCGCCAATTCTTTAAACTCACAAAACTTTGAGAATGTTTCGCTCTTCTTTTGCATGAATAAGATCGAGCATCTACGATAATACTCATCAACAAATATAACATAATACCTGTGTTTTGTTGCTGAAGCAACCAAGAAAGGTCCACACACGTCTATGTGAATTCTCTCCAAGATCACCGAAGCACGGTTCTCCTTCTCATGAAAGGTGGTCTTCACAAATTTACCCATAGTACATCCCTTGCACCGATATGACTGCGCAAGATTATTCTTGGGAAGTCTAGTAGAAATCTGCTGCAAAATATTCAAAGCGCCATGGTGAAGATGGCCCAATCTCCTGTGCCGTAATTTTCCCTCATCCAGGCTCACCACTTATTCTTATTTGCCCATCATTGCAGCGCAGCCATCTACCTCCAGCTTGTAGAGATTCTTAACTTGAATCCCTATCCTCTTGGTTTGACCCATTGTTTTATGTCACAGGAAAGCTTTTCCATCGCTAAAAACAACATCATAACCTCTATATTCCAACATTGCGACTAAGACCAAGTTATTATTCAGACCTGGAATATGCATAACATCTTTCAATAGAAATGGATTACCTGAATCCCTCTCAAAGGTAATGGTCCCAATTCCGGTCGCACTATATCTACCATCGTCGCCCATCTCTATATGCATTTGGAGATCCTTCTCCTCCAAGTCACTAAACAACTCTTTGTCTCCCGTCATATGGAAAGACACACCACTATCAAGATACCACACCAATCCCATTGAGCTTGAAATCAAGCATGCGATCAAAGAGAAATCAAGTTCAAATTATGAGGCTAAGGCCTCTCCAGCTGCAGCTCCAACAACCTGATTGTTCTTCTTCTTCTGTGGGAAGTTAGTGGCGAAATGCCCATGTTCGTGACAATGAAAACACTTCACCTTGGACAAATCCTGCTTCTTGCCTTTAGCTTCGTATTTTGGATGGGATTTATTCCCCTTCCCCTTCCTTTCTTTGGTAGCCAAAACGCAATTCTCTTCATCGTCATTCTTCGATGAAGAGGCATCCCTAGTACTTCACCTTATCTCCTTCTGCACAAGATCCGACCAAAGTCACTCCCATCCCGGCAGTTTCTCCCATCCATTGACAGAGTCTTCGTAGCTATGCCAACTCTTCGAAAGCCCAAGGAGAGCCAAGCTCACCAAGTATTCATCATCAACAGTAATCCCCACACTTCCCAGTTCATCCCTACAGTGGACAAACTTCGTGAGATATTTTTGAATACTGTCACCCTTCTCCATTTTTATTTTTCTGAGCTTATCTTTTAGCGCCAACTTCCTCTGGTCACTGCTACTTTGGAAAAAATATGTCAAAGCCTTCCACATTGCAAATGGAGTGGCTTTCCCATGAAGGCTGGACACGATATGGTCCTTCACAACTTCCAACATAATTATTCTTGTCTTTGCTATTTTCTTTTGCCATGCGTCAAGTAATGTAGCATCGCTAGATCCCGGCTTAGGAACATCACTATCGATGAACTCCTTCAG
This sequence comes from Pinus albicaulis, assembly GCA_034641835.2. Taxonomy (NCBI): domain Eukaryota; kingdom Viridiplantae; phylum Streptophyta; class Pinopsida; order Pinales; family Pinaceae; genus Pinus; species Pinus albicaulis. Next base: position 1,353,758,413 of record CM076579.1, read on the forward strand.
TCCATTATCCTCCAGCACCGCCTCCATCCTATCCTTCCAGGCTATGTAATTTGAGCTGCCTTCAAGGGAATACTCCAATTGCAACCCATTGAAATACATTTCAATGTATACTCAACTGTCGCACCAAGAATTTTCTGCAGCAAATTCGAATTGTCCACCAGCATAAACTCAACAATTCTTCACAATTGAAATCTTCAAGAATTAACACTGCTTTGATACCATGTAGAAATTATATACAAGATGCATGTATATATCCATATTCTCCTAGTCTAACAATATTTATCTTCTTGCTAAATACAGAATCCTTCCACTGTTAATCTTTTGTGGAAATTTAAGATCAATTGCAAACACATGAAGCAATAAAAACAATCGCACATAACACAGTTGTTTAATGGGAAATACTGAAGCTGAAAACACCAACTATCATATATTATGTATCATGGAGATCATGTAACAATCTCATACAAGGCTTAGTACATCAAGCTCTCAGTACAATCAATCGTCACACACTAATCAGAAAAAATCTACAAATCCATGCACTGATTTCTTGCCACCTGATAGCCTGCCTCCACTGCGCAATCCCTGCTGAAGAAGACCCCTGAATGAATTCGAATCTACCTTGCTTGTACTGCGCAATCCTCATTGGCAACTCCAATGTGTGTGTGATGCAATCAATGCATCACTATAGTCACAACAGATAGTCCATCTTACCCTTTCACCTATCTCTCCACTAGTTCTCCACTGGAACTGACATGCACTGTAGTTAGTTGTTGTATTTGTTTAGTTGATTATTGAGTTATTATTTTTGAATTAATTCACTCCACTCTCACTAGTGTATTATTCAGTTAGACTAGATACAACTAGCTCAACTAATTTTAACTCCATTAACTGAGTTAAACTGAATAAAAACTCCATGAACTACTCTTCCAAATCTGTCATAACTTTTCCACTTCAGTTCTAACTGATTCCTCCATGCATGAACCACCATTAAACCCTAGGAATTGCGTAATTCCTTCAGCCCACTGATTTTCCAAATCCGTACACTGAAATTAAGTGCTCCAAGAGAATAAGTTGATGTTTATTGTCGGATTATTATTAAGAGCTAATAATAACTGACACTTCTATTTTTAGATCTACGATCTATAAATAGACTTCGCCCAATATTCTAAAAATATAATTTCATCTATTTTTTTCAACTTGACCAACCATCCACAAATAGCATCCTGCAACTTCTGAAATATGATCAACATGTCTAAAAATATACTTACACCTAAAAATAGCCTGCGGGCCCACTTAGTGAAGGTGACTGATTTTCACTAAGCTCATCATCTTGTTGAATCTCAACAAAGAGAGTGGGATTGATTGGATTGCGATTCTGATCAATCACTTCATCAAATAGTGGAGGATTGGGAGAAAGCTTCTGGTAACTAGATGGAAGTCAAGGATGAGAACATGTAAGATTTTCCAACACTTTTGAGGCTTCATCCATATAAGTACAAAGGTGAATAGGATGATTCCCTTCACACAACCTAAAGGAAAAATTAACTCTACTCTTATTCCTATGAACCTTATGCTCACCAGTTGATGTTTTTTCATAAACATGACCTCCAGAAGTTGATGACAAAGGATTATGTGAGCTTTTGGACCACACTTATAATACATTGGGAATAAAAGGACAATCTATAAGAAGGTGGTCACCTGTACATAACTTGCAAGGGAATTTAACTTTGCGGGGTTTATTGGAATTCTTCTCCATTCTATATTCATGTGTATAAATGGTGGCTTGGTTTCCCCCTTGCTTATTTTTCTTCTTCTTCATCATCCTTTTATTCTTCTTCTTAGCTTCCTGGTTACTATAATCAAGATTTTTACTAGGCGAGGATGAAGAAATGGATGAAGAAACAACATGTGAAGAAGGAAAATGGTTAAATTTAGGATCAACTTGAGGTTGATGTTGTTCAGGTGGAGGAGAACTTAGTTGAGGAGCCATTTCGACATCTGAAACCATATGGTTCGAAAACAACTAACTGGAAAACCAATGGTAAATCCAGGAAGGGACAATGTTTCCATATAAGGAGCACCAATATTTACAAAAGAAGGAAAAGGACCAGGATTCCTGACATAGGGGTTTCCTTGATTGGTAGACTCAGGAATTTTCACCTATAATCTCAACCTAAAATAGACTAAGGAGTTGTTCCATGGTGAGGATGTCGTTTTGCGGTGAATTAATTTATTTTAGAAATTAAAGACACAAAATAAAACAAAGGGGTGACTAGGAAAAAGCGGTTTAGCAAGTCACCGTGAATTTCAATATATCACCTTAGTGAACCAACGATTTATGTACAGGAAGGATATCTCACCAAATTTTGTGTTTGGTGTATCACAAGCGATAAGGTGGTTGACCCAGATTCCTAAGGTTGGATTGCATCCTATGCTATACTTCCAAAATATATCGAAAGGTAAGTGGAAGTGTAGTCTGTAGCAGTGTTGTCTAATATGTAACCATTTTATGAGAGAATTATCATATACTTATCATGAATGGAGCACAATTTGATACACCTAAAGGTACATGGAGAATGATCCTATAAACTTACATATGTCGAATGGGATATCACCCCCGAATTGTAACTTTGAAAAAAATGACAACTCCTATATTTAAAGATGTCGAAACACGTCTCTAGCCTAGACCTCTATGTGTGTCGTTAAGTTTCAAATGCTCCTTAGGATTGATTCAATTAATTTTAGATTTTATCTTGATTATGGTTCGATTTCAAGGCTTAAAACTCAATGTCACCTAAAAACACCTATGATGCAAATAATATGAAAAAAAAAACTCTTTTCATTTTCCTTTTAACAATGAAAGGACTAACTAAGTAGGGGAAGAACAAATCAATAAAAATTGCAATAAAAAAGTGATGCAACAATATACCTCCTCAACTTCACTATTCCAATCAAAACCAAAGCCCTATATTATTTTATTTTCTTGTAAAGTATAAAATGCAAAGAAAAATAGGAATGAAACTTAATCCCTGAAGAAAAGAAACCACACATAATTTAATTGTAATGTAAAAGTTACTTTCCAAATTCAACAATAAATCTATGCATACAAACCTGAATTGACAAGAAGAAAGAAATAACAAATCAAAATCTTATAAAAAATGTGATGACACTATGAGGTGATTAACACTCATACATGATTCAGCATCCCCCCCCCCCCCCAAGATAATTGAGGGGATAATATTTTTGCAAAAATGAAATAAAAAATAGTAAAAAATGATTAAGAATCTGAATTAAATCTCTAAGAAATGAACAAAGGAAAAATCACTCAATTTTACACAAAATCAAGTGTTGTGTTGGCATCAAAGAGATAGGGACACACTCATAGACACAAGGAAAACTTGATGGACCAAATAAAATCAAAGAGAAAGGAAAAGGAATGCAATTGTGTTCATCTTATAAGAATCAGTGCAAGTGTAGAACATGCACCAATGCTTTGCTGCAGAAGGACAAAGAAGGAGGAATTTTGTTGAAGCACTCTGTCACCAGATCAAGGAATGCACAAGGGTAGTTTAAATCAAAATATGACACAAATACCAAAGAAAGCTCAAAATTATTTTTTCCTAAGGTCAATCAATTTCAGAGGTGGAAATTTTTCATTTCCTCCTCATTTATAAGCTCTAGTTGTAGCTCCAAATGTTATAATTATAACCTACACATACGACTAAAACACGCAAAGGATCCACACCATCTACGTAGCATAGTCTAATATAATGAATCAAAATGGCATTGAAATACATGAGTGAAAACATAACACAACAAATATAGGAAAACAATATACTCTTTGTATTGAAAAATATATGAGAGATTCTACAACCATAAATAATAGTTGACTTTGTAGATATCCCCCAAAGTTGACTTGTGCTTTCTTTTCACAAAAAACACCTCAAGACCAACTCTAATGCATGACTATGATAACTTCTCTATGTTCAAAGAAACAACATAAGGGAATTATCAATCTCTAGAAGGTAACCCAAACCTTATGGGAGACAGTAAATTTATAGGATGAGCGTGGTATTTTATGATTTACCATTATGGGATTGAGATCCATAAATGATGGGAGGATGAGCTTAAGCGATAAGAGATAAGGTCTCCAAGATATAATTATATAGAAATTCGAGCTCTCTATCTGAGGTAAATAGTTAAAACTACCTTGGAAGCTTTTGGAAGAGGAAGGTTAATAAATATTATTTGTTTTCTCAAATTTCTAGAATCAACACACCTACAGAAGGGAGAAACATGAGTTGATGAGCATTGTTGCACAAGCATGCAACATGCGTTGAACAAAGATGCCCAAGATGGAAAGGCAAGTTGGGGCTTGAAAGAGTGTGTTTGAGCAATTTGTCCCAAAAACTCAGAAATTTTAGAGAAGTGATTCTTAGGTATTTGTGAAGGGATGACGACAAAATGTTCATGGATATTGATTGATATGGTTTGCATGCCTTTTAGGTTGATGTGACAAAATGGCTTGTAACAACAACCTTACTAGTTTCTTTAAGTGATCAAATCTTAATGCATGTCAGTCTAGATGGACTATGTTTTCAAGTGAATTTTATTTTGAAATCAAACGTTTGAAAGGTAAGGAGAATTGAGTAGCTGGAACTTTAAGCCAGAAATTGCATTATGTCTATGAAGCTTCCTACAATCAAGTAGAATTTAAATTTATTGAGAAAATTGAAGTAGATACAATAAAGAACCCATAATATGAACTTATATGGAAACAAACTAAAGAAGAAGTTAGATCTGAAAAATAGTCTTATTATAGTATAAATGGTGATAATTTAATAACCATTAAAGGGAGATTATATGTGCCAAACCAATTGGATGTTAGACAAATAATTTTAGACAAGTTCCATAGAATTCCTGATGTTGCCCATAGAGGGTATCAGAAAATTCTTTCTATAATACAAAATGATTACTTTTGGCCTAGGATATGAAATGATATTGCATAGTATTTGGCCAAATTCTTGGAGTGTCAACAAGTCAAAGTTGAACACCAACATCTAGCCAAATTACTTCATTTGTTATTGATAACTTAATGTAAATGGGATATCATTACATTATATTTTATCACAACTATACCCAAATATAAGAAGCAAAGCTAATCAATAACGGTCGTTGTGGATAAGTTGAGTAAGGTGGCTCATTTAATTATTGTACAATATACATATAAAAAAATCCGAATTGCTGACATTTTTATGAAGCAAATCTTTCGATTGCATTGAATACCTAAAGTAGTCATCTCCAATAGGGATATAAAATTCACTTTTGTATTTTGGAAAGCTCTTTTCACTAGATTTGGCACGAATATCCAATTTAGTAGCACATATCACCCACAAAAATATGGGCAAACCGAACTAGTGAATCAAATACTAGAAGATATGTTGAGAATGTATATTATGCAACAGTCGGTCAAGTGGGAAGAATATCTCCACTTGGTTGAGTTTGCATACAATACGAACTATCATGAGTCATTAAAGATGAGTCATTTTGATGTCTTATATGGAATAAAGTGAAGGACACCAACTAATTAGAGCAGTTCGGAAGATAAACTGATTCTAGGACCCAATATGCTAGCAGAAATGGAACATGCAGTAAGGAAAGTTTGCCAGAATATTAAAGTTTCTCAAGATAGGCATAAAGCATATGTTGATAAAATAAGAACCTATATATAATTACGAGTAGGATATCATGTCTTTGTATGCGTTAAACCAAGGAAAATCACGTTGAGATGCGGCGGTTTCATAAAACTAGCCCTCGATATTGTGGTCCATTTCAAATCTTAGCAAAGATTGCACTTGTAGCTTATTAACTTGTGTTTCCTATTAATATATAGGTTCATAATGTATTCCATGTTTAATTATTAAATAAATATGTGTATGAACCTAAACATATTATTAACTAGCAGGATGCATAGGTAATTTTGTTTTTTATAAATATGTGTGAACTAGATTGATAATGAATAACATATTTGATGATACTTTTTTGGCTATAAACAGGTCGAACCATACATTAAATTTCTGGTAGAGCCCCTACATATCCTCGAATGGAGAGAAATAACATTACGGAGGCGATCTATCACCCAAGTTAAAGTGCAGTGGAGGCACTTTATATCGAAAGAGGCCACATGGGAGGATGAAGGATTTATGCAAGAGATGTACCATAACTTGTTCCGTGGGAAAGAATAAACATCTAGGATAGTGTTTCATCCAAGGGGGTATGATGTAACACCCCTAGTTACTGTGGATTTTACTTTACTTGTTTTCATTTTGGAAAAAGTTGGTATGTTGGGCCGAGATAAAAATCTAGTTAAACATTATATGTGTGTGTGTGTGTGTGTGTTTGTTTCGATTAATTTATTATTTTAAGAAAATTTGGTAATCATGGAATTCATAGAAAGATACCCCAAATGATAACTTTATTTTATGAAATAGTTATAAACAATTACTCCTTTTTCTCTCTAAAAAGAAATAAAAGGTATCTAGTAGGTTGTTGGAGGAAGAGGGAAAGGAAGAGAGAAATTGAAAAAAGAACAACCTGGAAGGTTGGGAAGGATGTTGTTAATGGTATTCTTGAGCTGGATTGTTAGCCAGTGGAAACCTTGAACTAGACCTGAGAGTCTGAAGGGGAACTCTGGCTAGATTGTGGTCTTGGTGCTAGAAGAACGAGAGTATAGAACATTGTTATTAATCAAGTCTACAAACAAAAAGGGCTTGCGGGAGAGTACTGGACGTAATATCCATACAAAAAGGTTGGGAGGAATATATATATATATATATATATATATATATATATATATATATATATATATATATATATATATATGCATCTATGGGATATATATATATATATATATATATATATATATATATATATATATATATATGTATCTATGTGTATATATATATATGTATATATATATATGTGTATATATATGTATCTATATGTATATATATGTATACATATACATATACATATATACACACACACACACACACACACACACGCACACATCTATAGATATATATATATATATATATATATATATATATATATATATATATATATATATAAAAAAATTAAAATCCTCACTCAACCCTTATTTATGGTATATAAATAATGAGTGTTCATAACTTAATACATATTGCTATCCCCTAAAAGAGAGATAGAAATCCATTTAAGGCTGCCAAAAAAAATATACATATGAGGGTTCAAACCTTGGTTAGATTGTCGACTCTTCATTTCCGAATCTAACTTTTCATCAAAAAATATGGCAATTAACCTAACCATTATTGACCTAGGGGTCGAGTCGTAGATTATATATATTTTTGTGATACCAAAACTAACCTTGGAAAAGTCCCATGAAATGAAAACACAAACATGGTAAGAATTAAAGAAAAGCTTAGATGAGAAATAAACTCCTCGACTGGGCCAATAGATGGTACCTGTAAAATTCAACAATCCTAGGTTAATAATGACTTTTAAGAGGAAACCCCAACTTTTTCGTATAAGTTGAGCAAGAACATAGTTGCTACAATAGCAAAATTTTACCTAAAATCCATTATGTGCAGCGAGTGGAGGCATGTCACAACCTATGGATAGGAACTTAGTGAAAAACCACTTCTATAAGCGAATGAGCCTAAGGTAAAAATTCAAGCATAAGGTAGTCGCAAAGGAAATAACTTAAGGACTCAGTGAGTATCAAACTCACATACCATCCATCATATGTTGTAGAAAAGCGGTGGACACCCAAGATCGAGAAACAAACGTAAAAACAAAAACACCAAGTTAACTAATATAGAGGAAAGGTTGCGAAAAAGTTCAGTTACGAAAACTGGAACAAAAGACCATACTTGTAGTGTTAACCTGCCATAGAAAATCAGAGGAGGGTTCACGGGGGTTGCAGATTTTTTCTCACATATACCTCGTCGCAAATGACCAAGATGGAGTTGGAGGGTAGGGAAGAATTGTTACCCTAACTCCTCCACTGAATTCACCATCGTTATATTGAACCTTAGCCAAATTAACGGAGCAGTGAGAGCCATCTAAACCTTCGATCCCATCGAATGGAATCTCACCCACGTGATAGCTAGGAGAAGGTTCTCAACTCCCATTAATAAATATATAGCATAGGCATAGTGTAATAATTCATATCAATGAGTGTGAAATAAAAAAGTCTTCCAAAGGTCGATGTATTTGAGCGTAAGTCTCATACATTAACCAAGAGGCAAGGATTCATAAGAGCTAAGGAATGATAAGAGAAAACCTGCCACATAAGTTATATAATGCATTCCACTTAAGTATTAATCACCATCCAATACTTACATTGTGTATGGATATGTGGGATGTGTGGTATGAGTATTTCAGTTAGTGTCAGAATTAATTTATTTAAAATGTTTACAACAAGTTTTGTCGATTGTGGTCATTGAATATATTTAATAATAATAATAATAAATTACCTAGGTATATTAGGTGTGACAAGTACTATCGGAGCTTAGGTTTCAACACCGTGGCTTGTTGGGAAAACATGGTAACACATTCCCATTTGAATTGAGTCTTTAAATGGGGTTCTTCGGGCACATCATCTTCCATCATTTAATAACTGCTCACATGAAAATAAGTGGAGTAGATTGGATTGGCTTGAGGACTTTAAAAGATACAATCAAGTGATCAAGAGTAGAAGAAAACAAGGATAGAATTTATCTATTTAATCCCACATAGAAATTCTTCAACATAGCAGTAGAAAGGTGATGAATATGAATATTATCCATGCCCACTAGGGGAAATTGGGTGTACAAGCAATATAAATTTTCAGACTTTCAAAAGATGGATATTGACAATATTTGGATTCAATAAAGGCCTCAGTAGACCAAACCTTACCACAATTTAACTTAACCTTGAGGTAAAAAGCACGAAGAAGAGCTAGAAAGATCTTTGTCGTCCTCTCAATGCTCACATGAGTAGGGATGTACGCTACGTTTTTGTTCGGTATTTAATTACTTTCTCTCTCTAATAGTCCAAATACATGTGTTTCATATTTCTTGAAATTTCATAGGTCTCCGCTCAACCTTTAGCAATAGAGCATCCAACAAGGAAATCAAAGAAAATGGTCCCTACATCAAATGCTCACATATTAACCTTTGAAGTATCTTATATTTTCACATATTTCATTAAATTTTGAATTAAATAGTAGATTTAGAATTTCAAAATAACCAAAAAACTCAATTCTAGTGATGTCCTTGTAATAAAAAATTTCCAATTTTAATGAAATATTTTTACTTTGTGTCCATTATATTAGCTGAGCCATTTCCCAAAAAGAGCTTGAAGAAAACCTACACAAATGTTCTCCCACAATATCAGTTGTTGGATTAAATAGTGGGAATGGGGAGGGAAATAAGAAAGGGAAAGCAAGACAAAAACTATAGAAGTGCCTACTAATATGCCCTATTAAAGCGCTCAAGTACTTAATCTCGAGCCACACTTTTCCTCGAGAATCTATCAACTCAAATATTTCCTCGACAAACCTGCCACTGCAAGTATAAGACAAAATAAAGAAACTTAGATTTTAATTTGAGTAATATGTGAAAGAAAAACAAAATTCCATATGCATTTTTAAAAGTCTATATGCTTTCCCATAGGTGTAAATACCAAGAGGAAAAAGGGAAAAATATTTAAAGCTTCAAGAAAGACAAAATGACATACCTTTTTTTATGAAAACACTAGTAGAATATTGAAAATATTTACCTTAACCTTATAGGAGACGGGTCTGATCATAAATTCACAATTTCCTCTCTGGGAGTAAAATTCAATCCATATAGACCTTCCATTCGCAAAGCTAAGAGATGCTAGCCTTTGAAGCTAGAAAAATCCATTTCGCGAGGCTATAAAATCCGTAAAAAAATACAATAAACAATAGAAATCCAAGCAGTGTTTTCAAAGGGTAGGATGTCTTCCTTTTTGTGAGCAAGTTGAGAGAGTCAAATACCATGCCACATTGACTAAATTGTTTGCCACTCAGCTCAAAAAGGAAAATTTAATGATTGCAGGGTTTACATTTATATATCAACTGATGTAATAGCAGAGGCCACATGGATACCCAATCATGGTGATAAATGGTTCATAAACCAAGGCCTAGAGATTCAAAACTACAAGCCCTACCTAAGAAGACATTATCAACAACACATGAAGAATGTTTTCATGTTGGGCAGCTCCTTGAGAAGTATACACCACCGATGAGGATCATCATGAATTACTTCACTTGTGAGGGAAGGTTTTCCAGACTATATAGGTATCATCTCAGACTACTCATGCATTTCACAGGGGTAATTAAGCCACTCAATTTTACCTACTACCTCTACAAAAGTTTGGAAAAGATGGTAGAAATTTTTTAGCATAGGCGGAGTGGTCTTGAAGCCAACCTATTCCACCATACTTTTATCAAAATCATTTTTTTACACCAGCTTGAACAGGAGAGCATCACTTGGGAAACTTTCATGCAATGGCATATGTCTTTTTGCCTTCTAGTAGCCAACCTACTAGCCCTAGTTCACCATCAGCACCATCAACACCATCTATACATGTGGAGGTTGGCTCACCTAGCACAATTTCAGTGAGGAGGAGGATTGAGGTCACTCAGAAATACCAGAGAAGCAGAAGGCTTGTATTTTCTCCTCAGATTGAGGAAGGGGCCAAGCCCACATTAGAAAAATAGGGATTACCATTATATCATGAGACATCTTTACATAATGAAGAGCTCATCCATCCTGACATTGACATAGTAGAAATGGAGGCCAGTGAAGAGCATGAAAACCTACAGAAAATCATCAAGGACAAATATTGTATCAGAGCTCAGGATTTGAGTATTAAGAGCTAGAGTTTTATAAGCATTTGTTTTGTGCAAAGATATAGTTGATTGTTTGCAAGTTTTGATGCTTACTATGCTTAAACTCAAGAGAGGTGAAGGACACTTGGCTAGTGTACAAAGTAATACACAACCAAGAAGGGTCAGAGATCCACCTCCAAGGGCCATAGAAGCAGCTTCAAGCATGTATTCAAGAGAGGGAGAAGCTCCTGAAGATATTGATCCCAAAGAAGAAGAACAAGTATTCCAAAAAGCTTTCCTAGAAATAACAGAGATGGTAAGGATACTCTACCAAGAAAGGAATGATAGGCTTGCTGGAGAAGGGTTTAAAAACCAGAAAGAAGGAGAGGGTTATTCAGGAGGAAACAAAAGTGATGACAAGTCAAAGAAAGGACAGGGAGGAAATGGTGATCCACCATCCCCATCTTCATCCTCTTCCTCTACATCGTCATCCTCAACTTCGGTGAATCAAACTCACAAGTCTAAAACCACCGGTAAAAGTCCATTTTTTTAAAGCTTGATGTTAAATTTGAATTGCCTATGTTTAACAGTGAAGTCAATGTAGAGAAACTTGACAATTGGATAAGACAGTTGGAAGTTTACTTAAGAATACAAAACCTTCATGAAGACTACACCAAGATTCAGTTAGCCTCTTTAAGAATGGAAGGAGCAGCATTGGTATGGTGGAAAGCCAAGACCAAGGATGAAATTAAAAAACATGGTAAGATCACTTTATCATGGGCTGAATTTATTTCCGCAATTAAGAAAAATTTTTATCCATTAGCTCATTTACAAAAGGCTATCATGAATTGGC